>CM053580.1:131395314-131417418 GCA_028627135.1 Pseudochirops cupreus
CAGCCTGTATTTGATTGCTTGTCCTTCCAGCGGGGATGGGTGGTGAGGGAGGAGGAGAAAGAATCTGGAATCTGGAGTTCCATAATCAAATGTTAAAAATATATATTTATATATATACTATTATTATTATTATTATTGACTACATCCAACTGGAACTTGAGATGCACAGGCACTGCAGTTGGGAGATCCATCCTGCCCTACCAAAAAGTGACATAGGAGAGAATAGGCTGGGGGAGGGGGGAAACACTGGGATAGCTGTTTTGGGGTGGTGGGTGGGGGAAAGATGGGGAGAAAATATGGAACTCAAAGTCTCGTGGAAATGAATGATGCAAACTAAAATAAAAATGTAATTAAAAAAAGATGATCCAAACATTTCAACAATAATAACAATGACAAACAGAACTTGCATTTTATAAAAAAAAAGATTCAGCTCCACAGTTCCTTAAGTTTCACATTTTCTCCCCTCCCCATGGCGGCGTGCCATCAAGCATAGGATCTGCAAATCCTTTCACATTAGACATTAGTGTTGTTGTACAGAAAGGCTGTAACAGATGGAATGAACAATGGGAAAGAAGAAACAAAACCAAACGTGGAAAAGAACAAGAGCAGGCAGTTTGCTTCAGTCTGCATTCAAACTCTCTTCTTTCTAGTTCTTTCTCTGAATGTAGACATCTCTCTCCATCATGAGTCTTTTGGAGTTGTCTTATAACCTTGCGTTGCTGAGAAGAGTCCAGGCTGTCGAAGTTGGTCGTCACACATACGATGTGTCTGTGTGATTATGTACAGGTTTCTCCTGGTTCTGCTCTTCTCACTCAGCATCAGTCCGTATAAGCCTCTCCAGGTAAATATGAAGTCCATCTGCTCCTCATTTCTTATAGCACAATAGTATTCCATTACATTCATATACCATAACTTGTTTAGCCATTCCCCAATTGATGGGCATCCCCTTAATTTCCAATTCTTTGCCACCAAAAAAAGAGCTGCTATAAATATTTTTGTACATATAGGTCTTCCTCCTGCTTCTATGATCTCTTTGGGATACAATCCTAGAAGTGGTATTGCTGGGTCAAAGGGTGTGCAATTATTTATAGCCCTTTGGGCATAGTTCCAGATTGCTCTCCAGAATGGTTGAATCAGTTTACAACTCCACCAACAATGCAGTATTGTTCTAATTTTTCCACATCCTCTCCAGTATTTGTCATTTTCCTGTTTTATCATCTTAGCTAATCTGACTGGTGAGATGTGGTACCTCTGAGTTGTTTTGATTTGCATTTCTCTAATCAACTATTTGTCTCAAGACTTCTTTCTTACATAGTCCTCCCAGCTCCAAATGTTATACAAGAAAGCTCTTTTCTGAAAAAAAGAATAGGAAACCCCTTCTTTGTGTAGCTCTCAAGTGCATCTGTCTTTAACTCCTATTGGTTTAATAAATCATCACCATTTGCCTTCCCTTTCCCCCCAAACATCCAAACAGTGTAGATCACTCACTAGCATTTTTCTCTTGATCTTAGGGTTTGGAGGTATATCTCACATTCTCTCCAATGTTCCCTTCATCTTCTATCATCCTCTGTCCTCCCAAAGCAGCTGAAAGCAGTTATCCAAAGGACTGCTTTCTGGAACATTTATTTTAAAAAGACTGGTACCAGCTCCTATTGATGTAAATGCACTTGTGCTGGGTAGATAGAGGGATTTGGAATTCCTGTCACATATCATTCCATAAGCCTTAAAGGTGGTTTCCTACACTCCTAATTCTGTGGTTAAAGTAATTTCTTATTGAGGGTGACAGAAAAGTCTGTTAGTACTAGCCCTGGAAATCATCATAAATAGTCTAAATGAGCTTCTCTGCTGGCCACCCTCCTAGGATTCTTTTGTCTTTCTCTTTAAAATTTTGTGTCCCATTCTTTTATGACATTCAACTATTTGTGTACTGCAAAACATTTATTATGTTAATTCCACTTAAGTCACAAGCTGAAAGTTCACAACAGTGACTGTTCCCATGGGCATTCTTGGCCCCCTCCAATTGTAACATAGGCCATGGCTCGCTGGCTATGTGTAAGAATGAAGAAAAAGGATCTGGGAGTTATTCAGGAAGGGGGTAAGGGTAAAAGTCTGGAATTTGGAGGAAGAGGACCCAGTTTAAGGATAAACTTTGCCACTTACTACCTGTGTGATTTTGAGTGAATCACTTTATTTCCTTGAGCCTCCATTCTCATTTTCCTCATCCATAAAGTGGGACTAATGGTACTAAGAGGGTAGCTATATGGGGCAGTGGATAGAGTGCCACACCTACAATTAAGAAGATTCATCTTACTGAGTTCAAAACTGACCTTAGTCACTTATTAGCTGTGTGACCCTGGGCAAATCAATTAATCCTGTTTGCCTCAGTTTCCTCATCTAAGCTAGAGAAGGAAATGGCAAACCACTCCAATATCTTTGCCAAGAAAACCCCAAATGGGGTCCAAAAGAGTTAGACGTAACTGAAAATGACCAAACAACAAAAATGACACCAAGCACTTCACACTTAGTAAATTTTTGTTGAATTTAACGTAATAATTTTATTACTTCCCTCATGGAGCTATCGTGCAGTTATAATGAGCTCATCTATGTATAGTAATTGTGGAGTGGAAGATTGTGAGCAAGATTGTTCAACTACTTTTATTTGTCCTCTTCACCCTAATATTGACTCAGTGCCTAGATGAATTTCCTGTTATATATGTCCCTTGTCTGCTCTGTGAAGTTGAGTAATTCTCTCTTTATTTTTTAGCCATAAGCCTCCAGCTAGAGACACATTATAGCAAAATGCCACCATATTATATCTCTCTCTTCCCTCTTTTTTGGGGATTCTCTCCCTGCCTCCCATTACCTTATCACCATTGCATTTTCAATAAATCCTTCAGCCTAAAAAAAATACCTGTAGTTAACATTGTTTATAAAGATAAAATAGGATCGAGATTCTGGGAAGATGGCAGAGTAGGTAAGAAAATTTCAGGCTCTCCAAATCTCTTCCATAAACAGACAGAACATTGCCTCAAAATGACTGTAGAGCTTCAAAAATAAAGGGGAGATAAAATAGTTGTTCTCCTAAAACAACTGAGGTTGGCCTGAGTTGAATGTAGTCACCTCCAGGAAAACTCCACTGAATCAATAAACAGCAGGCCCTGAGGGCAGCTCCACCTGGAAGACTAGGCCTCAAGAAATTTCACCACACAAACTTACATCTAACAAACAGTGTGGAGATGAGACACCTGAGTGGGGGAAGAATGCCCACTGTGCCTAACGGTGCTGACCAGACATAGTCTTGGGCTACAGCTATGAGTGAGGAGGAATCAGAACATGCCCAAGAGCATTGCACCACAGGGAATAAGGGAATTTTCAAGATAGTGTGGCTAGGTACTCTAATTGTGGCTTAGGAAAAGACAGGAAGGCCTGAGGTTGAACCCCCAGACAGAATTCAGAAAACAACAGCAAGCAGGACCAAGGCTTGGGGGACCATTACCCACAACTCAGGATTAAAATCTGATGACAATAATAAGCTGCTAAAAAAAGGTAAAAGAATATGAAAATAAAAATGAGCAAGCAAAGGAAAAAGAATCTGACCATAGACAGCTATTATGGTGTGAAAGAAGAGCTGGCTTCATATTCAGAGGAAGAGAGTGAGGTAAAAAAAAGCCACTTCTAATCCAAAGAGTAACATCAACTGATAGCAATCATGATCTCAGAGAAAGTTATGGCTAAAATAGATTTAATTAAAAAAAATAAACAGGGTAACTACATTTTGATAAAAGGTATCATAGACAATGAAGCAATACCAATACTGAACCTATTTGCATGAAACAAAATAAAATCTAAATTTTTAAAATAAAAGTTAAATGAATTATAGGTGGAGATAGATAGTAATACTCTAATACTGGGCGACTTTAATTTTCCCCTCTCAGAAATAGATAAATCTAACCAAAAAATAAATAAGAAAGAAGTCAAGGAAGTGAATAGAATTTTAGATAAGCTAGATATGGCAGATCTCTATAGAGAATTAAATCGAAATAGAAAAGAATACACCTTTTTCTCAGTAGCTTATGGTACCATTACAAAGACTGACCATATATTAGGACATAAAAATTTTATGTTTAAAAGTAGAAATATTAAAAGTATCCTTTTCAGATCATAATTCAATAAAAATTATATTTAATAAGAAGCTATGGGTTAGATTTAGATTAAAAGCTAATTGGAGATTAAGTAACCTAATCTTAAACAAATCATAGAATAATTTCATTAAAGACAATAACAATAATGCGACAACACATCAAAACTTATGGGATACAGCAAAAACAGTAATCAGAGGAAAACTTATATCTCTAAATGCTTATATCAATACCATAGAGAAGGAGCAGATCAATGAATTGGCTATGCAATAAAAAACTAGAAAAAGAATAAATGAAAAATCCCCAATTAAACACTAAATTGGAAATCCTAAAAATTACAGTTAATAAAAATTGAGTCTAAAAAACCATTAAAAAATAAATAAAACTGGGGGTTGGTTTTATGAAAAAGTCAATAAAATAGATAAACCATTGGTTAATTTGATTTTAAAAAAAAGAGAAAAGAAAATCAAAACACTAGTATTAAAAATGAAAAAGGTGAATATACCATGAACAAAGATGAAGTTAAAGCAATTATGAGGAATTTTTTTTCCCAATTATGTGCCAATAAATTTAACAATTTAAATGAAATGGAAGAACATTTACAAAAATGTAAATTACCTAGATTAGCAGAAGAGGAAATAGAATACCTAAATAGAATTGTTTTAGGGGGAAAAATTGAACAGACCATAAATGAGCTTCCTTAAAAAAAAAGCATCAGGACCAAACAGATTTACAAGTGAATTCTATCAAACATTTAAAGAACAACTAATTCCAATACTGAATAAATTATTTGGAATAATAGGTTAAAAAAAAGGATCCTACCAAACTCCTTTTATGAAACAAATATAATGCTAATACCTAAACCAGGAGATAAAAATAGAAAATTACAGACCAATTGCATTAATACATATGGATGCAAAAATCCTAAATAAAACACTAGCTAAAAGATTACAACAATATATTACAAAAATTATACATAATGACCTAGTGGGATTTATACCAGGAATACAGGGACAATTTAACATAAGAAACATTGCTAGCATAATTATATCAATAATAAAATTTTAAAAATCATATTACATCAATAGATTCAGAAATAGCTTTTGATAAAGTACACTTGCTTCTATTAAAAATACTTGAAAATATAGACACAAATGGATTTTTCCTCAAATTGATTTAAGAAAACCATGTACCTAAAAACACCGGAAAATATTGTTTGTAATGAGGATAAGCTGGAAGCTTTCACAATAAGACTAGGTGTGAAACAAGGATGCCCACTGTCACCAATATTATTCAGTATTGTATGGGAAGTCCTAGCAATAGCAATAAGAGAAGAAAAAGAATTAGAAGGAATCAGAATAAGGAATGAGGTAATAAAGCAATCTCTTTTTGCAGACAATATGATGATATGCTTAGAAAATCCTAAAAACTCAACTAAAAAAAGTTGAAACAATAATTTTAGCAAAGTAGCAAGATATAAAGTAAATACACATAAATCATCAACATTCCTATATATCACAAACAAAACCCTGAAAGAGAGACAGTAAAAAATACCTCAATTAAAATAACTCTAGACAGCAGAAAATACCTGGGAGTACACGTGCTAAATAAATCCAGGAACTATATGAACAAAATAATGAAAAAACTTTTTATATAAATAAAATCAGATTTAAATAATTGGAGAAATATTAATTGTTTATGGCTAGGCAGGGTTAACATAATAAAAATGACAATCTTACCTAAATTAATTTATGTATTAAATGTCATCCTAATTAAATTACCAAAAAAGTATCTTACTGAATTAGAAAAAAATAATAACAAAATTCATTTGGAAGAACAAAAAGTCAACAAAGGAACTAATGAAAAAAAATGTAAAGGAAAGAGGCTTAGTGTTACTAGATCTTAAACTATACTATAAGGCAGTAATTATTAACACTATCTGGTACAGGCTAAGAAATAGAAAGTAAATCTGTGGAACAGAGAAGACATGCAATTTGCAGCAGCAAATAAATATAGTAACCTTATATTTGACCAGCATAAAGACTTAAATTTTTGGGATAAGAATTCATTATTTGGTTAAAAAAAAAAAAGCAGTATGGCAGAAACTGGACACAGACCAATAGCTTATACCATTTACCAAGATAAGGTCAAAATATATACATGACCTAGATATAAAGAGAGATATTACAAGAAAATTTAAAGAACATGAAATGTATTGCCTATTAGACTTATGGATATGTAAAGAATTTGTAAACAAATGAGAGACAGGAGTGTGAGGTGCAAAATGGATAATTTTGGTTGCATTAAATTTAAAAGGTTTTGTACCAAAAACCCCCCAATGCAGCCTAAATCAGAAGAAAAGCAGAAAATTGGGGGGGGGGGGATGGATTTTATAGACAATTTCTCAGATAAAGATCTTCTATCTCAAACATATAAAGAGCTTTTTGAAATCTCTAAGAATATGAGTCATTCCCCAATTGATAAATAGTCAAAGGATATGAACAGGCAGTTTTCCAATGAAGAAATGAAAACAATTTGTAACTATATGAAAAAATGCTCTGTCATTATTAATTAGAGAAATACACATTAAAACAACCTTGAGATATCATTTTATACCTATCAGATTTGCTAAAATAATTGAAGGGGAAAGTGACAAATGTTGGAGAGGATGCAGAAAAGTTGGGACACTAATTCACTGTTGGTGGAACTGTGAACTGATCCAAGTGGAGAACAATCTGGAATTATGCCCCAAGAGTTCTTAAACTGCCTATATTCTTTGATCCAGCAATACCACTGCTAGGCCTATTTCTAAAGATGATTAGGTAAAAAGGAAAAGAACCTATATGTTCTAAAATATTTATGGCAGCTCTTTTTGTGGTGGCAAAGAACTGGAAATTGAGGGAATGCCCATCCATTGGGGAATGGCCAAACAAGTTGTGGTATATGATTGTGATGGAATACTACTGTGATATGAGAAATGCTGATCTTGTTGATTTTAGAAAAACATGGATAAAATGGCATGAAATAATGAAGAGTGAAATGAGCAGAACCAAGGTTATTGTGTACAGTAACAGCTATATTATTTTAAGAACAACTTTGAGCGACTAAGTCATTTTGACTATTATAAAAACCCAAATTAACTCCAAAGGACCTATGAAGGAAGTTGCTATCTGCATCCAGAGGAAAAAACTGATAAATAGAAGTATGTATAGAATGGTTTTACACACACACACACTCACACACATATGAATGTATATATGTACATATATACATACATGCATACATACATATATATATATAGTTGTGTCTAATGGGAATCATCTCTTGGGAAAGAGAGAGAAAAAAGGTAAAAAAAGGAAGTTACATGATGACTTTATCATGTATTTAAAAGGAATATTAAGTTGTACATAATATATTTACAGTTTCATGTGCAAAAAAAAAAAGATAACACAAATATTTACATCAAAGAAAGGTAAGCAGAATTTTCCTCTACCCAAAAGGAAAGGTTTCATTCTTTCTCAAGGGAATCCAAGAAAATAAAGAAAATATAGTATTACCACCTTGGCGACTATCTGATATGAGTGGACTGGGCACCCTGGCAGGGTTTCAGTAACTTAACACTTGTCCTGATACTCCTCATGCCTGATCAGCCAAAACAGCCTAAGTGCAGGGGGTCTTGGTTCCTATATTTTCTTAGTGGCTCTCTCTTCTCATGCTTCTGATCTTCCCAATCCACTTGGCTCTCATGCCTTCCCCTCTCTAGTTTCCTGGCTTCTCAAGCTTCTACGCATGTCACGAGGATCTGGCTTCTTCCTGGAATCTGAGCTCTTTGACTGACTGAACAGACTTTTAAAGGTCACCTGGCCTATTATGCTAAAGACTTGTTCACACTTCATAAAAGAATCAATTGGTATGGTCTCATTTTTACAGTTAGTTTAACAACTCATTATCTGCCTCTTTTCTGTGATTAGGTCCAATCCCAGCTCAAAAGGACACAGCAATGTAGTTGGAAAAAACACAGGTGATTTGCTCTGAGTGACTGTCTTTAAAGTTCCTCAGATGATGTCAGATGTAATCACTTTGCGCACTACTTTTACTGAATTCTTTTTTCTTTGTTATGAGGCAGAGTTTCTTAACCTGTGGCCATGGACCTCATGAAGTCCATGAACTTTGTGGGGAAATAAAATTACATCTCTGTTTCAATAAAATTGGTTTCCTTTGAAATCCTGTATATCCAGTTTTATTAATTTGAAAATATTATTCCAAGAAGGGGTTCAGAGACATTCATCACATGCTGCCAAATGGGTTCTTGACTCAAACAAGGCTGATAAACCCTGACAAGGAAAAAAAAGCTCACTGAGATGGTGGTGGGTGGGTGGAGATGAGAAATGACAATCATGTGAAGGGTATTATAAAATGTAAGAAAAGTAGATTAAAATCCAAAATAAATAAATAAAATAGAAAGATTCCCTGGAGGCTGGGAATGTTTTCCGCTGCTGAACCCCAGAGTTATTATTGTTCCAGATGATTTTGTCTTTCACCTACCTCACACATAACTCAAGTTTAACTCAAAACCTAAGGGTTCCAGTTGTTTCCCCCTTCTCTCAGGATAGGGTGTTATCATGCCAATCCTGATTCTTCTCTGTGTAGCTTACCTGTCCCAACTTTACCTAGTATTTTTGTCTTACTTTTTTTCTAGGCCACATGGGCTTTGACTGGCTGGGCTATATTAGAGATCTTGAGCTAGCCCCTAAGAGCAGACCATCTTGGGGCAGCTAGGTGGCACCCTGGAGTCAGGGAGAACCTGAGTTCAAATCTGGTCTCAGACACTTAACACTTACTAGCCCTGTGACCTTGGACAAGTCACTTGATCTCAATTGCCCTGCCTTCCCCCCACCAAAAGAAAAAGAGCAGACCATCTGTCTTTTGTAGAATTAAGACCCCTTGTTGGAACATCCCATTAGTTTTTCATGGAGGGGGCCTCCTAGGGACATTTTGAAACATAGCTAAGTCCTATACTTCCTGGGGTCCAATCTGTATACCTTTCTTGTTCAAGTTCTGGTGTTGGTTTTACCCTTTCTCACTAGGAAATACTCTTTTCTTAGAATCCTCTCAGAGTTCTCTAGTTCCCTTCACTGTAACAATGATAACAATGGCAATCTATCTCTATTATTGTTAAATATATATTAAAAATGGTAGATATAGGACCATAGATTTAGGACTAAAGTAGGAACAAAAGTGGCAGAGTAGAGGAAGGAACTCTCTCAACCTTCCCTTCCAAACAATTTTAAAATAACACCTCAAGTTGAATTCTGGAGTAGCAGAGCCAACAAAAGATTAGTGTGAGACATTTTTCTAGCCCAAGACAACTTAGAAGGTCAGCAGGAAAGATTTATGACACTGGGATGGTGGTTGGCCTGGAGTGCAGCACACACCACCACACCACCAGAAGCAGGCCTTGGAGGCAGCTTTAGGAGCTCTGGCCACAGATGGTAAGGAGACTGGACAAATCATGAGAAAGTTTACAAGGGAAGGGAAGAAGTGAAAGGAAGAGAAGGGAAGGGAAAGGAAGTGGAAGAGAAGGAAAAGGAAGGGAAGGGTTCAGCCCTGCATTGCCCATATGCAGTCTGGGGTGATGGTTCCAGAGCTAAGAGGAACACTAGCACTTGTGGCACAGGGGTACAGGCGTTCTTCCTGGGTAAAGACTAGAGCACAGGCCAGGAGAGCAGTGACTATCCCTTGCCTTAGATCATACCACCTTGAAAGCACCAAAAAACTTACTGAACCCTAGAACTAGTTCTGAAAACAGCAGCACAAAAAAACCCCTGAAGCTTGGGACAGTGCTTCCTCCACTCCAGCAGCAGAACCCAACTTTAGCATAAAGTTAAAAGTCAAGAAATAGGCTGGAAAAATAAGCAAACAACAAAAAAATTTATCTGACCACAAAAAGCTACTAATTTGACAGGGCAGATCATGACACAAACTCAGAAGAAGACAATGATGTTAAAATAGCTGCAAGCAAAGCCTCAAAGAAAATATGTGAATTGGACATAAGCCCAACAAGAAGTCCCAGAAGGACTCAAAAAAGATTTTTAAAATCAAATAAAAGAGAGAGAGAGGAAAAATTTGGAAAAGAAATGAGAATGATGCAAGAAGATTATGAAAAGAGAGTCAACAGCTTGGTAAAAGAGGCTCCCAAAAAATTACTGAAGAGAATAACAGCTTAAAAAAACAGAATTGATCAAATGGTAAGAGAGGCGCAAAGATCCACTGAAAAGAGCTCCTTAAAAATCAGAATTGGCCAAATGGAAGAAGAGGTAAAAAATCTCATTGAAGAAAATAATCCCTTAAAAATTATAATTGGGCAAGTGGAAGCTAATGACTCCATAAGACAGCAAGAAACAATAAATCAAAGTCAAAAGAGTTAGAACTAGAAGGAATCTTGGAGATTATCTAGTCTATTTCTCTCACTCAGCAGAAGAGAAAGCAAAGATTCAGACAAAGAATGTGACTTCCCAAGGGCACCCATGTAATAAGCAGTAGAACTGGGATTTGAAATCAGGTCTTCTGATACTGAATCCAATGTCTTTATCAATACAATAGGTCGCCTCTCTCCTATGTCTCTGGATAGCTAAAACCCAGACAATGATGCCAAACATTGGTCTTTACAGAGACCTGAGACTATATTCAGACTAGACTGGCTTGTACAAGGTTGCTTGAATATATGTTAACAAACTGACTCTAGATGTGGAGACCTGTAACTACAAGTCATCAAAGGAACCTCTAAGGTTTGGGGCTGGTCGCAAACAGAATGGAGGGGAGGGGAAGAAGTGTCAAGAAGTTTGCTACAGAGACAATTAACAAAGAATTCAAGAAAATACTGGGAGAAGAAAAGAAAGAAGGGCTAGCTCAGTCTCCCCCAAGAATCTCTTATATTTTAAGATCTAGCTAGAGCTGACACCTATCAGTTAAATTGGACATTAATAATTTTTTTTTACCAATCAAACAAAAAAAAAATCTGAAAAGGTATATCAGTCTATTTCCCCAGAGAAAGAGAGAAATGTAAAAGTTGTGAGCCCTAGTTCAATATATGGAAGAAATATTAGAGATGGAGCCTAGAGTTGTTTGAGTGGTGCTCAAATATGTACGAAGAATGATGGTCAGCTCTTCCTTATCCACTGAGGTTAGAACAATAGAACACGAATTTAAATGAAAAGTCATTCTCCCATAGATAAGTGGTCAGAAGATAGGAGTGAACAGGTTTCAAAATAAGAATGTGCTCTGAATCATGAGAAATGGAAACTGAAACAATTCATAGATTCTACCTCATTCCTTCAAGTTGTTCAAGATGAACAGAATGGGAATAGTTAGTCTCAGAACACCTTGGAAAGAAAGACATACTCATACTCTGTAGTGGAATTGTGGCCCAACTATTCTGTATAATTATTCGGAATCGTACAAGAAAAGTGACTAAATTGTCACCCTTTGACCTAGAGGTCCCTCTACTGAAGGGCCAATGGTGATGCTTGCTCCAGGATGTGCCAGCAGACCCACCCCCACTTGGCTCATATTCTATACATGCTTATGGTAATAGTACATACCTGAATATTAATAGCAGGGCTTTTTGTGGAAAAGAGAACTTGAAATAAGAATGGTGTCTGTAGTTTGGGGAATGTTTGAACAAACTAGAATATGGACCTAATGAAATATTACATTATGAAATGAGGGAGGGCACGGACATAGGAGAAAGACTACTAGACTTGAAGTCAAGAAAACCTCCTGATTCAGATACTTACTGGCTGTGTAACCCTAATCAACTTACCTTCTCTAGGTCTTAATTTTCTCATCTGTAAAATGGGGATAATCATAGTACTTTCAAAGGATTGTTATAAGGATCAAATAAGAATATAATTTTATGTGTGTGTGTGTGTGTGTGTATGTGTGTGTGTGTGTGTGTATGTGTGTGTGTGTATTGTTTGGCAAGCTTTAAAGTATTATAGAAATTCTAGCTATTATTATTATGACAAATATGAGAAATTTAGGGAAACCCAGGGAAGATTTGTATAAATTGATGCAGAGTAAAACCAACAGGACCATAAGAACAATATATGTGACTATGACAAATTATGAAAAAAAATCACTAAAAGAAACTCAAACTCTTAGTAACTGAAAAAAAAAATTACAGTGTTGGAGAACAGATAATAAAATGTATCTCAGTTCCCTGAAAGGAACAGGAGAGGTGCATGAGAGGAGGAAACAGAATGCTGTTTACATGGTCAGATTATTACAACGGAGTTTTCAGTTCTGGTGTAAAGGTATAGGTTGAAATGACAGTGATGTCAAAACAAGACATCAGTACGAAAAAAATGTTTTGTTTTGTTTTGTTTTAAAGGATATGGGTTTATGTTTCAAAAGGCAGGCTACAGATTAGCTACAATGAATTTTTTGTGAGTGTTATTAAACTTTGGAATGAAATTCCAATTAAACCCCTGCTAGATTCTAATAGCGAAATGACAATACGAATCCTATCACAGCAAGCCCCTGCTCCAGGGATGTGCTGGAATTATCTTGGACTGGCTCCAAGCTGGTTGTGAAATTTTTACTGTGAGCAGATATACCTCCTAAATCAGCATATCCTACAAATCAAGGGATGATTTATTGTTTTGTTGATTTCCTAGATTAAGAAAATGATGGAGAAAATCATATTGCAGATTAAATTTAAATGTATCTTAGGTACTAGATTGTAAGCTCACTGAGGGCAGGAACTCTCTTTTGCCTCTTTTTGGATCCCCGGTGCTTAGCACAGCACCTGGCACTTGACAAATGGAAATTTATTTTTTTTTCTGGAGAACTGGTTGTTAAACATTTACCACCATACTCCTGCCATACTCCTATAATAAGACCTCTCTGGTTATTCTGATGATCACATTTCTGTGGTCTTACTATCAGATAAAGTTAACAGACTTGAAATCAATTTTATTGTTATCATTTTGAATTTTTTTTAATCAATCCTTGACAGTATTTCCTCTGTACAAGCTCTTGAAGTTCAAAAATCACTATTAATTTTATAGCTAAATAGAACAGATGTCAGAACAAAGTAGGGAAGAATGACAGGGAAATCCAGAGGAGCTTAATTTTTGCCACATTTATCCACACGGTTTGCTGTGTAGAGGCCCCAGACTGGGCATTTGGGATAATGAATACAAAAACTAAAGTTTAGTCTTTGGCATAAGAGGAATCAAGACAGCCTCCCCATTATTTGTTATGTACATTCATTGGAGAGAAAGAAGATTGGAAATGGAGTAAATGTTTGAAAAAAATGGGATTCCTTTAGAGGGCTTGTAATTGAAAAAGCTTGAATCAGGTACACTAGCAGGAAATTTATTTACTATCAAAGGAGACCTAAAATTGAAAAGAAAAGGAACTTGTAGGCCAGAGGGACCTCAACTAGATGAGAAGAAGTATGAGAGAGGTACAGGGGAATTATAGAGAAAGAAATTCCCTGATAGGTATGTAGGTACAGCGCTGCTTTGGTGATATCTGCACCCATTAACTGGAGGGTGTAATGCATTATTTCAGGAAGACAAATATTATGGGTTTAGGAAAGTGTATTAAGGTAAAAAAGATTAGGACTTTAAATGGTGACAGGTCTCAAGAAAAGCTTGTTTGTCCTTGGTGACCTTGTAGTGAGTACGAGACTGTATGGTGTGGGATACAGATAAGGAACTGGGGGACCTGGGCTCATAGAATCATATATTTAGAGTTGGAAGGAGTCTTGGGGGTCATCTAATGGGTTCAAATCATGGATCTGACATTGATTAGTGGCAAAAATGATGAAAGAATGACTTAGTCTCTGTTTCTTAATCAACAAAATGGGAATATTTGTTCTACTACCTAATAGCATTATAATGAAGAAAGCTCTGTATCACCCTAAAGCACTTTTTAAATGTGAAGTATTTACTCTAGATGAGCATCCCAATTCAAGACACCTCCTTTAGGATTCCTGTAAGGGCCCATTTATATAAACACTCCACCTTACCTTGCAACTGAAGCAAGACCTGCTAATTCTGATACTACCATGAAGGCTTCTCCTTTTTTGGAAGTTATCATTCTATTGTGATATAAAGATGGGTGTGTATCTGTAAAGTTTTGAATTAGCTGGTAACATTTTTGATGTTTTCCTGAAAGTGTCCTATCCGACTAGATAAGAAATTTTGCCAAGGCTATATATATAGTCCAAGCCACGTGCCAATCCAGGCTATACTGGTCAAACAGATAAGCAAGGATATAATCACTTGAAAAATCAAAAGATATGAAAAGTCAAAAGATATAAAAATCCAAAAGAAGAGATCAAGACAGAATGACTGATCTCTGTGCTAATTAAAATGCCAGGAAGTAATAACAGAGGCTAGAAAGAATCTTAGCGGTTATCTACTTCCCAATCTACCTTCATTTATATAAATGAAGAAAGAGTGGCAATCTGATATAGGTTCTACATGTACTTTTACATCAAATATTAGTCAAGTTGTAAAGAATTATAACCAACGGAATGAACAACGAGAAAGAAAAAAATAAAATGAAAAAGAGACAGAGCAAGTAAGTTTGCTTCAATCTGCATTCAGACTCAGTGGTATGTTGATTCTTACAAAATGGGTGATTAGTCCAAGAACCCTGTAGGGAAACCAGTAAGTTTTTGGCAAACTCCACCAATTCCTCTATGGCCTTGGTGGATAATGATGGATAATGGTGGATGATGGTGGATGATGGTGGATGATGGTGGATAATTGAACTTCCAAATAGACCTGCCCTCTTCCAGGAATACAATACTATATCAATAGGTGATACCTTGGCAAGAATAGGTTATTTACTCCCTTGTCCTGTACTTTCTGCCCTCACACATCACCTCAGAGCAGAAATCCCAACTTTTCTCTTTTTCTGGATTATACTATTCATGGTTCTCCACATAATGATTCATCTTTCCATGGCATATTTGTCCATGGTCCAATTGACAGAGAGAACACAGGAAATAGACTCTTAAACAGTATCTCAGGTGTTCACTTCTTGTCAAGAAGACAACTGGTATACACTACTGCCTAACTCCAAATTCTGTTGTAAAAACATTGTTCATTCATCCCTATAAAACACACCCTTTCACACTAATTGTGGTTTCTATCTTTGATTCTTCCTTTTACTTTCCCATGTATTGCCATTCTAGGCATCCATGATGACCTGGAGAAGTTGGAAGCTACCCAGGCCACACTATAACTCTTCCTAAGGAAGCCAAAGCTGAATATAAATGAGAAACCAGTTTACTTTGCACCCCTAAATCGGTATAAGGGGATCCTTCACTTCCGTTTGGTTGACCCAAGCCTATGCAATGATAAACCTTCACAGTGAATGGATGAACTACAAATCTCTTCCCCTTAATGGAGGTGGCAACAATCTCCGTGGTATAGCAGTTAGCAGGAAGAAACTCAGTGTTATCTACAGAGTAATGACTTCCTTGGCCTCCCACAATGAGTGGAGTTAACTGTGTAAGGAGTTTGGAAAGGACCTCTATCACTGGCTCATTCTGTGACGTAAGATGAGTGGATTGTAAAGCAGCTCTTGTCATCTCCCTCACCAATGTGTTGGAGAATGCCTTGTAATAAAATTTTCTGTGCTCTGAACTATGCATTCAAACAAATATTAATTAAATTAGTTAATTATCACCCGGACTAGTTTTATATGAGCAGGCTGCCTGAATGATATGATTCTGAAAATCACTCTCCGTCAACTTGCCATAGCAACTGATATTTTCTCCATGAATCATTCCTTTGGATCATCATTAAAGCTTTTGTTAAAATACAAATGTGCTATTTATGACTGGTAACACATTCATCATTATCATACATAATGTCTGTCTTCTAAACCATCACTGCCAGTACACTAAAGGTTAACTTGATATACAGGAAGGGTAGTGCTATCAGTGGGTATTACGAGAACAGCTTGAGCCAGGGCCAAGAGCATAGAGCTGAGAACCATGGACAATTGTGGAACTGTAAGTCTTATGACTGGATTTTAAAAAATCAGCTACATGTATACAGACGAAGGGAAAAATGTCTAGGTTGCGGTTATCAAACTGAAGGCCCAGGGTTCACGCATAGCCTACAACATTCTCGAGTATGGCCCAAACCAGATTAAAATGTAACTGGGAAATATTTAACAAAATAAATAAAACTATTATGAAACATAGATAGTATTACATTTGAACACGAAAGCAATATGTGGCCTGTAGGGTTTTTATGAATGGTTTAGTGGATCACATTTCTATTTAAGCTTGACAACACTGGTCGAGACAACAGTTTGTTGAATGGGTGAGGAGGGGGAAGACTTAGAGTCTCCAATGGACTGCCAAGGTTAATAGGGGTTAACTGTGTAATGTGGCAGCAAAAAAGATGATGTGGTCAGGTTGCATTAATAAAAACATAGGCAGACCACATCTGGAATATTGGGTTTAATTCTGGGTACTGCACTTTGTGAAGAAAATTGGAAGGCTGGGGTGTAGTCAAAGGGGGAGATCAAGACTGGAAGTCATGACATAGGAAATTTGGAAGAAGGGAGGACAGGGGAAATGTGTTGACAGTTTAAAGATATTTGAAGAACTATCCTATGGAATAGGAATTAAAATTTGTTTTTGCTTGAATCCAGAGATCAGAACTAAAAGCTATGGTTGAAGTTGCAGAGGAAGAGAGGCAGATTTCAAGTCAATGTGAGAATTGTACAAAGTGAAATATGGTGGCAAGATGTGAGTTCCTCATCACTGGAAGTCTCCAAAGACAAGTGAAGTGAGCCCTTCTCAGTGATTCCATAGAGAGGGATTCCTGTTCAAGTATTGGTTGAATTCCATGACCCCTGAAATATTTTTTAAGACATTAAGGGAGTATGCTATCTTTCTTTAGTGGGATTGTCCTTGCCAAGATATAGTGATTGAAAAGGAATTAGACCTTTGATTTTATTAGCATAAGGAGCTCCTGGAGGAGGCTATTCCCTCTGCCAATGCTGATTAGCAGCACATTCTCTGCACATGTAGTTTTAAAGAATTGTCTCAGAGTCACATAGCCAGTATGTGTCAGAATTTAGAATCAAACCCAATGCTTCCTGATTTTGATGCTAACTCTTTAGACACTATGCCCTGCTGCCTCTGAGCCAAACCATGACTAGGGTTCATTTGAGTTTTTTTGTTAGTCAGGTCCCCAGGAGCACTTAGCTGTCACTGGAAAGAGCCCCATAAAGATATTTCTTGAAAAAAAACAACAACAACCACAGCAACTACAAAATGCCCACCACTACCACACCCAAACTCCCAGAAGGAATTTTTTTTCAGGGTCCCTTTTTATTTAAATTGGGGTTAAAAAATTCCTTTTAATTCTTAGGCAAACTACCCTCAAACTTTATGGAGGGACTTAGGAATCCTGGAAGATAGAGGGCAGAGTTGGTGATTTTTGTCCTAAATCACTGAATTATTCTCAGTTCACTTTCCTCCTTACATTTATTTTATGTATATATAACAAGGAATTACATTTTTGGGGGGAAAGAGGGAGGGAGCACAAGTGAATTACATGTATGCTACAATCTGAGATTCTATACATAAGGAAAGCTTGATTGGGGAGTCCCTGAGCACATAAGCCAGCAGCTACCCAAATTGCAGGGATAGTTCTAGAAGCAAATAAACAGCCTCTCAAAGTCCAGTCCTGCAAAGTATGACAACTTGTTACCATGTGTACTCGGAAAGAGCTTTTCTTTTGCTTACTGTTATTTTTCTGGATAGTCTGATTTGGTTTTGCTATGTAACTTGATAGCAGTAAATTGAGGGATATGGAGTCTGCCTTACATCTTTCTGTTGTTTTAGAAAGCCAATTATATTGAAAAGCAGAGCATGAAACCCCGAGGGGCTGAGACCGAAGGAACATAAATTTTGTATTCTTGTCTTTGTACTTACAAAGCTATGGTGCTTCGGGCCTCGCTGAAAATGAAGGTCTGAATCAGATCAAATATAATTTTGTTGGAAAATATCCTGTATTAGCCATTTTACAACTAATGTTGTTTTGTACAGAAACCCCAAGAATTATTTTTTTCAAGGAAATGTTAACTATATAAATAATAATGTTTTAATCACTGAAGGGAAAGTAGAGAAGACAAACTAAAATCTCTATTGATGAAGTATAGACGTGTAGGTTCTTGTGTCCTGAAAGAATTCACATTCACTCCGACAGTCTCCAAGGTAAAGAAAGGCATTTACTGGGGTGATGCATCCAAGCAGGCCCTGCTCCACTATGGAAGGCAGAGTAATTGGCCAGGTAAAAAGTTTGGTTTAAATACAATTTTATGAAATAAAGGGAAGGAAAACAAGAGAATGGGAGGAGAAGGAAGTACAATTCTGGAATGCCCGGAATATCAGGTATTCAGGAGGTGCCTTTGTCATACAGATAAGAAAGGAGAACAGGAAAGGGGGAAGAGAGCTCTGCCCTCCGGAGTCCATACAGACAAGCAAAGGGAATAGGAAAGGGGAGGGGAAGAGTTGGAATGCCAGGTAATTGAAGGTGCTTTGTGAAAGCACACAGGAAGTCCCACAGGGGACTTCAATGCTTCAATGCATAGTCTCCTTTGATCACTTTTCTGACTGGTGACATCCTGTTTCTTATCTCATATCTCACATCCTGCATCCTGCTTGCTCCATCTGCCTCAAGCCCTCCTTTCTACCTCATCATCTATGTCATATATTTGAAGAACAGAATCATTTTATGGCTTTCGAATGGAGCAATTGGATTTTATTATATAAACTGTTACCATGTAGGGGAGGAGAAGACATTCAACTCAATGAGCACTTATTAAGTGCTGTGTGCCAGCACTGTGCCAGGTGGCAGGGATTCAAAGACAACAAATATAAGAGTTCTTACCCTCAAGGAGCTTCTATTCTACTGGATAAGTTGTTGTCTGCACTTGTGTGAGCCATCAAGAATTTAATTTTAGCTTCTGTACTTGAGACATGTTTCTCCCACAAGCAAAGGTAGGGATTTTCAAACAGCCCCTGACTGCCACTCCTATCCATTTTCTCTGCTATACCCAAATTACATTTTATTAGTAGAGGAGGAGAATTTTTTAGAGCCTGGCCTCATCTCCTCTTCTGCTCTGCCTTCATAATAGGATGTTTTTTCTAACCCACAACACATGTAGTATGCCCTGTTAGTATATGGATGAGATTTACAAAATGTAGCAATATCTCTCAGATGTTTTCACAGCACAAATGTGCCAGCTCCCACTGGCAACCTAGTAGGTATCATGTGAAATTACCTCTCTTTAATTAATTATCTCTGAACTCTAAACCTGATTTTTAAAAACTTGAAATTTTCCTTTAAACTATCATTTTCTCACTTAATCTCAGCCTTAGATAAATGGTTCCCAATTTAGTGGTTCATGAACCAACCTAGATGGTCCAAAAAGCTCAGGCTAAAAATTATCTAATGGTAGCTTAAGCTTGTAAAGAACTACTTGGCAAGTAAGTGTTTAGCATGGTGCCTGGGACATAGGAGGTGGTTCATAAATGTCTTTGGCTGATTATTGACTGATGTATTATTAATAGTATATTAAGACCCATATGTACAAAAATATTTATAGCAACTCTTTTTGTGGCGGCAAAGAATTGGAAATCAAGGGGATGCCCATCAGTTGGGGAATGGCTGAACAAGTTGTGGTATATTAATTAATGTAATGGAATACTATTTTGCTATAAGAAATGAGGAGCAGACGGACTTCACAATAACCTGGAGAGACTTATAAACTGATGCTGAGTGAAGAGAGCAGAACCAGGAGAACTTTGTACACAATTACAGATACATTGTATCTGGGATGACTAACTTTGATAGACTGGGATCCTCTAAGCAATACAAGGTTAGAAGACAGCTCCAAAAGACTCATGATGGAAAGGGACATCCCCAGCCAGACAGAGAACTACATTGTCTGAAGGCAGATTGAAGAAAAATACTTGCTCACTCACACTCTCTCTCTCTCTCTCTCTCTCTCTCCCTCTCTCTCTTTTTCTGTGTTTTGTTTTATTTTGTCCCTTCTTTCTCATTGTTCACTCCATTAGTTATAATCCTTCTTTACAACTTGACTAATGTTCAATGTGAAGATATTTGTAGAATCTATATCTGATTGCATGCCGCCATGGGGGTAGGAGGAGGACAGAGAAGGGAAGAAAATTGGAAACTCAAGGGATTGTGAAACTGAATGTTGTAAAGTAAAAGTAAATAAATAAATTTAAATTTTAAAAAAGAAAAAGGAAAAAATAGTATATTAAATTAGGCTGGAAATTCTTTTTTTTTTTTGCTTTTTGGAGGGGGTGAAGCAGGGCAATTGGGGTTAAGTGACTTGCCCAAGGTCACACAGCTAGTAAGTGTTAAGTATCTGAGGCTGGATTTGAACTCAGGTCCTCCTGACTCCAGGGCCAATGCTCCGTTCACTGCACCATCTAGGTGCCCCCAAATTCACATTGTTTTGGTTGTTGAAAGGGGTTCACAGAACAAAAAAATTGGGAACCTACTGGTTTAGATAACCATGAATTATAATATTTATATATTAATTTATATATAATATAATATATTTACATATCACAAATTCATATAATTCATTAATAGTAACAAATAATACAAACACATACATATTTACACAATATACCTGCAATGAGAAGATTTATAATCAGTCACCTGATTATAAATCTGTGCTCTGAAAAGCAGGAAAAAGAAGTTGGTGACTAGAATTCCTTTTTCCTATCAACACCTGCCAACACCTCCGAAAACACTGGAACTACAGTCTAACAATTCCATTCCCTTTAGAACGTTGTTTTCAGTTCATCTCGGAATGACAGATTATCCAACTCTTCTCAGAAATGTAAATCAACTGTTCCTCTGTCATCTGAGTATAACAGTTTTATGAGTTCACTTGAGGATGGCAGTTAAAAGTGTCTCGCATCCTCTCAGGAATTCTTCACAGAATGTCTTCTCCATAGAATGTCTTCTCCACAGAGTTAAAGTTAATTCAGAATTAACTAAGTTTATTTCTCATCAAGAAAGATTGATGGTTAAACTCATTAATTTCCCCTCCAGGACAATTGTTAAACTCAGGTCTCTCAAAGATGACAGTTAAGTCTCCAAGTCCCTTATAGACCCATTCCCCTTAATTCTGAGATGCTCACAGATTCTCCCCATTGTCAATTAACTGTCTGTCTCTCGAAGATTCTTTCTCCACTGTAGTTATCTAAGTATCTTCAGGTATCAAATTCTTGCAAACGTCTCTCAGTACTTCCCACAGACTTCTTCTGCCAGGGCAGTTAACTGTCTTGAAAATTCTCTTCCCTGGGGGGAGGGAGGAGGAGAAAGGGGGAGAGAAAATTTGTAACTCAAGAGATTATGGAACTGAATGATGTAAACTAAAAGTAAATAAATAAATAAGAAAATTCTCTCCCTGAACAGGAAGGCAAAATGGAAAGAGTCAACCTTACTCTCACTGAACTTGGCTTAGGGAAGAAATGACAAAAATTCCAAACTGGGCATCTTGCCACACGGGAGAATAGGGGGAATGGGGATGAGAGGTGGGATGATGAAGGGGAGGGCAAGGTGGGGGAGGAAGGTTGATGGAAGTGCACACTTCTGTAGAGGGACAGGGACAGGGTAGAGAGTGGAACAGGGGGGAGGGCCAGATAGGAAGAAGGGACATGTAATCAGTCTCTCATAATGTGCCCACTGTGGAGAGGTTCTGCGTAATTACACACGTACAGCCTGTATTTGATGGCTTGTTCTTCCAGTGGGGGTGGCTGACGAGGGAGGAAGAGAAAGAATCTAGAATTTAAAGCTCTATAATCAAATGTTAAAAATATATATTTATATATATCTACATATATACAATTATTATTACTATTATTATTAAC
>CM053580.1:131417918-131433400 GCA_028627135.1 Pseudochirops cupreus
AAAGGTACATAGAAACAGTTCAGTTTTCCTAGCCACACAGGGGTTACATAAAGAGTTACAAAATTGCATCAAAAATCCAAACTTGTGATCTTATTACCAAACATGTTCAAGGTTTGAGTTTCCATAATAGAGAAATTTTTGAAAGCCAATCTTATACACCTTATAGTCCTCAGAAGAATCAATCTGATGCTGTTGCTTTCCTCAAAACTTTAGAATCAAGTTACAGATCTTTTTGCTTTTATAACATACTGAAACCCTTCTAGAACTGATATCAACTATCTTCTTATCTGCATTTCATATTGCCAATCAAACCTATTATCCAGATTATTCAGCTTTCTTTTACATTTGTTAACCACAAAACAAAATGGTCCAAATCTTTTGCTGACTATTTGCTGTGATCACTGAAACCTGCTATAGAAGGGATCAGCAGGGACATATGACATTCTAAATATGACAAGATAAAACATCCATGGCTCCATTTAGATTCAAGTAAAGTCATAGATATCCATCCATGCGGTCTCACTGCCACCTTATAGCTAGACTCAGGAATGGGTGGGCATGGTATGACCAAAGGAATCCCATTTTAGGTGAGGCTAAAATTGTTCCTTCAGCTTTTACCAGATATAGACTTCCACCAGTTAACAGTACAGGGTCATACTCCCTCTGAGTAGCTTGTGGCATCTCTCTGGATACTGAGTTATGCCTGCAACTATACCCACATCCAAACTCCAAACAAAATTTAGTTGTGGTCCCCAATGCCTTTTACCTCAAACAACAAGTCCCAGTAAGCACAGCTTAGAGTCAGCCTTAGCTACAATAAGCAATGAAAAATTTATCAGTTTTCACAAATGTAAGGAATTCCATT
The DNA here is from genome assembly GCA_028627135.1 of Pseudochirops cupreus. Taxonomy (NCBI): domain Eukaryota; kingdom Metazoa; phylum Chordata; class Mammalia; order Diprotodontia; family Pseudocheiridae; genus Pseudochirops; species Pseudochirops cupreus. Next base: position 131,418,784 of record CM053580.1, read on the forward strand.
TACTGACAATTCCTTTCTCTGCAGAATGATCTTGCCTAATAGAGATGGTTAGTATGGGATTTGGCAATTTTACAACATAAGGAATAACTGAGAAGAACTTTAGGAAGGGGCTGGTGGTCATTAGAATAACATTTTTATCAGTATCCTCTTTCTACATACAGTACCAATGAACAACTTTAGGTTTTAACATTAAAACAGTTGTCCAAATAACTTTGTTAACATTCTTACAAGTCAAGCATACGATTTTTCTTTTTTTTTTCAAAGTACAATACTCTAAAACATTATAAAAGAAACTGCTTTACTTACAACACAGATGATACAAGGTTCAAACTTTGAAATAAACACCAATTAATTACCAATCTGATGACCTTAAAATTTTATATGAAGTTACACAGAAATAAAGTTTTCTTGTTGTTACACAACCCATCAACTTATTACTAGAAATCAATTACATTTTGGAATCTCACATAGATGGTGAATGTGATGATCCATAAACTCACAGAGGAACATAAATAGAAAACTGGGCTTACCATGTATAGAGGCTTTTTCTCATCTCCCCACATTGCAGAGCCTGGTGGTGAATCCAGGAAAAGGAGAGGTTCATCTATGTTCCCAAAGGTGTTGGTTCAGGGTGCCCAGTGAGGGGCCCAGGGCTGTTGCAAGGTGGCCCCTGATATAGCTGTTACTCCTCCTCCCCCCTTTCTTTTTCCAAGATGGGGGAGGGTACTTTTCAAAACTGACTAGAATAAATTCAATTACTTTACAGATGCATTCCCACACACAAAACTTTTCTCTTTTAGGTGAGGCAGGAAATTTTTGCCTCTTTACGTCTCTCTACATTCAAAACCCTGGCCAGACATTTGGAACGTAGAGGGAGGCTTTTAACCAATCAGGAAATGCAGTTCAAAACACAAAGTACAGAGATCTAGAAACCGGGTGGAAAGAATACCTCTAAAAAGCAACATATTAAACATTTCTCTTAATTTTCCTTTCCATTAGAAGTCTTTTGTCCTGAGAGAGGATAGAATCTCCTGACTTAGAATAACAGGTAGGGGATTAAGAGGAGCGAGAAACTCATTGTACCCGGCAAAGAGAAAGCTTAGTTGGTGGGTCTTCTGGATTTGCTGGTAGGACCTTCCACTTCTCAGATGTGTGAGAGGGGTCAGCCAACTTGAAGTGGGCCCATTGTATCCACATCTTTTGCCCGTCTCCCTTGACTGCGGTTGGGGTAATAAGAATAACCTGGAATGGTCCCAACCTCCCTGGCTGTGGGGGCGTGTCCTCTCAGGTTCATTTTTACTGTGAGCCTCTTTTAACTCTAAGGCTTCATTGAGTTTTCAGAGTAATTTATAACAATGGCGACCCTGGACAAGGAGGTTGAAATATTCTCCTTCCATTAGCTCTTTTATTTTATGCTGTTAATTAATAGCTTCCTCTTTTCCCAATCTTTTGATGAAGGAGAGGAGGGAAAAGGGAACATTCATTTCTAAACCACAGACTTGAGCTGCTTTCTGGAAAGCAGAAAAATAATCTAATATTCCTGTCTCATCCTACAAAATACATTTTCCCACACAAAACACAAGACAAAGACACGGACAAAAGACAGACAAATGGGCAACACAGATCTGAAAATTTCCTTTGACAAAACACAATATACAGACAAAAAAACAGACCCAATCAGAGGTCCCAAACAAACTTAAACAGAGGTCTCATGAGAGAAGGAGAGAAAGAGATCTTAAGAAAAAGACTTAAACAGAGGCCCCAAAGGCCTATCAGAGGTTGCCAATGGTGTCCCAAATGGCCAAACCTGGTAGGTGCAGTCTACTGCATCCAGCCTGCCCCCTACCCTACTAGGAGAGTACTCATCAGAGATCTCTCTTCAGAGATCCATACAGAGGCCCTACTGGCCCAACAGAGGTTGCCAACAGCGTCCCGAACGGCCAAACCCGGTAGGTGCAGTCAGCTGCGTTCAGCCTGCCCCCTACCCTACAGGAGTATTCACCTGAAACAGAAGTCGAGAGAGAGAGAGAGAGAGAGAGAGAGAGAGAGAGAGAGAGAGAGAGAGAGCTGCGCAGAAACCAGAGCTCCTTACCTTCCAATTATTAATGCAGTAAATGAAATCTTTCCAATCTGCAGCCCAACTTGGAAAAAGGAAGTGGATTTGGGGCTGAGAAACGTCTCTCAGTGGCCGCCTCTTGAATCAATTTCCCTGTCCAGCCCCCCTCACAGTTGCAAAGGTGGTCACTGGAGATGGCCAAAGGCCATCTCGCTGGGGCCTCCAAATGAAATGACATGATTGACGAGTCTTAACAAAGTGACCACAGAGTCCGAATTAAAAGTTTTAAGGAGCTTTAATTTACCAGCTGGGGCTACTCCATGCCAGTTAAAGGGAGAGCAGCCCTGAGTTCGGGGGTGGAGAACCTTTTATACATTCTTTGGTTTACCTATCCAACTAACACAATTTGTTACTAAGCAGGTTGTCATATAGATACAAACAAGCGGTTACTAAGGAAAGCGGAGCAGGTGAGCGGAGGGGGTCTGCAAGGTAAGTGGAGGGGCACAGGGCATGACGACTGAGCAAGGAAAAGATAGATTACCTTAGGCCGGCCTCCCAGGTAAAGATAAATCACTCTAGGGAGGCTTCCTAGGTTCATAGAGTTTCACTTGGCTAATTATCATACAGTTTCACTTGGCTGACCACTAACTTCAGAAAATATTTCTTAACTATTTCTTGACCATAACAGGACCACCACCCAAGACCACAATCCGGATCCAGGCCACTCAACGCAAGAGCACTTGGCCTCTGAATGATTGCTTGGCCCCCCTGCAGTCTGCAGGCTGGGAGCTCTGAAGCAGCAAGGTGGAGGTGGCTGCAGGGCCTCAGCTTCTGCTGCTTCCTTGCCTTGGAGGCAGTTTGGCCAGACCCGCTTATGTCTCCCAATTTTAGCCGAGTTCCACTGACCTTTCACTTAGTCCTTTTTTCTTATGGCTTGATAATTCTGGATACTGCTACAGCTGCCGCCGATCTGCTCTCCTGAAGCTCCAGCTGTGGCTGGGCTTGGCTTGTCAGGCCACCCACAGGGCCAAGCCACCATTTCAGGCTGGGCTGGTTTTGGCTCCCAGCCCCGAGATGGTCCCTCCTAGACAAGCTGCCTTCAGCAGAAAGTATATTTGTGTGCGTTTTAGAGCTCTAGAACTTGTTTAGAGCCCTATTTTATGGGTATTTTGAGGTGGCTATGTGGGAGCTGCGGTACCTTGCTGCTCCTACACCACCATCTTGGCTCCACCTACTGCTGCCGTTTCTTTCTTGAAATATTGAGTCTTATGTTATTCCAGAATCTCAAAGAAAGGTACCAAACTAGAATTATATTAATCTTTTCCCCCTAAATATTTCTATTCTAGAGGTGTAATAGATTCAGAACAAAAGGCACCTCCTTAATCCCTCTTAGAGAGAGAACAGCACAAATCTTACATCTGTTAGCTTGGCCTATTCTCATCAGACATTAGTTATACAAAAGACCATCACAAATAGCAAAGAATGAGTAAACCCGTTTTTCCAGGGAAAACAGCAAACAGAACTCAGAAGAGTTATACAGGTTATAAAAATAAGAGAAAAGACACAATAATGAATGAGGTTTTTTTGGATGTGAATCAGATAAAATCTTAGCTAAACCAAAAGAGAGGGCCCAATACGACCCAAGGACAAATTCTCTCTACATAGTCTCTGGGGTGGCAATCTGGAAATCAGGGACATAGTGAAAGCTTGACTTCTCTTACATGTCTGCTGCTTCTAGAGGCTTTTTTTGTACCTCATTCCCAAAGGGTGTCTGGAACTACATGTGCTTCTCCCCCAGAGTGTCCCCTCTCAAGACCTGTCACCAGCTCCACCCCTCATACAGACACAGAGTGTCTCCATATTCTTTTTTTTTTGGAGGACAGGGTAATTGGAGTTAAATCACTTGCCCAAGGTCAGACAGCTAGTGAGTGTTAAGTGTTTGAGGCCATTTTTGAAGTCAAATTTGAACTCAGATCCTCCTGACTTCAGGACCGGTGCTCTATTCACTGCACCACCTAGCTGCCCCCTCCATATTCTTTTGACCAATTAGGAATCACACCTCCTTCCATGTCCAGCACACAAAATGTCCCATGTAAATGAGTCATAGAGACTGACAGAAGAGACCTTTGATATCAAAAGTATGTGATGCAAAAACTCTTTCAAAAATCTGTTGATGGTTTTTGCATTTATATCTCAGTAATTTCTGGATATATGCACTCCTCTCGCTCCATCAGAAAGTGCATCAAACTTTACCCATTAAAGCAAAGAAAAAATTCTTGACTTTTCACCAATAATTATGTTGACTATTTCTAATAATGTTTTGCCTTAATGAGTATCCTACCTCATTGCTCAGAGGAAGGAAGTATGTTTCTTATCTGTTTCCCCAGACTACTCTTGTCTTCAAATTACTCAAAGCTTGGCTTTCTTTTAGTGATCCTTTATTTGAATTATAATTTTTGTAATCTTGACTCTAACATAATGATGCCATTTTGGTCCTCTGAGAATGAAAGGACAACAACCAACCAATCTTTTTATATTTTATTCTTCTGGTTTTGTTGGTTTCATTCTGCATTAATTTATAGGGACTACTCAGTTCTCTGTGCTCTTCATCTTCCTCATTTCTTAAGATACGAAGATTCCTCCTCCCCACCCCCACTTGACAGGGGTTTTTATTGGTGGCAATGGGCATAATAAGACAGCTGTTTATTTCCTCCACACAAAAGAAATATTAAAAATGCAAAAAACTCATAACCATCAATTGGTGAAAAATTAAAAGAGGATGCAATAAGTTAAAACTGCTATTGTGCTTTCTCATGAGAGTCAGACTATTTAAATATAAGAACATGAGACATTTTGTGTTTAATGAATGAGCCTATTGCCTTTACCTCCAGGTCCATGCATTTTGACCAGGGTTTGGGTCCATCTCTCTACCAATGGTCATTGTCTCCAATAAACAATAGAGTAGCTAAAGGGGGTTCCTCCTAGAATGAAGCCAGTGACAACTGAGTAACTCAGGAATTCCCCAACCCTTAAGAAAGCCACTTCCTAAAATTTTACCTCTTAGGATCACTGTTTGGTCACCTTATGCTCTGAGAAGGAAACACAAGGCAAAAGAGACAGATCAAGAGAGATTCAAGATCTTAACTCAGGTTCATCTAGATGAGTCCTCACTCTAGCTGCCATATATAGACTGTCCTTTGATGATGCTCCTTTACCTTCACCATTTTCTTTTCCTATCCTAGCTGCCTTGATTTTATTCCTCTATTTTTAATTTTAGGTAGTCAAAACTTTCTATTTTACCTTTTATTATTCTATCTTTGTTAAGAAATCATCTCCTAACCATAATTGTGAAGGATAGCTCCTTCCATTCTCCTCTTTATTTTTTTAAATGAAATGTGACCTTTAGTATTAGATCACACATTCAGTTGAGGTTTATTGTAGTATCTCAATGTCAAAGCCTCATGTACGCTATGCTGCTTTCTAGTTTTTGCAGAAGTTCTGGTGTATAGTTTGTATTCTTGGGTTTATCGAAATTTTAACTACTGAGTTGTTTGATTGCTTATAGACTTGGTTTTTCTAGTCTGTTCTACAGATTCTACCTCAAACAGGTCAGTGTTAGAAAGGGGTTTCTTTTGGGGAAAGGTGATGACTGCCACCTGCTGAAGGAGAGAGGAAGTGCCAAATTTCAAAGGACTGAAAGGAGAAAGAGCTGATGGACAGGAGAGCAAGATGGCAGGAAGCAGAATCTGTGGAAGAGAGTACCAGGATGAGATAACTGCCACCTTTGGCAAGACCAAAAGATGGGCGTCAGATCAGTGGAAAGATTAGGGATGGAGATGACAGAAGTAAATACCAATGAGAGGAACTAACAGATCTCAAATTCCATTGAACCAGAAACCCTAACGAGCCTGTGCCACAGGGGACCCGCCTTTAGGGACTCATCTAAAATTTTGGGCAGATTAACAAGGAGGGCCAATGGTGTAGTGATTGTGGGGATTCAGAGACAGTGAACTAAGTGTTTATTCCCTATACCTTCTAGATATACTTCCTTCTCCTTACTCCCCATCGCCACCTCCATCTTAGGAGGAAACTATAGAGACTCTTTGCCACCTCCAACTCCACCCACAAGCCCCTTGTGTTTGGAATGACCAGGCATGGAAAATGAAGCAGCTCAGTCGTTTGAGAGCCTTCGAGGCTGAGGGCCATAATAAACTGGTTCTTTCAGCTCCCTTATTTCTCCAATTTAGCTATTGTCAACTGACCTTTTTCACTGCTCCCCCTTCCTATACTCTTATTCCCTTTCAGCACTATCCTATCATAACTCTACCCTCAGTCCCTATCTTTCATTGCCTTCCTATTTCGTTATCTAAAGAGAATAAAGGAACCATTGAAAATAAAAGGAAGCATGCCAGTCAAGTCAAAAACCACCAACACTACCTCAACCACTATCATCCCTTAGATTCTTACAGAGATAGCCCAGAACCCTGAGCCCAAGAATAGCAATGCTCCCCAAACCACCAAACTTGCTTCCGTTAGCCTCCACAGTCATTATTAAGGGAGAAATCACTATGGAGAGGGGGCCCACCTTACTCATCATTACCTCACAACTACTGACCAATGATCATCAATAAGCAGAGAAGCACAGGAGTGGTAGCACCTCCCAGACCACTGGTCCTGCTTATAGCCCAAGCCTCAAAGACATCATCCAGTGAAGTAACTCCAGTGGATAAGGAGCCATCCATCCATACCAACTGCCAACCAATTGCTACCCATGAGGCAGGCAAGCCAATTCAGCTATAGCATCAAGGTACCCTGAGGGAGAGACAGAAGCCAGCATGTGCCAGAGAAATCACACCACAACCACGTTGACCACCATATTCCCTTAGACTCTTATGGAGATAACTCAGGACCCCTACCCAGGAACCTTTGGAATAATAATACTTCTAGTTCTTTCATCAGTGGTTTATTTATCTGGGTCTTGATAACCTGGGTTCATGAAGAACAATTAAATATTCTCTTACTACCTTCCTGTTTACCTTGAATACTGGCTTTCTGTTAGCCCTCTTGTTCTCTCTTTTCTAGTCCAAAGACCCTGGCACTGTCAAAAAGTTAAACATCAGAAACTAGTATGATTTTATGAGTGGAAATGACATTAAAGAAGTATCATATGTTGGTTTACTTAGAAAACTCCATGGAATCAGAAAAGATACTAATTAAGACAATTAATAGCTTTGGCAAAGTTGCAAGCTGTAAAATAAATCCTCACGAATAATAGCATTTCTATATAAGAATGACAAAACACAAGAAACAGAAGAGAAAGCTATTAACCATTCCAAATAATTATAAAATGCATAAAATATATGGGGATCAAATTCTCAAAGCGCCCAAAAAACTTAGACAAAGTGGTCCAAAAAGAAATAAAGAACAACCTAAACAGCCGGAGGAATATTCAGTGTTCATGGTTAGGATGTGCCAATATAATAAAAATGACAATACTATCAAAATTAATTTCTACTTTTAATGCTATATAATCAAATTAGGAATACTTAATAGAGCTTGACAAAATAATAACAAAATTCATTTGGAAATACAAAAGATCTAGAATATCAAGAGAAATTATGAGAAGAACTAAAAATGAAGGGGGAATAACACTTCCAGACCTAAAAACTACATTATAAAGCAGTAGTCATCAAAAATATCTGGTACTGATTAAAGAATAGAGAGCTCAATGGAATCGACTAGGCAAGAGAGATTCAGAAACATAGAACTCAATTACCCAGTGCTTGATAAAGTAGAAAACACAAATTACCTAGGGAAAAACTCTTTATTTGATAAAAAATACTTCTGGGAAAACTGGAAAGTAGCCTGGTAGAAATCAGACCTTGACCAACATCTTATATTGTACTTCACAATACATTCTAAATGGATATGTGATCTTAATATTAAAGATCATACTATAAAAAAATTAAACAAGATCATGTACCACCTGCAGCTATGTGTAAGATATGTATTTTTAAATAAACAAGAAATAAAGTGGACAACAAAAGATAAAACAAATAACTGGTTACTTGAAACTGAGAAGCTTCTGCATCTAGGATAAAAAGGATCAAGGGGGGACTTTGTATCAAATTTCTCTGATAAGGGTTTGGTATTTAAGATATGTGTGTATATGTATACATATCTGTGTGTATACATATGTATATTCATATCTAGTGATCAAATTCCCAAAGCACACAATAGACTTGTATAGATTCAATTACAAAGCATTCCTAAAAAATAAAGAACAATCTAAATAATTGGAGGAATATTCAGTGCTTATTATTAGGCTATGCCAACATAAAAAATGACAATACTATCCAAATTAATTTACACTTTTAAGGCTATACCAATCAAATTACCAAAGGGATACTTTATGGAGCTTGCTACAATAATAAAATTCATTTGGAAAACAAAAGATCTAGATTATCAAGGAAAATTGTATACATATGTGTGGTATATGAGTAATAACCATTCAATAAGTTTTTTTTTAAATGGGACAGCTAGATGACACAATGCCAAGCCTGGAGTCAGGAAGACGTGAATTTGAATCTGTCCTCAGACACTAGCTGTGTGACCCTGGGCAAGTCACTTAATCCTGTTTGCCTCAGTTTTCTCCTCTATAAAATGAACTGGAGAAGGACATGGCAAACCACTCCAGTGGTTTTCTTTGCCAAGAAAACCCCAAATGGGGTCAGAAAGATGTTGACATAACTGAAAGAAGAGTAAACAACAACAATTTTAAAATGTCAAAGGATATGAACAGTTTTCAAAAGAACAGCAAAGTATTCAAAACTACATGAAGAAAAAATGCTCCAAATCACTAATAATAAGAGATTGAACACTGAAACAACCCTGAGGTTCTCACACCCTGAAAATGGGCAAAAATAAAAGAAAAATATTGCAATAGTCAACACTGGAAGGGTTGCAGAAAGTTAGACACACAAATACATTTTTGGTGGAGGTAGGAAATGGTGCAACTATTTTAGAAAGCAGTTTGGAATTATGCAAATAGTGTGACAAAAAGGTTCATACTTTTGAACCAAAGATTTCATTATTGTCCTTATATCACAAGGAAAGTTATCAATAAGAAAAAAGTACCCATATACTCTAAAATAGTTGTACCAGCACCTTTTGTGATACCTAAGAATTGTAGACAAAATAGGTGCCCATCAATTAGGGAATGACTGAACAAACTGTAGTACATGAATGTAATGGAATACTGCTGTGCTACAAGAAATGATGTGTGTGATGAATACAGAGAAGCATGGAAAGATCTATGTGAACAGAATCAGAGTGAAGTAAGCAAAGTTAAGAAAATGATATACACTGTAACTACTGCAATGTAAATGGAAAGAGCAACATCACACTATAAAAATCAAAAGTAAATGTAACAAAATTATGAAGATCAAGTGAGACTCAAAGGCATATGAGAGGATACCGCCAACCTACTACTTCATGGAGGTGGGAGATTCACAAGGATTATATATTGTGCATGTATCAGTTTGCTGACATTTTTTTTTCTCTCTTAAAAAACCATTATATGGGATGGCTTTTGGGGAGGAGGAGGAGGAAGGATAATGGGATGTTATGGTGATATAAGAAACAGAAAATATCAATAGCAAAAATTTAAAATAAATATTTATAGTTTTAAAATGCAGTTGGAAAATGTTTAATGAAATAAATAAGAATACAATGCAACATTAAAAAAAAAAAGAAGCATTAACATCTACTTTTGCCTTGGGACTTTTCCATTTGACTTGCAGTTAAAACCTTCCATATATGCTCCCTCCCTTGTTAGAATATAATCTCCACGAGAGCAGGAACTTCTTGCTTTTCTATTTGTATCCCCAGTGCCTTGCATATAGTAATTATTTAATAATAAGAATAATAGATAACATTTATATAGTGCTTACTAAGTGCCAGACACTATGCAAAGCACTCTACAATTATTATCTCAGTTGATCCTCATGACCCCTAGACATAGTTTCTTTTATTATCCCCATTTTACAGATGAGAAAACTGAGGTAAACAAGCTAAGTGACTCGACCAGGGTCACACAGCTAGTAAGTGTCTGAAACTGAATTTGAACCCAGGTCTTCCTGACTCCAGGTCCAGCACTCTATCCACAGAACTACCTAGCTGCTCAAGGTTGTTTAATAAATGCCTTATTCATTGATTTAAATGTCAGTCTCCTTTGCAGAGAAATAGAAATGAAATATAAGTTGAACAGCTCTGCTTTCTTGCAGTCATCCATTACCACCATTCTACCCACAGTCAGAAGCAGTCCTACCCTTCCTTTGATACTATTTTCCTCAAATAGCTACAAAACCAAACCAAACTTTTTTGTTTGTCTTGCCATCCTCGGCTCCTTCTTGACTTGGGACTTCCCTGCCACTGTTCTTACAGGCCTGTATCCACCTGCTGCTTACCTGCCCTCACTTTCTTTTTCTGTTCATGTCTTTTGAAAATTTTAGTTGGATGGCTAATATGGAAATGTTTCACATGATTGTTCATGTATAATCTATATCGAATTACTTGTCTTATCGAGGAGTGGGGAGGAAAGCGAAGGGGGAAGGGAGAGAATTTGAAACTCAAAAATTTTTTAAAAAACAAATACTAGTTTTTTGTCTACATATAATTTGAGAAAAAAAATTTTAAATAAATTTTTAAAAAAAGAAAGAAAAATCTTAGTTGGTTGATCCATGCCCTCAATAGCCACCACTTTCTCTTTCAATAACTCTTGCTTTTCCTCCTAAGCAAAATTGTTGTGTGTTTTTTTTCAGAATTTAATTCCATAATTCTTGGGCTGGCTCACTAAAGAATTTCAGGCAATGAGATCGTATTTATTTTTACCCTGATCCTTCTTAAATCTGTGCCCTTAAGATGTGGGTATATGACCAGTATATAAACTTCCCTCAATTTTACCTCAAATTATAAGATGAAAGTCACCTCCAGGTACCCATAATTACTACCCCAGCAACCAGTCCTCCCCAGGTAGGAAGAATCAGATCCAGAATAGAATTTCCTTTTGTTGGCTCCTCCTCCACCTCTTTGAAAAGTATGAAATTCTCATTAAGACAAATCAAGAAATTATTAGCTGTTCTGCTTTTAGCAGGGGAGAGAGAGAAGGAAAGAGAGAGAGAGAGAGAGAGAGAGAGAGAGAGAGAGAGAGAGAGAGAGCGCTCTAACAGGTGTCCACAGAATTTGAAATCTCCCATTTCTATTTATATCGTCCTTCTTATTCAGGCTTATGATCTGCCTCTCAACACCTTCTTCTAGCCTCTCTTCCTATCCAAGAGGTCTACAGTTCTCCACAGACAATATTGCTGTTGTTTTTACCTCTGTTGACCTTTATTCAAACACTTTTTTACCAAGACCCAGCCCCCCGCTTTAGTACCTCATGAATATTTCCTAGAATCATAAATTTAGAGATAGAAGGGAACTTCAAGATTATCTAATACAATTCCCTCATTTTTTTTAATGTAACAGTCACCCTGCAGCTCTTGGCTACCTTGTGAGAAAGCCTACGGGACTAACGACCCTTGGAATTGTATTTCTTCCCAGAAAGAAATGGGAAAGATGAAGCTATCTATCAAGTGATCAAAACTGGAAGGTGGTTTTCCATCTCCTGTAGCCCCTTTAAAAAATCTCTCTAGAAAGAGAGAGTGAGCAGTGGTGGAGGCAGGAACAGCAGCAGATGGAAAACATTTTCTAGGGGATTGACTCTAAGACTCCTCCTTTGCTTGGCTTGTTGACTAAGAGAGTCTGCCAATGAGTGACTGAATTTAGTCATCTCAAAGAGACCACTGGAACAATGGTGAATTTACTCCAATGTATTTCCCTTTTGTGTTTCATTGTCACATACAACAGGTGGCATGGTGTGGTACTAAGTGCTATTTAATATTTGCTTATTGGTTGGTTATTTTTATTTTAAAATAATTTCTAGGTAAAATCAAGATTAGGCAAATTGTTTCCTGAATTGCTGTTTTTGCTGTAGGATGTGCTCAAGAAGGGGTGGGGTTGGGAAATCTGTGGATAAAAACAAGCTCAACTCTCTGGGAAGTTGTGATTTTAAAAAATTTCCTGGAAGATTAGGACTTCATACATTTTGTTAATAATAGACATTTTAAACTTTCTAACTTTCCAGAGAAAGGAAGCCGTGTAGAGTCAGGACCCTTGCCCTAAATTAAAACCTTTATGAAGTCTCATTACCTCTAAGCAGACAGGTCACTCTGTATTTAGGGTTCCTGGACTTTCTTCAGCCTTCGAAGGTGAGAGAGATTGGGGAAGAGCTCTCATGTGAAGATCAAACTTTGAACTGGTGTCAGTGGGTAGAGACAAGCGTGGTCACAGAATTCCACCTCTTCCCCAAGCTGTAGGGGAAGGTGCTCCTTGTCTACTCTGCCCTTCACAGTGACATCTGCTGGGAAGGAAACCAAAGCCCCAGATCACACAGATAATAAGTGGCAGGACCAGTGTTTCAACCCTGGTCTTCTCATTCCAAATCCAGCACTCTCCACTACACCATATTGGTTCTTAGTAGGCAGTGCTCCTCTGCTTTTGACCCTTTTCTGCCCTGTGCCTTCTGAATGTTCCTTCATTAACACAAAATTAGAGTATGACTCCAGAAGTGCCTCTATGTCACTAAATCTCAGTGACGGTCATGAGGTCAAATTTGTCTCTTTGCCTGATTAGTTTATATTTCTTGCTACCCTTCCTTTGAGCATTTGTGTATAGATACCTAAATCCATAGCTTGGAAGGCTATTTCCTTCCTTACGTTTTGTCTCCTGAGTACTTCTGGGTGTGTCTATTCTTCTGACATTATTTTGTTGTTGTTCAGTCATTTGCAGTCATGTCTGACTCTTCATGACTCCATTTGGGGTTTTCTTGGCAAAGATACTAGAATAATTTGCCATTTCCTTCTCTTGCTCATTTTACAGATGAGGAAACTGAGGAAAGGTTAAGTGACTTGCCCAGGGTAACATAGCTAGTAACTATCTGAAGCCAGATTTAAACTAAGTTCCTCTTGACTTCAGGCCTGGCACTCTATCCACTGTACCACCTAGCTGCCCTTCTTACATTATAGCTCCTCTCTACCGTATCTAGTTTGGTAGATATATCTATGCCATTTTCTCTCTCCCTTTTCCTTTTCAGCTTAAAGTCCTTTTGGTGAGATTTGCAAGACTGTAGGTAAATATGAATATATATAATGTTCTTCTCAAACCATATTAGATGCGTTCTGGACAAGAGCCATTTCTGTGTTTTACTCCTTGGACCAGAAATCCAGATCCTGTTCTCAAACACTTACTTTTTAATCTTGGACATGTCTTTGTCCCAAGACAATTTGAGATAACATTTATAGGAATCCTGAACAAGGAAAATGTCACAATTTACTTAGAGTTTTGTGTTAACATTCCAGTACAATATTCACTTAATATTGAGCTATAACTACTCAATTTCTTCTTTGACTACTCCCTCTAAAAGAAATAGACAATTAAAAAAACTCGCTGGGCTTTACCAATGGAGTTCAGTTGTAAATAAGTTCCTCACTTCAAAATTGACATTATATTAGGTGCTCCTTAAATTTCTGCCTATTTGTGACCACAGAGGAGAAAATTGTCAAGAAAAGGCAAATTGGGCATCTGGAAAGTGTAGAAGATGAATAAGAGAAGGTGATTAGATGTTTTAGCAACTGTCAGATAAACCTCTAGACAGAACATTTGGGGAAATGTGTGATCTGATACCCTGCCTCACCTCATTCATTGGTATCAATATCTATAGCCAGATCCAACCCTGGCTTCATTTTTTAATAGAGTAAGTTTGTCTTTGGTGTCCCAAGTCCCCACTCATTCTCAATCTTCTCTGAGGAAAGAATATGATCTTCTTCTGCACTGATTTGCTCAAATCAAAATTACCTTGTGGTATGTTTATACCTTAATATAAAGTTAAATCTCTCTCAGATCAACCTTGAATGAAAGATTATTATGTCCCCTTTCAAGGAATTCAGGTAACAGAGGAATTTGTGTTTAGTGAGAAAGCTTACCAATACACACGAATTTTTACTTCTACTTCAGTTCTAAACCTGGTGTTAGATATGTGATCTTAGACAGGTGGCTTAACCTCTCTGATTACAGTCATTCCTTAAAACAGAGATAAAATATCATAGTGAGAGAAACATATCTAAACTTTATTGTGGCCTTGGGGAGGGGCGTGTTGGGGGGGGAGAGAAAAAAAATAACAAAGTAAAAAAGTGCACAGCAGAGAACAAAAGAAAACTCACAAGGAAGCAAAGAAAAGATGGACAATTCTCCACACAATGAGTATTATTTATCATAAAGGTTTTCATGAAATGAAAATTTATTGTTACATATTGTGAATCCTCTCTTATGTTCTGCTCTGCACGTGACGTGCTTTTATTTCTTTTTTTTTTATTTTTTATTAAAATTTTTTTTGAGTTACATATTTTCTCCCCGTCTTTCCCCCGCCCACCACCCCAAAACAGCCATCCCAGTGTTTCCCCC
>CM053580.1:131433900-131492976 GCA_028627135.1 Pseudochirops cupreus
TTTGGGGTGGCTATGTGAGAGCTGCGATATGTTGCTGCTTCTACGCCGCCATCTTGGCTCTGCCCCTGCTTTTATTTCTTTTTAACTTTGTATTTGAGTTCCAATATTTAAGTTTATGATATGTTTTTATTTCTTTTTTCTATTCTCTATTTGTGTTCTGGCATTTGAGTCTAAAAGAAAATTTTGGAAAAATAAAATACTTTAGTGCCTCCTTCAAAAGGTTATCATGAGACTCAGATCAAACTCAAATCAATCAATGAACTTTTTTTTTCTAGATAAAACCTTGCTCCTCGAGCTTAACTCAGTCTTTTTTTCTTGTCCACTCACTTACATAGGAGAGGAGGGGTTCTGGAAAGGAGCACTGCGAGTGCCTCAGACACTGGCAAACCTGGACAGTTTTTCAGAGGGCAGGCTTGAAATGAAGGCAAGGAGGGGGGGGTCTAGCCATCACAGACAAACAGGGAAACAGAAGGTAAATCCACTGGAATCTAGCAGAGAAACTTAAAGTCTGATGACAAAGAAATAAGCGTCTGAAAGACTGATGAGGGCGTGAGTGTGATAGCTAGGAATGTCTTTGCCAAACAAGCACCACCAAAAAAAAAAAAACCACCAGGAAGGTTTTTTGGTTTCCCCCTAAATATGCTGGTCTTGTGGCTGAGTTAATTGTGTTGCCATTCTGAAAGAGTTGTAGAAAGCCTTAGGGCTTTAAAAAAAGGAGGAGAATGCTCCAGTTAAGGATTCCAGCTGAAGCCAGAGCTGGAAGCAGCGAGAGCAATCACAGCCACACAGGCAAACTATGCGTGACAGTAGCCGGTGGGGACTACTCATCCAGCCAGTGTAGCAAGCTCAATACATAGTTTACATATTTTTTTGAGATCACACAGCTAGTAAGCATGTCAAGTGTCTGAGGTTGAATTTGAACTCAGGTCCTCCTGACTCCAGGGCCAGTGCTCTATTCACTGCATCACTTAGCTGTCTCATAAGCACATTTTAAAAAGTTGTCTAGTCCAGTGCAGCAGGATCAAGCAAGATAGGTTGGGCAAAGGTCTTTTTTTTTGACTCTTGCTATTTTCTTACTTTGAGTGTCTCTAGAGGAGTATCTTGTCTAATTGTGTAGGTTGTCAGTGTGTATGGACAGGTAATCTTGTGACAGAAACACACTGGGTTGCACTTGGGTGTTTGGCTGGGAAATGGGATGCAGGAGCAGCATAATGACATCACCAGAAAATATCATTAACCCTGAAGAACTGGGAAGAGTTGTCACTCTATTATAAGTGTCCTGGGCACAGGTGTTTCTGGGGATTATTCTTTTTATTAATATTTTTGAACTTAACTTTATGTGCATAGAGACTGTTGGCACCTGGAATGTTGTCCAGATCCCATAAAGTCTTGAGGAATGTTGGAGATGGCTAGAAGGAATTTGAGCTTCCCCAGGTCCTTGTTTGGGTTCCACTCAAACCTGTGTTTTGAGTTCCCTTCATGTGATTCATGGGTGACTTGTGTGGAGACATCTTTGTCAAAGTCCTATATAATGTAAACCTTGCAGAGCCTGGGGAGGGGAGCTACCCCTTCTTTCAGGCTCTCTCCTCTACCAAATCACCTAATAAACTTTCTAAAACTATTTTAGGTTTTGGGGTTTGTTCTCCAGAACAACAATTACCTATGAGTGTATTCCCCATAGGCTGGGTTTGGTCTCACGTGTTCCCCTTGCTTGCTTCTCCAAATGTGTAAGTGTGTTCCCTCTATGTGTCCATTTTTCCCACTGGTGGAATGTGTGTTTGAAGAAGAATGTGCCCCAGGGTTTATAGGGAAAATATTTCATTGCTTCCTTTCTTACTATGCTATTTCATTAAATGCCTTTGCCATAAACAAATGAAAAAATAAGTAGTGTCAAGGACCATTTGACAATGTCACTTCAACAATAAATAAAACTACCCTAACACTGGCACACAAAAATATAGTAGTTGATTTTAAATCATCTCTCCTGGCTTGTAAAAATCCCATTGGGAAATTTTGCTGTTCAATCATAGCCTTGAGGGGCAAAAAAAGTTTAAAAGCATTGAGGACTTCCGTGCAGCCTTGTAATATTAGAGCATGATCAAGATGAGCTGAACCTGGAACTGCCTTTAAATGCAGGTTTGGGTCAGCGTCTATTTTAAGCCACATCATTGCTCTTTTTTTTTAAACCAAACCAAATCAGAGAACATATTAAGCAAAGCCATTTGCCTTTTAAAGGAGCAGCAAGGTAAATACCAAGAAAAATTCCTCGAACATAGGGAATCACGTTTTTTTCGGATCCCCACTACTTGGTAGGAAATAGAACCCCTTCAATTCTTAACAGTCATTTGGCAAAGTAATAAAGGTAAACACAGCAGTGGGGGCTCATGAGCCAAGATTCTGAGTGGCTCAGGATCCACAAGACCCAAGGGAACCATTTCTTGAGTAGGGGTAGGGTGCTGTCAGGTGCTACGACCATAAACTGTAAAATTCTATGTACAAAGTATTTTTTTAATTGAATCCTCACATTTCATAGGGTAGCTCTGCTTATTGCTAATGTGAATGTTGCTTTGCTTGAGTGCTGTCATATTTGTGAAGCATTTTCTTAGAGGTCCATTTGTTTTTAGCTCTTTTGCATAATTGTTTTAGAGATGAGGCAAATCAAGTTCAGAAAACCCCAGAGTAAAGAAAAAATTTTTGAAGCAATGATCAGTGCTCAGGGCTTGTTTTTTGAAGGGGGAAATTACCTTTACCAAACCGAGTTATTCGGCAAAAATCTTCCCCCTCCCCCGAAACATTAACCCACAAACATAACTTCCATCCATGTTGAGGGCTAGTTTTTAGATATAATTAAAGGCTTTTGGTTAAATTCCCTCATCTTGAAGTTTCAAGATGGAATATTAAAAATATGTGGAGGTATTGCTCCCTGTTTGCAGGGAAAAGCAGAGGATGTTCTTGGTGCCTCTGGTTCAGGGGTGGGGAACCCATGGCCTCGAAGCCACACGTGGCCTCTAGGTCCTCGGATGCAGCCTTTTGACTGAGTCCAATCTGTCAGCCTAACAACCCTACTAAATGGGACTCAACATGACTCCTTTTCTGGGAGGTGTGGAAAAGCATCCCTCTTCATGAATGAGGAACCCTTATTTGTGTAGTAAAAGGTAATTGCTATAAACTCACCATATTCTTCTGTTAAGGGGATCTGTTCTGTGAAGTTTAGATTCAGTCAAAGGGCCCTTTGAGGACCCACCTGTGACCTTGAGGTCGAAGAGATATTTGATAAATATCTCTTATGTTCCTGCAAGTAGAAGGTATTTAATAAATCTTGTCAGTTGATGAGTCGTTCACAAAGCAGTGTCAGGCCCTGGAGATAGAGGTTAAAAATGGCACAGTCCTTGCCCTCTACCTACTAGAAGCAATAGATCACACACAAGATAAAGTGTGAGACATGGAAAGAGCCCTAGGAGAATTTAAAAAAGAAGATGTGGTGGGAAGGGGAGCAGGGTGGAGAGGGGATGAGAAGATCAAAGAGGGCTCCGTGGAAGAGGTGGCACCCGAGCTGAGTTTTGAAGGAAGGAAAAAGATACTGGCAGGATATTATGGGGAAGGAGTACATTCCATTCATGGAGGACGACCTGCAAAAATGTACAGACTAAAACTAGAGAAGAGTTAGCAATCTTGTTAGGCTGGAATATAGAATGTAATGATGGGGATGGTGAAGCAAGGCTAAGGGATTTTATCCCTCATTTTATCCCATAAAATAAAAATTTTAAAATATAAAATATAAAAACATACCCCAAAAGCATTGAAATATTAGCTTAAAATAGAAAATATATTTTATCTATTTTATCCTATGAATAATAGGGAGCCATTCTGGGTTTGAGTAGATATACTCAGATAACACACACACACACACACACACAGATATATTAATTTAGACAATTTTTTAATGATATAGCAAAGTTATAGAAGGGTGTGTGTAGGTTGTTTCATTGTTGTTGAGTTGTTTCAGTCACATCTGACTCTTCATGACCCCATTTAGGATTTCCTTGGAAAGATGCTGGAGTTTTAGGGGTTTTATTTTTTGCCATTTCCTTCTCCAGGTCATTTTCGAGATGAGGAAACTGAGGCATTAAGGATTAAGTTACTTGCACAGGGTCACACAGTTAGAAAGTCTCTGAAGCCAGATTTGATCTCAGGAAGAGAGGTCTTCCTGATTCCAGGCCTGGCATTCTATCTACTGAGCCACCTAGCTGCCCTACATGTGTGTATCCCTATTGACTATGATGATGATGTAGTATGGACTCTATGCTATGTGCTGTAGACCCTTTGGAGGAATGTAAACTACAGGCATGGGTATAAAGGAATAGAAAAACCTTAAGAATTACATTTTGTACATTGGCCAAAGAAGCAGCCAGGTGGTGCAGTAGATAGAGCACCAGGTCTGGAGTCAGGAAGATTTGAGTTCAAATCTAGCCTCAGATACTTACCTGAATGACCCTGGGCAAGTCTCTTAACCCGTAAAAATAGGGACACACTAGCAAAGGAAATGGCAAACCACTCTGGTATCTTCACCAAGAAAACCAAATGGATAAAATTCATGGGGTCACAAAGAGTAGGAAACCACTGGCTCAAAGAGTGGTGCATCCTAGCCTCCCTGGGGAAGTTAATTGGATCCAGCTCAGTTATTAAAGTCCCAACCACTGGTGAGGAAAGAATGACCTATGGATGAGGTAAGATGCTTGCTGGAGAAGGTAGCACTACTACCTTCAGCAGCTCATGATGCGGGGGCAATACTATTTTCAACCATCAGTGACATAACATCCATGTTACCTTCAGAAACTAGAGGTCATGGGGCACTAGTCACTTATGAAGGGCAAACTGTCAGCCTAACGACCCTACTAAATGGGACTCAACATGACTCCTTTTCTGGGGAGGTGTGGAAAGGCATCCCTCTTCATGAATGAGGAACCCTTATTTGTGTAGTAAAAGGTAATCCCTATAAACTCTCACACATCAGGATATTAAGGACTAAATGGAATTCTACCAGAAATATTTGCACTTTAAAAGAGCATCAGGGAGAAGGTAGTTACTAATGCAAAAGGATGAATTACTAATATTGAAATTTCAGGCATAAGTGGAGAACAAACTTTGGCATTTGGTGTTTTTAAGCTCTTTTGCATAATTGTTTTAGGGATGAGGCAAATAATTGTTGAAAACCCAAGGCAAAGAAACTGCATTATGTAAATGCCATTATGCCCAGATGAAACTCTACCTATTCATTGGTTGGCTCCATCTGTGCTACATAAAGTCTCATGTTGGTAGGCCCAGCCCAGGGTCTCGTGCCCCAATATGTCCTCTAGTGGTACTGCCACTTGTATATCATAGAAAATATTAGAATATGTGTGTGTGTGTGTGTGTGTGCGCGTGTGCATGTGTATATAATCTCCATTGGCTAATATGACAAGAAAGGAAAATGTTGGATATTGGTAGGGTTGTGGGAAGACTGGGACACTAATGCATTGTTGGTGGAGTTGTGAACTGATCCAACCACTCTGGAGAGCAATTTGGAGCTATGCCCAAAGGACTATAAAACTGTGCATACCCTTTGATCCAGCAATACCTCTACTAGTCTGTATCCCAAAGAGATCCTAAAAAAAGGGAAAAGGACTCAAAGGTACAAAAATATTTATAGCCACTCTTTTTGTGGTGCCAAAAATTTGGAGACTGAGGGGATGCCCATCATTTGGGGAACAGCTGAAAAAGTGGTATGTGAATATAATGGAATACTATTGTGCTATAAGAAATGATGAGCAGGTGGATTTCAGAAAAACCTGGAAAGACTTGAATGAACTGATGCTGACTGAAGCGAGCAGAACCAGGAGAACATTATACACAGCAACAGCAATGTTGTGCAATGATTAACTCTGATAGACTTAGCTCTTCTCAACAATACAATGATCCAAGACACTTCCAAAATACTTGTGATGGAAAATCCTATCGACATCCGGAGAAAGAACTATGGAGTCTGAATGCAGATCAAAGCATATTTTCAGTTTGTTTTGTTTTTTCTTTCTTGTGGTTTTCCCCTGTTGTTCTAATTCTCCTTTCACAGCATGACTAAGCTGGAAATAGATTTAACATGACTGTACATGCATAACCTATATCAGATTGCTTGCTCTCTTGGAGGAGGAAGGGAGTGAGGGAGAAAAATTTGGAACTCAATATTTTACAAAAATGAATGCTGAAAATTATGTCTACATGTAATTGGGGAAAAAAATACTATTAAGGAAAAAAAATACCACTGCTAGGTCTATATCCCAAAGACATTCCCAAAAGGGAAAACGACATATTTGTACAAAAATATTTATAGCAGCAATTTTTGTCGTGGCTAAGAATTGGAAATCAAAGGAATGCCCATCAGCTGAGGAATGGCTAAAGAAGCAGTGGTATATGATTGTCATGGAATGTTATGGTGTTATAAGAAATGAGTAGCAAGATGATTTCAGAAAAACCTGGAAAGACTTACATGAACTGATGCATACTGAAGTAAACTGAACAACTGAGAACGTCGTACACAGTAACAGCAATGTTATTTGATGAAGAGCTGTGAATGACTTAGCTATTCTCTACAATACAAAGATCCAGGACAATCCCAAAAGACTAATGATGAAGCATGCTATTTGCCTCCAGAGAAAGAACTGATATTGTTTGAATACAGACTGAAGCGTGTTATTTCTCACGTTCTTTTTATTTGAGTCTTCTGGTACAAAATGACTAATATGAAAATGTTTCACATAATTGCACATGTATAATCTATATCTGATTGCTTACCGTCTCAAAAAGGGGGGAGGGAAGGGAGGATAGAATTTGGAACTCAAAACTTTAAATGAAAATTGAAAAAGAAACTGGGGGAAAAAAGTGAACCAAGCATAGAGGAAGACTTAGAGAAAATACTAACAACAGAAAAATAGAGAACTTTTTGAATTAAAATAAAAAGAATTATATTTCCTGCAGTTAACATTTTCCTCGGACAGAAAAAAAAACCCAAACCATACACAGTGATAACAATGTAAATAAAAGGAATTGTAAAATAATTATAAATGAGGGTTGCAAAATTACAAGGAACAAGACTGTCTCCAAATACGAACTGTGAGAAGGCGCTCTTTGCAGTGGGATGGGAGTTCGGGGATCTTCCACAGGTGTGAAATATTGCATGTATAGTCAGATTTTTTTCTGTATTGATTTATTTTGCTATTTTTCTTTAAATCTTTTTGTTGCTGTTATATGGTAAAGCTCTCTCCGGTGGGGTTCAGGGATAGGGAGAAATTCAGGTAATATAAAGAAAGGCTATGAATAAAGATGTATTTTAAAAAACATTGTCCTTGAATTTGATGACAAATAAATTTATCTAACCCTCTCCCCTTGTGCCCCGACCTTGAGCAAAAACCCTCTATTTCTCAGCACAAATAAAAGGCATATACAAGTACTGAGCTGTGACAAAGGAGTTGTCAAAATAGGAGTAAGACCAATGACTAATCATCTTTGTGGTTTAAAAATGACCAGGTTTAGTCTGTTTCTTTTACTGTTTTTGCTTCCCTTCTCAGTCCTTCATGGAGAATTACGGCTGTGTTTCTATCTAGTTCAGAAGTGCCACCCAGAAGAGAAATATGAAACATTAAAGGATACCTGAGAACAATTATTGCTTTAGATTTACGGATCCCCTGTTCACATGTATCACAAAAGCCTTTTCTGCCATCAAAAAAAGCCTCGGTGGGCCCTCATCAAATGTGACAGGGCGTTCTTTACACAAACATTGTACTTGGCAAATGTCACCCAAACAAATCTGACTCTTGGTTTGAAGCTTGAGGATGAACACTGAAAATCCATTTGGGAAAAAAAATGACACATTCCAGTCCGACCAGTGCCAATCCATCAGCCTCTAGAAAGCACTGACGATTTAATGTTTCTAGAGCAACCTTATTGTAAATGGAACAGAGGCATTGGTGTTTTCAGGTTATAGAGTGGCAGTTATCATGCAGCTGTTCAAGAAGCATGACTTCTGGCTGATATGGCTATATTTTATCTTCTCACACCATTTTCCCTAACCCCACAACCCTTAGGCCACAGGACCTCCAGACATCCTGACCTAGACTCTCAGCTCTGGAACCCATACCCTGAAACCTCATCATGATTGGTGAAAAGGTCACATCACACCATACCACTCTACCTAGCCTGCCCTAACCACGCTTCCTTAACATTCCAAATTACCGTCTTACCATCCAGCCTACCACGTCTTAACACCCTCTCCCAAACCCCTTTCCAGTTCTAGTACTATAAGCAAATGAGTAATACCAACATTGCCACTATTTCAATCAGCTATTCAAAGACTCCATTCACTTTTTTGTTGTTGTTCAGTCCTTTAGTTGTGTCCCACACTTAGTGACACTATGGACTATACTATCTATGAGGTTTTTTGGGCAAAAATACTGGAATGATTTGCCATTTCCTTCTCCACTGGGTTAAGGCAAACAGAGGTTAAGTGACTCGCCCAGGATCACACAGCTATTAAGTGCCTGAGGCCACATTTTAACTAAAATCTTTCTGACTCCATGCCCAAGCATTCTATCCACTGAAATTCTTCACAACCAACCTGCCTCCACGTTTCTTTAATGTTCCACCTCGGCCATCTTGCCATCCAGTCTACCATGTTTGAACATCCTCCCTCAAGCCCCTTTCCAATTACATTGTAATCAAATCAGTACCTCCATTACTACTGGAAAAGATATTTCGATCAACTCTATCCTAAGACTCCACTCACCATTTCTTGTGAATGATGAAAACAGTGTTCCTGGGTTACCAGTTCCCTATATGTATTGACACATATTGAAGGCAGAAGCTGCTTGAGAGTACAGAATGTCTTCCTTTTGTATGTTCCAGAGCTTAACACGAAGCTTGTCATATACTAAGTGCTTAATAAATGCTTTTTTCTTTTATTCATTTTTCTTGCTGCTGTTGCTCAAATGACCAAGGTGTTCAGTATCCTTTGTAACCTAGCATTTCAGTAATTATTCCACTCTTATCTATGCATTCCTTGCTTGGTTAACTTTGTCCAAGCAGCTAGATTATACTATGGCTTTAAGGAGACTTTTGGCAAATGTTTTTTTCTCCCTTCTGTTATAAATTACTCTTCTGTAGCAAAATTCTGGCCACTGCTATTACTGTAAGGGCCCCCAGGAGGTAATGAATGCAAATGTGTATTTATTACTGGAGCATATTCCTAAGTTTTTGTTCTTTTTACATAACCCACAGAGGGTACTTCAACTAATTTCATTCTAATCCTGTTTTTTGTGTATGTGCGGTTCCCCCTATGTTCCCCCCACCCCGCAACAGTAGATTTCCTGTTGTTTGCAATGCAAAGTGCCTTGTACTGTTTGCTGCCTTTTGAAACATTTTTCTTTTTTGGAGAACATTTCAGAACTGTTGGATAAAGGCAACAATGAAACCAGTGCAAATTTAGGTTTTAATAAAGCATTTGGTGCACTATTTTCTGTAATGGTTCTTGCAAACCTGGTTTATCTCAGGCAATAACTAGTTATGTGTTTCTTAAATAGTATGAAAAGGTCAAAGCAAACAGGTAATAAGAATGGAAGGTTATCTACTGGTGGAAAGGAAGTAAAAGAGCTGTATTTTTTTTAATGTTTAAAATGTCATATTAAAAAAATTTCTGCTGGCGATGGAACTTTGCTTAACAGAATCAGAATCCAAACACTGCTGTACAAGAGACATCCGAAGCAGGTACGTTTGAACATGATCCTAGGTCCAAAATAGCCTCTCAGTCTTTGAGCCCCATCAAGTTTGGAGGCTACCTCCTACTCCATGAAGGCTTCCCACACCCCACCTCCCCATACTCTGCTATGCCCTTCCCTCCCTAGCTCAAATTACTTTCTTTCAATCATTTGTGCACATGTTGATCCCCACACCAACCCCTCTGCAGCCCAAAGTAAGCTCTGTGAGTTGGTATGGTTTTTTCCCCCTTTCTATGCCCAGTACTTGCTTATAGCCAGGGAATAATAAATGGACACTGGATTGACTTTCTCCACTCTCACTCAGGGTAAGAACCATAAGAAGCGTGATGACCTTGGGGTGAAAAGTCATTACGTTTAGCTGAGATTTTTCCCTTGAGTGTGTGAGGCAAAATCCTGGCTGTCATTTAGCTAAATGTGTGAGATCTTCTCAAGGACAAGCCCGACCAATTCACTCGTCTCCCCATTCCCCCCCAACCTGCTGTGGCTGCTTTGTTACCTCCTCAAATATTCCCCAAAATTTTGTTTGGCTTTTAAAATTCTCCGCAACACGGTTCCTTTCTATCCTCCCTCCCCCTTTCACATAATATTCATGTCTCTTCTTGGAGTAAATTCTACTCCTTAAGCCTCCAAATCCCTGCTCCCTTTCCCCACTGGCTGCGGGGGCAGACGACATGCAAACGCCTAACTAGCCTTGTGACTCTGGGGATGACACTTGTCTGCTTCAGTTCCCTCAACTGTAAAACTGGGATAATACAGGGTTGTTGTGAGGATCAAATGAAATTTCTGTAAAGCACCTAGCAAAGGGCCTGCCACAAACACTTAATAAGTGTTATTAAGTCACACAACAAAGGTTTGTTCTACCTTCTTTCCCCAACTCTGCTTTTTCACTTACTGGCTTCACTGAGTGGAATGCCATCCTCACTTCTTCCTTTTGGGTTCTCCCAGTTTCCTTTAAGACTCAGAGTTTGCCTTCTTCAGGGGACTTTCCAAGCCCATTCACTGTCTTCCCTCTGAAACAAACTTCTACTTACACCACACATATATGATTTTTGGCTTTTTGCATGTGAACTACTTGAGGGCAGGGATCTCGTTTTTAGCTTTTCTTCTATCTCCAGAGCTTAGCTCTGGTGCCTTTAACATAGTAAGCACTTAAAAATGCTTGACTGAATGTTGAGCCGATTTCCTTCCCTTCAAAACAGGAAAGGCAGCTTAGATTAACTCTAATATTGTTAGTCCACACAACACCTACGTGTAGAAACAAAGTGAATCTATATTCATTGCCACTCTCTAACCCTAAAGTCGTATGGTTTTTTAAAAAAATCATTAGGAATAGGAGAACTGTTTCTTAAACTTTTGACTAAAATTAAATAGGTATTTTACTGCTAAATTTTAACTCAGAACCATTTCTGGAATTCTATATGGGAAAGAAAAAGATCCCACAGCAAGAAAGCCAGCAATCTCAGAACTACAGAGATCAATTTTATATTAAACTTGGCAGCCATAGATTCTCATACAATGAGAAAATTATAAATGAAGCAGAATGCACAGTGAGAAAAATGGACAAAAGTAACATTGTGTGCAAAAGTTCAGCCAAGGGTATTTCCAACATCAGAAAAACAAAGTTCCTGATGTTTTGTCCCCTCCATTAGAATGTCCCTGAGGACATATTCCCAATGCTTAATTCAGTGCTTTAGTCATTTACTTCTTGAATATCTGTGAAAAATTTGAAAATTCTAATGATCGTTAAATAAAAGCTGAAATCAAATACCTAGATCAGAAATAGAAATTAAAACAAGGTAACATACATATATTCCAAAAAGGAGTTCAATCATAATATCATAAAATAAGATGGCAAAAAGGCAGCAAAAGAGCTAAACATCAAACAGCATCACAGGTGGCTAAGGTAAGAGCTGTTGGAATACAACAATTAAGACCTATAAATAATCAACTGAGTATGGGAGACAAAACGTGTTTTCTCACCAGTGAGAATGCAATGGGCCATTTTACTGGCAATCCCAAGTGTTACCTGCATTGTTCTAGACACCAGCACGTGCATTTAGGGCAAGGATAAACATTTATACAGAGTCTTACAAAGTACCTTCTTTACAATGTTACATGAGGTAACAAGCACAAGTATCATCACACCCATTTTACACAGGAAGAAACAGGCTGAGGAAGGTTTATCACCACAATGTTAGCAAACAAGGACTCAGGAATTGAAACCAGACCTTGTAGCTTGAGTGTGACACTGCTGATGTTTCACCAGACTTCATCAGAGGAACCTTTTATAGTGTAAGAGAGCCTGCTGATTCAATACAAGCTAATATGCAACACATACACAATCTTATCTAACAAGGTGAAGGATCAAAGAGATATTCCTAGCAATTTCTAGTTATTTCTGTAGGAAAAGGGATAAGAATATGGTCAAATGCACCAGAGATTGAGAACAAGTATTAACATGAATCCTGTTGGTGGCGTGCAGGATAAAACACCTTACTAAAATAAAATCACTGAAAATAAGAGGCAATTCCATGGAAAGTTCAGCATATAAGAAATTTATTTTTATTCAGTTTGTAAAGGTCCCTTTTTAAACAAACAAAAAAAGGTGGTATAGTTCTCTTAGGACACTGGTTTATTCATTTGACATTTTCTCCATCACACCATTCTTCATTATGAAATCGCCAAAGCAGAAAATCATTACAATACTTGCGCAGTGTTGCTACTAGCTGCATCAATGTTGACTTGTATAAAACTATAAACAATACAAATTCAGTGTGAGACTCCCTCAAGAGTCTCTCGACTGGCTAGATATACATAGCAGAAGAAGTCTAAAGCAGAATATACTCCCAAAGAGTGGAGGAGGGGAAGGGAAATCCAACATGTATGAAAAACAGTCAAATTGAAATACTCTGACCTAACAAATTCTACAAACAATAGTAATTTTCATTGCATATAAAGTAAACCGTGCTAACATCCCTTTAGCGGGCAATCTATGGTGAAGTATTAAGCACATAAAGTAAAAATGCAAGATAAAACTATTCTAACATAGGATTAACTCCAGGCTGCATCTGTTTGCAACCAAACACTGGGCTGTGACCCACTCTACTTCATTCAGGTCATAAGTCAAATATTTTATTTGGTAACTGACACCAAAGAATGGACTATACATATCCAATTATAAATCTTATCATATGAAAGGAGGGAACTCATTTTCAAATGTCACTGAACTCAAGACAAAAGTCCCTTCCTCCATATGAATATTGCAAATTGGTGTTGAGAAATCTACTCTAAGGTTGAAATAGTTCAGACCTTACAAAAAAAAAGAGCATGGGTCTTCTCTTACTATAGGCTCAACTAGAAAAGTAAATGAAAGCAGCTATGCCCAAGTATAATAAACTAAGGAAAGTAATTAGGACACATTTTTGGCCTCTTAATTTCAATTTCCACTGTATACAACTCAGTTTTTACAGGAAAAATATCAATTTTTGGTGCTAGTATTGGGCTTGGTGACCAGTAAATATTAAAAAGGAACTTAATTCTGAAAGAGCATCCCACTGTAACAATACCTAATCGCCAAGTCCCATTCATGCAACAAACTTTACTTTAATTAGGAAACTGCCAAATGGAAGCTTTACTTTTCCCAATAAATCAAAGTATAAAAAATGACAGTTGTGGCATTCCTCTTCAAATTAATGCTACATGGATATTTCTTCCCAAAAAAGTCAGTCAACAGCATGGATCAATGTGTTTCAAATGAAGAAAATAGACTGACTTTTAAGAACCATGATAAAGGTGCATTGTGCCCAAGATAGTATTATCATATTTCTCCTCCACTTTTACAGAATTGGAATGCTCAACAACACTATTAAGTTCTGGGATGCTCTCAGCTGTGTCCCCAAACCCATGGTAATGTCCATAGTGCAAATTATCTCCAATATCATCTAACCAGGAAGGTCTATTAGCTACACAGCTACTTGGGCTCCCATTCAGGTGCAGAGAGCCACACATATCAGGAGAAATGTTCATAGTCTTTTCTGATTCTTCAGCACCATTAACAGAGGGAGTTTTCTGGCTATTGGCAAAAGTCAGTCCTGGAATTAATCCACTGCTAATTCCATTAGGTGCTGTTAAGCATTCTCCATTCCTGTTTTCCATCCCATTGAGCTGTGTCGTGGAAGGGAAGTCCAAATGTCCATTGGTGGCATATCCACTTGTCAATGTATTCAAAACGGAGCTACTGCTATTCATATCTGCATTAAGAAATACACCTGTCACCAAAACTCAGAATCAATGGGGAGGAAAAAACATTTTAAAAAAACGTGGCTATACTTAAATAAAACCTCTTTTTATTTTTCAAAATCAATCAGATCTTCTGTAAGATATTAATAAATTTTCAAGATACCTTGCATAGGTATGTTTAAGAATGCAATGACAAAACAGTACAGGCTTTGACTGTTACAACTTAAAAAATAACTCGGCATTTAAAAGATGTGGGGCCAAACTGGGAAACTTAGGCTATCGTTATTCACTTTATAAAGTAAGTCTTTAAAACTATTTTATAGTAGTTTTCAAAAATAATTGTTTTTAGGGCTTTCTCAGCTATACTTGAAAAATGCCTAGCAAAGTAAATTCTATCAGACTCAAAAGTAAAAAACAAACTTGCTTTTTTAAATGCACTTCAAGTTTTCACCTTAGAGAGGCCTTGACCTGGATTCAAGCCCAACCAGAGACAAGTAATGGCCTTGTGAGCAGGGGGGCTAGGCCTTTAACTTTTTAGTATTTCCAGGCAACTTTAAGACTATAATTCTGACAGAGCTGCACTGGGAGAGGGAGTTACCATCTAAGGGTTCCCAATGCCTATAAGTGACAGGACCTAACCCTCCCCCTTACAAGAAAAAACACAGAATGGTTTTCACAAAGGATTAAAATGAAGTGTAACGCTTCCAAGATCAAGAAAAATGGTACTTAAAGTAACTGAAGCAAGTTAATAACAGAAGCTTTTTATAAGAATGTAAGACAATGCAAAGTGTTCTAAAGCAAGTTCAGGCTAATAATTTAGGAAAACGCATACGCAAATTTTATAGGAATAGTTTTCCTTAAGTAACACTCAAAATTGACATAACCCATATGCAAAATGCCAGGTGACAATAGCATTGGCAAAATGCATAGACCAGAATGCTTACGAAAAGAAAACATGGAAATATTAATGATATTCATGCAAAAGGTCATTTTGAATTGACTAGTTCTGAGTTTTATTAAAATTATTATATTTAGGATACATCGGCCACATTAAAAAAAATAGGGGGGACACTGATTTTTGAAGCTCAAGACAAAAATTTATTCAGCAAAATATTGATAAAGAAAAAATACCCATTACAAGTACTGGAATAGACCAATATATATTACAGTTCTGTACTTTGTAACTGAAAAGTGTTTATGGAGACATGAATACAGAGAATAAAGTAGTTTAAAATTGCCTCTAACCTGGGACTATTAAGTAAAGTTTGCCAGTTAAAGTGCTGCTCCATTATAATAAAATGTAATCTTACAATGACCACTTCAAAAAGTCCATTTCTAATAGCTTTTCACATATAGAAGCATTTGATGCATACCTTATTACCCTTGCATAACAGTGCCCTATCAAAGTGCATATTTTTAGGGGTTTTTCCCATCTAAGTACTTTTCTACATTGCACATTTATGCCACATCTTCATTCTCCCTTTTCCTCATTTTCACCTCAAGCTCCCTTCTCATCCCTTTAAAAAAATAATAAATAAAAGGATGAAGAGAGACAAAGATTACAATGTTCCACTAGTTGTCCTTTTGTGTCTGGTAACAAATTTATAAATTTTTTAAAGGTAAAAATACATTCATCAAGAGCATGGTTGCCATAAAATCTGCTAAAATGGAGGAAAATAGGTACTTTCTCTGATCTTTCAAGTTGAACCTATAGCAGTGTCTTAGACAACAGTATAGTGAAAGAACACTGGATTTGGAATACAAAAGGAGAATTTTGAGACCCACTTTTGTCCTTTCTGTTGTTTGACCAGGACAAATGACATAGCCACCCTCATCCTTAGTCTCTTCATCTATAATATGGGGATGATAGTAGTTTCATTCCGTATCTCACAGCCAAGCATAATGTAGATATCAGCTGTTATTACTTAAAATCAAGAGTATATGTGACCTAAGTAGTAATTATATGTAAAAAATATTCAAAACAACAAAAAAATCCCAAATCCCCAGGCCATTTACCCAAGAGGTGGCAACTATGTAATTCCTATTTTTCAAAAACAAAGCCACAACATTTCCTTAAAGATAAAATCTGATGATGGCACAGCAATATCCACTTGAAAGATAAGAGAAAATAGAAAGAAAAACCTTGACAGTTCAAGTATATGTGTCCAATTAATTATCCAAATCTCTTTAAGGAGATGGAAATAGTAGACAGTGTAATTGGGTTCCCAAAGGTAATTAAAATAGTCAATTGCCCAAAGAATTGGGTCTGCTGCTTCAAACCTAGCTTACTTTGATCTGATATACTTTTTAAGAAAGAACACAAGGGAAGGTGGGCAGCCTATTTTCATAACTCAAGAGGAATTAAAAGTTGCTCTAAAGGAAGTAACTTTTTCTCAAGCAGCTAGGTTAAAGCAAATTAGTTCCAGGGATCAACAACCTAAAAAAGCCGAAGTCAAGTAATACAGCCTCTCATAACACTATCAGTGAAGGAAAATAAAAATTGTAAACCCACCAGAATCTTGCTTTAACATAATACAATGACAAGACCACCTCAGATCCTGCTCAAAGGGGTTTGGTTAGTACAGTCAATCCCAAATCTGCCACTTGACATTTTACCATTCTGCTCATTTAATGCTGCCTAATAAAGACCTATACTTCCCTTCTTGCTGCCTTTACCTGCTCATTCCACAGTTTCCACCGATGTCCGAACAGACGAAGGCAACAGCACATACACAGCCCGGATTTTGCCTTATGGCGGATCTGCTTTAAGATGCAGCCTCCAGGAATGCATGGCATCTAAAAGCGGGGCCCACCTGTACCAGAGTGATCTTGTTATAGCAGGGTCTCACCTATACAGGTGTACCTCGCTTTAAGCCAACCCAATATATGAAAATCCAGATTTACACAAAGAGATAAATTAGGGGGCAAGTATTTGCTTTAAAAAGGATTCACAATAAGATTCCTTCAGATATGCAGCCCCTCCCAGCAATTTAAAATATGAAAATTTGATTCATACACTTTTCAGGAATGCATCCATCTACTGCATAAAGTGAGGTAGATCTGTAACATTCCCACTGGCACAGACCTTAAAGGGCAGCATTCTAGCAAAGTTTCTGGGTAGAAGTATAATATACTTAAAAAATATAAACATTAAAAGAATACATTTCAAGTGGCTAGTTTATTTTGTTAAATGAGACTAGCTGGATTAATTATTTGCTGGAAGTTTAAATTAGGATAAGAGGGCAGAATTTGGTTCACTTTTCTGAATAGCAGGTCCCTGAAAATTTAAGGGTAGTAGTGAAAGACTAATTATTGCTAAAAAAAAAAATAAGTGAAAATCAAAACACATTCCTGTTTTAGGATTTTTTTTTAAAAAATATGTCAGAGACTAATAATTACAACTGATAAAAAAAAAATAACATGCCTACTGGCACAGAGAACTGAGCAGGTTTTTTGTCTCTAGTCCGAAATGGGCTTGAACTATGAGAATGATTTATAATTTTAACAAGGTAAACTGCTAGAAAGTCCCATAGGAACAGTTGAAGGCCAATGTAGCCGACTCACAAGTTTGTTTCACTGTTTTTCTTTTTTAAGTTTTGTTTTATGGAGTAGCTTTGGTATTTATACATCTGCCTGGTTATATATATCTTAGCTATAAGTAAACTTGGTTACTATTTTAATTAAAGCATCATCCATTTGGGAGTCCCTATCTACTCTTTAAAAAAAAAGTCCCTAGGATTTTAGATTATTTAGTAACGACTCCACCTATAGAAACTGTTTACTAATATACTTGTATGGCTTTCCTCTAGTTTTTTTTTAATATACTAGAAACATCATATTACAATTCCAAAAAGATATATATATGCATATATATGCTTCCTTTTAAAGTTTACTTTTTAAAAATGGCTTTATGTTAATTCAGAAAACAGAACATCTATTCTGTTATCCCCAAAGATGTACTTGGCATATAGAAAAACAACATTAATAATAAAAATTAGCTTCCATTTCTAAGCTCACACTATATTAATAAAATTGTCGGAATCTTCACCTTTCAAGTATGTGGAAAGGCTGAGAAAAGGGCTTTTAATTAAACTAATATAACAAGATGTATTTGTGGTAACTGTTTTTTAAAATATCCTAGAATACTATTAAGAAAATGAATTTGTTGTTACTGGAAAATTCAAAATGTGAATATTTAACTAGTACTACAAACAGTGCTAAGCCTATGAAATCAGACTAAAAACCTTAGGTTTTACGAATATTTCTTAAGGTTCTCCCCCTTTTTAACTTAACGTTTGTTTTAGTGAAAGCTAAATATGTTTATTTTTTGCTTGTTCACTTAACTGTAAAACTCTGGCAATTTCTAGCTATTAACATAACTATCTTTAGAGCTATTTGGTACATATTACTCCGAAAACTACCAGTACACTATATGTAAGATGCAAAAAGTATTTCAAAGTTAAAAAAAAATTTAAAACTCTTTAAAAGATAAAGAAGGCACATTAATTTTAAGCCTCAAAGCAAAATAGGAAGAGTGACTTCATAATTATTGTATATATCCACACTAAGTGTGTCAAGAAATGTTTCCTGGAGTCTACAAACACCCATAAGAATGGGCATTAGAGTAATCCAAGTTTCCAAGACACTGGACAACAATGTGCAAAAAATTCAAAGAAATCTTTGTATCTTAGAAATAATATGCATACTGATTCTTACAACGACAAGGGGTTTGCATTGATGTAACTGTATAAATTTCTATCTCTTTTGGTCCAATAGAACCACTCTCCTGTTGTCTGATGTCTTCAACCATTTGAAAGTTGTTGCAGTTAACAGGAAACTGTCCACTCCCACCTGATACAACAGCCAACTCTCTATCAATGTGCATACTGTCAGCATCATCATCAGCTCCTCCGTTCACTTGTGGTATAGAGCAAACAAAGCTCTGAGCTGTTAAAAAAAACAAACAGTTTTAGGTTACTCTGCACATATAAAAGAAAACATCAAGACAAATACTGGTTCCATATTTTCAAAGCACACAGTAGTTTTATGCCTAATATAATTTTACACACACACACACACACACTCTTTTTATATCTTGTACTCTGCCCTCTTTCCTGAAATCCCCATGACATCGTATCTATATCACATACCAGATTTTCTTAGAAAATAATTTTATAATTGAACCTTAAAACCTGGAAGTAGCAATACCTTTTTGGGTTATACTTGATGGGATATGGTATCTGAAGCACACTGTGTCTCCATTCTAAGTTTTACTTTGAGAGAAACATGCCTAACTTTAAACATTCAACAGAAATTGATATATTTAAACATGTTTCCACTTTTTTCTCATCATTGAAATGAATGAAAATTTCTAGCGACCAAGAATTACTTAATTATACATACAAAGTACATTTAAGTTTCCATATTTTTACTTTTATGTTACAAGCCAGCTAATTTGAGACAAGAGGTCCAAGAGTTAGCATAAGCTAAAACTTGGAATTGAGCCAACATTTAAAAGTGATTACTGAGTTTCAATCAAGGTTGTATAATGTCACCAAATAATAACAGTAAGCATTTATGTACCACTTTAACATTTGCAAAGCACATTAGATACATTCCCTCATTAACACATTGTGAGAACAGTACTACAATGAACTGTCATCTCCATTTTATAGATAAACTGAGATATGTCACCACTTCCCCTTGGTTATACTGCAAATAAATGTTGTAAGAGGAATTTGAACCCAAGTCTCTCCTGACTCTCAGGCCAATGCTTTATTATAGCCTGCTACCCATCACCTAGTAGTACCTCCCTTTCTTGGTCTGATCTCAATCCATTCAAAACTAGCAAAATATGGACAAGTCAAGGACATAAAGGCAGAACTGCAATCTATGTATAAACCGCATGAAAAAAGTTAGGTACTCTTAGCGTTAAAAAAAAATAACAAGTGCTACATAACCACAATCAGCAAACTTGACCCCGAATATAAGAAGGCACCTTATTTCCTTCTTTGCAGTTACGAGAGTATGTTTGATTGATATGTTGGTTTGTTCTGCCAGATTTTTTTTTCCCCTTTCTTTTTAAGGGGGGGGGGGTGGTAAAAAGAAAGGGAAATGCTGATAAATTAAAGTAATGTATAAACAAAAGAGATCAATTAAAAACATTTTTAATGTATAGGAATAGAACATAAGGTTCAAAAATATGTGGGAGGGGAAAAATCTTACATATGCAATGGTGCCTATTATTGGAGACATATGAAACAGTTATGCAAAGAACAGACAGCAAAATAACAGCAGTTTCAAATTATTTCCTACTCTATACTGAAATCAATGACGGTGAAGTTAACAGGCAAACAATCTTAATGAATCAGAAAAAAAGATATGTATATGATTACACCAAAGTAACAAGGGAATAGATATAGAGGAAGCTCCAATACCCAAATGAAGTAATGGTAATGGAGGAAAGTTAAGATCCTAAATTTGCGAACTGCTCAAAATAATAAAAATTTCAGTTATGTTCAAGTTGTGGGGTGGGAAGAGAAAACTGACTTTGTATTGACATAGAGCTACATCACTGTTAAATATTTGTAAAGACCAAAATTAATTATAGATTTGAAACTGTCTCCCACACTCTTCTCCCCCTCCTCCCAACAGATGAACAACAGGTCCTGGGGAATAAAGTATTCCAAGAATCTAATCCAATATACTTTATAAATATAAGACTTCATTTTTGAATAAAGCATTTACTTGACAATAAATCATATTGCTAATCCAAACAATCTGTGTAGATATCTACACTGCATAAAGCTATGTGTAATCTTTGAAAAACATTAGTTTTTATTTCCATTCTAAGAGTTGATTAATTTCATGCCAAAAGTATGTCCAAAGACACTAAAACTCAATCATCAAAAAGGAACTCATAGCCTAGACCACGACACAGGATTAATGACCCTCTCTACCTCTTTGAATTTCCAAATTGGTAATTCTTAACATCTAAATCTGATCCATCTTAGTTTTACATAATGACCAAGAACTATTTTAAAAAAAAAATTTAGAGCAGTAAGTTATCTTCTAATTCGTGAGCTTCCAAAAAGAAAGCAGTAAATTCAAATACAACAAAAAAAAATTAATCTGAAAGGGAAAATAACATGTAATCACCCAATTAGCATTGAATTATTTGAGACTGAAAAACTGCTATTTCCTAAAGAATGGACAGAATTTCCAGAATAACTCAAAATAGAACAAAAGAAAACACAGCCTCAGGAATAAACACAGGCAGTAGTGTGGCTATAGAATAGAATATAGGTGTATGAAAGCACTGTTAACAACTGAAGCATGTATAGTTTTTCCTTATTTTTATAGAATACTTGAGATTGAAAAGAAATTTTTTAATGGAAGACCTATGTAAAGAAATTATAGACAAGGTACTGGTAATACTACTTAGGTACCATTTTAGGAACAATGAGTTATAGCCGTTTAGACTAATTTCTTTAGTCCCAAACTAAGTGACTGGATTACCAGTTAATTGCCTGTTTATTAAGCCTCCACACTAACAAAGAATTAAAATGATATACATGATCTTTCAACTCTACACTGATTTATGATTTTTCAGACTTTAACAAAGTTTTAGGCTGGAAGCATACGAGATATGCTTTTAAAACAACTTTTGACAAATGCTAAACCCTTAGAAGTCAGGTGGTCTTGAGTCAATACAGGGAGGATTTCACTGTACGTACTTGTAAAAACTTTTCCCCTTTTCAGTACTTGTTAGCATATGTATCAAGTATCTATTACATGAAAAGCCTAGACTTTTACCATATGCAACTCTATTTTTAAAAAAGGGGGGGGGGGGGGGAAGGCTAGCAAGCTTCTGGCATGTTTTTAAAAAATCACCCTAGCATGAAGACCCTGTTTGAATAGATCCTATGTTTGAATAGCACAGGGCAGGATTTGAACTAGTGGTTTCCATTAACTTGTTTTCCCCAGTCATATTTTATAGACACCTATATGTGCTGTTGAATGTTCTCATTCAAAGAGAATGTTCTGTTTTTCAGAATCAAAACTCCGGCAGAATAACATTGAAAAGCTAGGCCTTCATTTCTGGAGAAAGCTTCGGGTCACTAAGAGTTCCGTAATACACTTTAGTCAATTCACCTGTCCTTAGGGGGTTGAAAATAATGGCAAAGTAGATGGCTACCTCACTTCTGGGAGCAACGATCTCCTCCTGTTTAATCCTGGGCCCAACTCCACGTCTATGTCAACTGATTTTTTAACATATACAATCTCTACAAGTTGTCTATCCCACTGCATGTTGTAATTTGGGTAATATATGTTCTTGAGTTGCTACAGATCTCTTCAAAAAGGCCAGGCAATTTTCCAAGTCCTGATGCAAAAAACGTAAGTCATTTGCAAACAAGAACCTCGTGTTATCAGAGAAGTGCTCTTCAACTTGTACTGTATGCTAGATCTCCATCAGCGACAACTTTTTTGGACTTCAGGCCTGTTTATGACCATAAAGTCAACAAACTTAAGTTATGTCATATACTGGGGAATCACAAATGATTCAGATGTAGTAGAGATGCCTGGTTGATAGTCTTTAATGTAATGTTTTGTTCTACCAAATTTTTTCCCATAATTTACAACTTGCTTTTTCCACATATTTTAATTACAGAATGGTAGCAGATTGCTTATCATGGTCTATTCTCTAATAGTAACTAAAAGATGCCACCAATGCATAGAGAGACGTTAAAAAAAACTTTTTTATAAATATATATTACATCTCAAACACTTGATGTCTTACTCATCCTTTTTAGTATTACTGTTTTTCCCCCCACACTTTAATCTTCAAATCCCATAATATAGTCACAAACTACCAGTATGGATCCCTTCTATGTACTTGTTCCAATACAGCTACTTTGACCCATCTTCATTCTCTTTTGTGCCATCTCTACATCTCCAAGTATATTTGTTACTGTGTGGTAGTAACTGTCTTTCATAGTGAAAAGTGTATAAAAAAAAAAGTCTGCAGGTTTTCCATTGTTCTTGTTTGCTGGTCTCTTTCTTCCATTTTAAATGTCTTCAGGATGACTTTGCTTAGTTTGACTCTCTTGCCCGAGTTAAAAAAATTTTTTTCTTTAAGGATTTTTAAAGCACCTACAAATTTAAAGGTGGGGTTGGAAAGCTCCTACCCTCAAAAAGCTTAAATTCAAATAGCAAGAAAAAGTAAGTCTCCTGGGGTTTGGAAAGTTAGTTTTAGTGGATGAAAATATAGGGGAGTACATGAACACAACACTTCTGGGAGCAAAGGCAGTCCAGAAATATGTGTTCAGCAGCAAGGAAGTTGTTTCTAAGATGGTCCAGTTTGGGTAGTGATTAAGTTTGCTCAACACAGGCCCAAGGAGTTCTGGAGATGAAACAGCTGAAACCTCTTTTAACTTGTTTTGCCTATTCCTTTTTTCCTGGCTTATAGTAGAATACTGCTCATAGTTTCTTTAAGATTTTGTAAACAAGTTTATATTTTCTACTGCTGTAGTCTTGGCCATTTCTTCTCCGAGTAGTCCACACAAAATTATGATTGATGTCAATTCCACATGCCCATAATCTATTTTTGATCATATGCAGCATTTTTTTATTTTGTCATTTTTGACTGTGGTAGGCAAAGAGAAAGCAATCTAAGGATGAACAAGTGGAAGAACATGTGTTGAGGAATTCCTGAGGGCTAGATCAATAAGCTATAGTTGCAGCAAAAGTATATGCTTTTTGAGCGGCATTTACAATATAGTATCCTCTTTATGCAACACTTTAAAACGTATAGCACTGATATGCAAGCTTGAGAACTATGTGATTAAGAAAAAAGTAATGATGCTACTTGTAACACACCTAACCAAAAAACCAAACCAAGAGCCTATCACATAGTTACAGAACAAGGCAGTCTGCAGTATTAAAAAGCATACTTCGCCAAATTATAGGCCGAGGCCTAGGCCATCTCTTTGGGTAATCTCAAGTCCCAAGGGGTTCAATTATTATTACTACACACAGCTCCTAAACCTGCATACCCAGTCCTTACTGCTTGTTTGCCAACTCTACCTAGATATCCACAGATATTTCAAACTCTGGCCATGTCAAAATGGAACTCATCATCTTTCTTTCTAAACTAACCCCTAACTTGAACTATTTCTTCTAAATGGAACCACCATTCTTCCCGTCATTGAACTTTGCAACCTAGAAATCCAATCAGTTGTCAATTTTATCTCAGCATCTCTTTACATTTGACTCCTCTCCACTGCTAACAAAACCATCCTTCTCTAGGGCTTTTACATAACCTTTCTTAGATTACTGAAATAGCCTAAACTGGGGGCAGAGAACCTGCACCCTCAAGGGTACAACGTGGCCCTCTGAATACAAACTTCACAGAACAAATCCTTTTAAGGGACCTAAATGGCTTCCTGGCATTCAGACCTTCTCTTCTCCAATTCATCCTCCATATAGTTATAAAATCATTAAGAAAAAGTTTACAAAGTCCCTTCCCTGAAGGAACCACCATTCATTTATTCAGGAGAGTTAAATATATATAAGCAATCAGTTGAGAAAATCAGAAGCTTGAGTAGGTAGTAATCCAGGTCAGGTTTGAAGGAAATTAGTTTCTAAACGATAAAGTGGGGAAGGAGTACATTCTCGACATAAGAGTAAGCCAAGAGGTAGAATGCTCAAGTGCCACTTCCTTCAAGAGTCCACTATGAATGTCCTCAGTTGCTAATGCTGTTATCTTATTCTATCTTGTGTTCATTTAGTAATCTGTGGATGTTATATCTGTCTAGTAAACTATAAACTCCTTGAAAGCAGGGACTCTTTCCACATTTGTACCCACAGCTCCTAGTATACAGCACTTGACTGAACATGTACTTAAAGAGGGACAATAGCAGCTCCCTTCCAAGTATGTTGGGAGGATAAAATATTTGTAAAGCAATTAGCATAATGCCTAGGTTACAAGCCAGACATACTCTGTGTGTGTCGTGTACACAGAAGTGTCTTTTAATTAGCTATTTGATGCTGAAGTCTCTACCTATGACTCGACCACCAGAGAATCTTAGCTTTGTATGGTGAAGACACCCCAGAGGCCATCAACTCCATACCCGCTCATTTTACAGACAAGAAAAATGAATGGTTAACTCAATTAATCAGGTCACACAACTACTAAGTGTCTAAGGCAGGATTTGACTCATCTTCCTGATTTCAAGTTCAATGTCCCATCCACTGCACCAAACTGCCTGTTAATCTCTAGAATAACAATATTGGAGCAGAAACCTAAAAACCTTTCTAGTTCTATGGATCCAAAACTACACCAAAGAAATGATCCATAAAGGATATATATATATATATATATGTATGTATTTTTTACAGTCACATGTCTATGTAAGGACACTATTTTTAAGCTCAATGGTCATACTGAGGTTGAACCTACAAAGGAATCTGAGCATTAAGAAATACAAACTTACCTATGCCAAAGAACAGGTAACCAGGCTACTGATCTCAAAATCCTAAACAAAACAACTGTCTATAATAAAAACTGTTTGGTACTTGAATATGTGTCATTTAGAATTCCTGCGCAAAAGCAAAACATTCTGGACTCCAAGACTTTCAAATACAGTATAGCTGGGATTTAGGCCACAATAAAAATCACTATAAAACGTACTTGGAAAAGGAGCTTTCAATTCTAAATGTTGACAAGGACATAATCCCTCATGAGGCTTATAAAATATATGCTATAGTTGGACAACTGGAGAGTGATACAACTGCTTATCTTTCTTGTGTGTTGCTATATAGTTGTGAGGGAAGGATTTTGTAACTAATACTAATGACCAGTATATTCCAAGGTTTTACATATGGAGAATGCCAAAAATAGGAGATAATCCATCAGATATTTTATCAGATCAATGAGTCAATGAAGTCAATGGTCCCGAATCGTACTCTGCATTGGAAAACACATTCTTTACTGTTCTTTGGAAATAAAAGCACACATATATAATCAGACTCAAGGATTTTAAGGTAGCCCTGTAATTTCTGGAATGTCTTTGCAAAGCAATTACTCTTTTTTATTTCACTAGATACTAAATTTTTATTAAAAACTTACAATTATATCCATCTTGTGGCCTGTTTCTACATTAAAAATCACCGTATCTAAAAGGAATATGCTTCCTTTGAATATACAATTGGGTCATTTTTTTTCACTGAATATTTGACTGAGAAGGATTTCAACGTAAGTAGTAATGCATTAAGATGGACATTTCTATAAAATAGAGCAAAAGCAGTGAAAATTCCATAAACCCTTAAACTTGAGCCACCTGCTATTAACAAATAAATAAGCACTAAGCAAATACTACGTGCCAAGCACTGTTAGAGGCACTAGACAGAGAAAGACAAAAATGAAACTCTCTGTCTTCAAGGAACAAAACATGTTGGTTCATAAAGTTAACTTTCAACCTTTTTTATTATAGAAGACTGGCTAGTTGTGTTGTTTTTATGCTGTTTAAACTAAATCTACCTCTGAAAAAACCTAAAACTCTTTTAAATTCAACGTTGTACCCATCTTACAAAAATGGGGGGAAAAAACAGAAAAAAGTATCAATTCTTTTGTAAGCATTCAAAATCTGGAAAGTAAGATTAACTACCTAAAAGGTAAGACATATCAAGTAAAATATTTTACCAACTAAAATAGCAGAAGAAATATCTGAAAAGGCTTCAGATTTAGCATTTAAACAAAGCTACTTCATTTTGAGCGTGCATCTCAATAAGGTGTGCCCTCAGTCTGATATACAACATTATAACACTGATGACTTTGTTTAATTGAAACCTGGCTTTGGAATATTCTTCAAAGTACAAAAGCAGAAGGTAAAGATAGTTATAAAATAAAGCATTAACCAAGAAATTGTAGGCGACCATCACTCTTAGAATAGACACCAAAAAAAAAGCTGTTCTAGAAATATTAATTCTTAGTTTAGCCTCTTGTTTAAAACAATACAGCATTCGTATACAACCATTACTTAAGAGTTCATTTCAAACATTTATAAGCAAATGGATAATTGTCAATTATCAAATCTAATTGTTATTTATAGTCCTATATTTCTAAGATTTATCTAGTTATACTATTTAATAAGGCAAAGAGGTAGTTTTGCAACTCAATGTGTCAGACATCATGATGAATAAAATAACTTTCAAAACTCTGAGAAAGGCATTCATTTGGGTAAAGAAACTATTTTCCAAAGAAAGAAAAACTGATCAATATTTTCCTAAAATATTTGTTAATTTTGGCAGCAGTTTCTTTCAAATCCACCTACTCAGTAGAATTAAAATTTGTTCTACATTCATATCTTGAATTTTATATGAAGAGGTTTCAGCTGTCTTCTGGATATCCTAAGATGTTGGTCAATAATGCAACATAACAAACAGTGAAAGAGGTAATTTCATCTTCAAACCATTTAAAATACCCAAATAAATAGATCACATCTAAGAGAAAAACATTTGACTAAAATTAACTTGCAAGTAAGAGTATTTCCTCTGAAAAGCTTCTGAATTTTATTTTGCCCTATACACAAATAGTATTACACATCTGTGTTAACATAATGCAATAACCAAGAATATGTCATCAGATGGCAGTTGTGCTAACATCCCTCCAAAATGTAGTTTGTTTAGCCCAGGTTCCTCTTTATTTACATCTTACAACCAAAATGGCACATATTTATATAATGGAGAAGAAAGGGAATACTCTTAAACATTTTATCACTCTCATTCAGAAGTACGTAAGATCACTGTTTGAATATTTACTATAGCTTAAGTGCATTACTTTCTAAAGCATGACAGGCCAGTCAACTTTCCTAGGGTCCTTTCAGAATTAAGACCGTAATATCACCAAAAAAAAAAAAATCAATACTATAAAACCTAGCTAGGAAAGAGAATTTTAATGAAAAATTTATAAACTGAAGATGGAGATTTATCATTTCTATGGGGTTTTTTAGATGGTCTTTCAGGAACTGGCTTGACCTGACAAAAGACAGAAAATGTTCTAGAACATAAACTGATTCCAATGATCTAAGACAGAAC
The DNA here is from genome assembly GCA_028627135.1 of Pseudochirops cupreus. Classification (NCBI taxonomy): domain Eukaryota; kingdom Metazoa; phylum Chordata; class Mammalia; order Diprotodontia; family Pseudocheiridae; genus Pseudochirops; species Pseudochirops cupreus. The sequence goes on from CM053580.1 coordinate 131,462,040, forward strand.
AAACTCACTACTTTATTATTATTTGGCCCTTTTGGAGGGGGAAAGGCAGGGCAATTGGGGTTAAGAGGCTTGCCCAAGGTCACACAGCTAGTGAGTGTGTCAAGTGTCTTGAGGTCACATTTGAACTCAGGTCCTCCCGACTCTGGTGTTTTATTAGCTGCCCCTACTTAATTCTTTAACATGACACTCCTTTCTTTTCCATTTAAGCTAGAATAACTTAAAAGCAATCATGACCTATATTTACATGAAATATATAAGGGTAATTTCTTTCTAAACAAACATACATGTAGAAATTTTATTGATTCTTGGCACGTGAAATAAAAATGGCAGCGTCTTATATTTAATATGAAATTATCAACTTGGAGCACTAACAGTCAATCTGAATAAGAATGGAAAGTAACTTGAAAATGACAAAAAACATAACCACGATAAAATCCTTATGCATTCAAATGGCAAATGGAAGCAAAATTTCAGTTAAGAGTATACTAGAAAAGAACTGTGGCAGCATACACCAAGTTTTTTTTTTTGAGCAAATTATCTGAGTATTTCAGATAAAATTCCCTAAAATTCACAGAAAATTTTTTATTTTGGTTATCTTCAAAAGTTTCCATTTTGTGTATCTGCACACAGAAAACACAGTATTAGTCCCCATTATTTCCTTTTTCTTTCTCTATTCCTGACTCCATTGAATGAAAATTACAAAACTGCAGCAAATCTAGGAAATTTCGAATAATTGGAAAACCAAAATAATAGGTATTAAAAAAAAACAAGCAGCAGCAGTATTGTATGATGTAAGTTACACATGTATATGTGTAATGTGTACATTACATTAAGTGAATTTGTAACAAGTATAGAATAATAAGTCTTCTGTACTATTACAAAATAACTTATTCAAAAAAAAGTTATTTGAACTTCATAATTACAATATAAAAACTCACCTTTTAAAAATTAGAGAAATAAAGTCTTCAGGGTAAAAAGTGGAGATGAAAGATATGAAACTTAACTTCTACAGTATTTACAATGAAACATTTTAAATACGACAGAATCACATTTTTTAGAACATGTGAGATGTGCGACCAAATTCTTATCAAGCTGAAATTTTGCTGAAGTGTTATAAAAATTTGGGTCCCGATTTAAAGTTTACATTCATCCAGCAACAGCTCTTTAAGAAATAAAGTATGCTATTTAGAGCTTTTTAAAAAGATGTTAAGGGGAAAAAGAGGAACAAATCAATGTTTTTAAAAATTTTTGAGTCCACATACAAAAATATGTAATCAGTAATCCATCAGACATCACCAAAAAACACTCCAACTAGGTTAATTTGACAGATTCTACTCACTGTCCCCAACTTGTACTTTCTTGGGCAAGTCACCTCATCTCTGGTTCCTTACCTATAAAATGTACAGTTGGACTAAAAGCTCTCTGAAGTCTCTAGTTTCTAAAATTCTACGATGCCATTAAACGTCTGAGTTGTTGTAGTATGTGTTTTTAGGTGAACGTTTCCTCAAGTCATTTCAGGGACCCCCAGAGAGGCAGTGACATAAGCCATTCCAGAAGTTCAGATTCTACCTTTGTTCTGCTTCTTCATACTGACCTAGGTGTCTAGAAGGAGCACTAACCTCTCTGAACCTCACTATCTTCATCTGTAAAAGGAGGGAGTTGAGGTAGATCTCTACCTATGATCCCGTGACACACACTTTTTAAAGGTAAAGACTAATACTGCTATAGTTGGGAAAAATCCTGAAATTGATAGTATATGTTTCTATGTAATTTGATTCCTCTTCTCCATAGTAAAGACTTTTCGCATGTTTAAATGTTTTTAAAAATTAGCCATCCTTGATAAACTTGTCAACTTAACAATAAGAGACATAATTAAAAAACCCATTACAGAGAGATCAGGATTAGAGGAGAAACTAAGACATCAAAACACACCTTACTCCAAGGTTAAAGTGTAAATAGCTAAAAATAGGAATAAGACAAATTATGTCATGGCGATAAATTTATATGAATCAAAGCCGAGTGTTTTACCAAAAAAAACAGTAATGAAAGTCCACACCAAGTTATCATCGGAGAACTGCTGCAACGCAAGTGTAGCAAAAATAAGTTTTTTTATTGTGGCTTCAGCATGTTGAGTGTTGAATGGTGACTAAAAATTGAATTGCTGTAATAAAAACTGTGCTTGGAATCAAACAATAAAAGAACAAGAATAAGAATAAAGATACTAATGCCAACTACGTAAAGAACCCCAGGAACTACTGGGGAACAAAAGGCAAACAGGTTTTCTTCTACTAAAAAATACACCGGAGCCCTCTGGCCACATCAGTAAGGCAGGTCAGAGCCGAACTGTGACTGCTACTGTTCTCTGCGTGTCAGACTTGTGGCTGCTGACTGTGTGTGTGAAGACACAGCTGTTTAGGGGGCTGGGGCTTTTTAACCACAACCAAGCACTTACTAAATGCTTGCTATGCTCTGGGCACCAGCGCCATTCTTCTTTTGTGAATTTCGGCAACTGACACGGCTTGCTAGAAAACGCTTACCTAGACGCACTTATCTGTAACTGCCTGCTGACCGTCTCACACACTCAGGATACGAAGTATTATACAAGATGTCCTAAGACAGTTATTAACTATTTAAAATAATCAGATCAGAAATATTGGCCAGAAACAATATAAGGACACCATGAATCACTGTTCATCTGAAAGAGGGATGAATTCAGTTTATCACATTCTAATCACAGACTTAAGAACTTTATCTTTGAGACCAGGCCCCAAATCAGTCCTAAGCTGAATGAAAGGGAATATCCTACTTCTCCATCTCCTAGAATTCCTAGGGAATTGGGAAAAACTAACATATTAGATAGAGATGGGCCCTTCTGAATACAGAAGCGGAAAGCTTCTGAAATTACCATCTTATCTGTTGATCTGATGCAGATTTTAACATTTCCATTATCTACCTTCTAAATCTCACTTGGACACGCAAATTTTGTACACGGGCTTGCTCTATTTCCTTTACTTCTATTGGTACAGGTTTAATACAGGAATGTTCATTTGGAGAGGCCTACGCTGCTAAAGATAGGAATTAAGATGGATAGAACTTAAGTCAAATCTTTAGGGTTTTGGGGGGGACAGTCCCTGTAACTCAGAAAAATAGCTGATTCAGTACACTTATATGATCTACAATACAAGGTGACCTTTCAAACATCAGATTCACTGCTTAAATGATAATTAAACCATACAACACCTGTTTCACGGTAATTTCTTAGATGAATTAAACAAACTAAAATGTTCCTTTTGCTTTTCCATAACCTAACTAGCCACCTCTCCTACCCTCTGGCCTGAGACTTTAGAGTAAGCAGTCAAAATCAGTTTTTAAATGACTTAAAGTTTTGCCAAGTCTGTTAGCTACAATCCATGCCATTTTATTAAAAGGTTTTAAAAAACATTAAGCCTTAGGAATAAAAAAGACCTGAGAAGTCAACTAATCTAAACTTGTACTTGACACAGAATCTGCCCTCTACAATACTCCTTTAATTAAATCCACTGACAGGGAACTCATGATCACATCATTCTTTTGTTCAACTCACTAAATAATTAATAAACAGCACCTATGCTAGATGCTGGGAATATTAAGTCAAGATCAAAATGATTCTTATCTTCAAGGAACTTACATTCTGGTGGGGGGTGATTAAGTAAACTTTTTTTTTGCCATTTGAACTTGCAATTTCAGATTCACTGGTGTATGCAACTCTCAATGAGGATATTCCCTTTATGAAAGCAGATCATCAATTCTTCTGAAACCGACAATTTTACAGGGTTCCTGGGGCAGAGGGAGGTTAAGTGACTTGCCTAGGATCTCAGAAAATATCCAGTAGAAGAATGACTTTAAGTCAGGTCTTGTTGGCTAAGATTGCCTTTCTCCCATTCCATGTTGCAAAAACAAGTATGTAAGTAAATAAATACAAATTAGTCTAGAAAAAAAATGCTGAATTCATATTGTGAAGGTCTTTATATTTACAGAGAAAATTATATTTCCTGGAGACAACAGAAAAATCAATGAAGCTTCTTAAGGAGGGAAATGATAAGGTCAGGTATATACTTCAGGAATATCAATTTGGAAGCTCAGTGTAAGAAGGAATGAAGAGTCTGGATGCAGGGACACCAAGTAAATTAACAGTGCAGGTGAGAGATGATGAAGGTCCTGCTGGAAGTTTCAGTCATTATGAAATGCTCTGCAAACCTAGGTTCTCTGATCCTGGCTCTGCTCTCCAGCGCAATACAAAAGGTATGGCCGAGGAAGCTCACTGAAGAGCTTCACTGAATGATTTGTGAGAGATCAGAGGACCAGAGACTTAGAGGTAGGACTTGATAACAGGTCACCTTCCTATTTACTACACTGTACTAGACAAAGACCTAACTCCAATTAAAATATTGGGGTTAGGCAAATCCCCTTTACCCTGTTAATACCCCCTTCAAAACATAGCACCTGGAACAATACAAATACGCAGATTTGTTTTCCTGTGCCAAGATACTGTTAATGAAGTCTGAGGTGTCATTAGCTTTTAGAGCAGATATTACCCTATTGATCTTACAGCTAAGATATCTAGATCTTCTATTTATATAGCTGATTTGTTAATTATGTGCAGAATTTTGCAGTTAAACCTATTTCTTCTTCCTGATTTTCCATGACAAGATTTTTTCAACTCTTATACTGTAATGAAACTATTATTTATTTCCTAATTGTGGTGTTACTTACAAATGAGTAATGGGGCTACTAAGTTCATGCCTAATAAAAAGTCAGAGCCACTGTCTAATCTATGAACACTATTTTTATATAGGCTAAAACATCCAAACCAAGTCTTTCATCTCTCAAAGCAGGACAGCACATATAAAACTACTGAAAGGGAAGTTTAGAACGGAAAATTAAAATAAGTAAACTGCTTGCAAAGTACACCTATGACTAAAAGAACAATCTTTTAGAGGAAAAGGCCGCTCACAAGTTAAAATTTACTTACCTTATACGCAGAAAACTGTGTTAAAGTGACACACAGTATACCATGGAAAGATCAGGTCAATTTATGTAAGGGTGTATACTTTTGTCTACCAGAGGGTCAAAATGGCCATATTATCTATCATGATACCAGAATTTTTTCACAAGCTCAGTAACAGTCAAAAAACAAATAAATCAGGCACAATGGCAGAATTTTTTAATAGTTATATTTCAAATACAAGTACAAGACAGAAAATATTTCTATAATCTATGTCACAATGCCCAAATAAACTTGAGTGGTAGCAATAATGTATTAACATTTGTTCTTCAGCATGTTTTGAGCCTGTTAAAATTTCTCTCATCCCACCTTTTCATACTAGGCCAGTCTTCACGCTACATAGAAGAAAATTTGAAGGTAACCAAAAGAATATTTCTCTTGGTGCATGATCTCCTTGTCTGTGAAGTTCCCATTCATCTATAAGGGAGCTTTCGGCCTTTATGGCTAAAATAAGTGAGATATGCAAAAAGGAAATGTGTTCATTAAAACTAGTTTCTTCCCCACCTCTAAAGCAGTCTCACCTTCAGTTCTAGCCTTCTTTATTCCAGGAGACTCGACATCTTCAAAGGACCGCTTTCGATTTGTCCCACCACTAACATGATTAGGAAATGCATTCTGATGAACCCCATTTAAGGTGCCATTACTACAGAAACGATTCAGATGACAATTCTGGAGGTTTAAGAGAAACTGGGCACATTCTTGGAAACCCTGGGTTTGTGCAATGTCTGCTGCTGTCAGGCCACTGGCATTTCTTAAGCTGCACAATACAAAGAAACTGAATTACATTCCATTAGCAGTTTAACTTGGCTGCTGCTCCTGCTGTTCTTACTGACTAACTATCTGAAGGTGATATGAGAGACACAGAGAGAGAGACTATACAAATTTACAGCAAATTTTCGTTAAAGAATAAGTAAATCATCTTAGTTCTTTAACTAGCTTTTGCTCTTATACATTTGCTTTCTAGGTAAGATTTGGAAGACAGTGTATGAAGACAAAAATCAATATTCTAAACTCCCTTTAAAAAGTTATATTCCTATTTAACATAAATAGCATAATAAAATGCTTAATCTGAAGAATCAGAACTTTATATTAACTTCAGACTAAGCTTGAATCCTGAATTCTATCATCTGCCTATACTTATTTTATAACCCAATATTCTATCTTGACTAAAAAGTTAATTATATAATCAAAACAAACACGTACTAGTAATTGTCCATGGCATTCATATAACAATCACTATTCTGTCTAATGAAAAAAAATTATTACTGATAAAGTTTAGGTCTGCTCATAGCAGATTCTATTCAAATATGTGACACTATAAGTGGAAAGCTAGGGGATTTTACTTTGACTCTGAAATTAGGTATCCTAATTATTTTTATTAAAAGATCTTCTGCATTACTTAGAAACTAATCTTGCAAAGACTTGGTTAGAAAAACTAGCCAACAATGTCTGAATGAGAATTCCCTTTGGAAAGTCTCCTTATTCACTTGTAAATAATTCTCTATGATAGAATATGCATCTATTACTTAAAAGAATCAAGATTTTGATACCTTCTTCAAAATAGTAAAAGATAAAACTAGGCTATCCAGTAATGAAAATTAAGATCAAAGTATTAAATGGAAACAATAAAGATGAAGGTCTCAATAAAATGACTATTAATTTTTTTCAAGCACAAATTAATTTTAAAATATCGGCTAGTTTATAGCAAATGAAAGTTTAAAGGACAAAGCTATTCCATGTTGAAGTTTGCCTGGAAGACAAGAATATACATTGATTTGTGGAAGAAAAAAAAAACCTGTAAAAAAGCAAAAAATCAGTTAGTTTGAAGGGTCAATTAATTAGAAAAGTATCTAGTAAGTAAAAAAAAACTAAAATATTCTCCAAACCTATTCACTATAAAAGAGTGGCATGATTAAAAAGAAATATTAAAGATTAAGTGTCACAATTTGAAATGCTTTAGATTTTAAAAGATTTAAAAGCCCTTAATCTAAAATCACTTCCTAGGGTCACTAAAGAGAATGAGAAACATCCTGAGGTCAAGTATTCCAAAGTCACAGATTCAATAACAAAAGAGAATTTCACGTGCACAGATAACCACAAGATTTATATTACTCCTTTGTCAAACTTCTAAAGACGTCTGGAGCTCAAACAATTAAAAAAGTAATAATAATTTTCCTCAACTATGAGATTAGATGAGAAAAACTTAAGATTAATTTAAATATCAAAGCTTCATAAATATCAAATCAAATGCTTCAGAGGAATTTCACCTCTTCAGTTTTGTTCAAGAATAAAAAATGCTAAAGAAGGTGTAAGAATTCTACAGAAAAAAAACCTCTCCAATTTCACAGAGAGGTTTACAAATGAAAACAAGTTAAACAGGTCTATGATTCCTGAGGAATATCACTGACAATTTTACTAACTATTCAAGTTATAAAATCTGAAGAATGTTATTAATTTAAACAGCTAAATCTGAGATAAATTCGGATAAGCAAAGAAAATGACGTTAGGTCAGAATATTCTAGAGAGTTGTTTGTACAAAGAGAATTGTACAAAATTAAGTGCTTGTCCGCACTTCAAAATGGTAATACACTGGACCTAGGAAAGGCTGAAAGATGGGCAACATGACCAAGAATGTAAGAGAGCTAATGTAAATGCATAATAAAAAGATTAAGACTCCAGGCTCAGAAAAGTTGTATAAGAAGCCTATAAATATTATGAACATTAGCTTGCTCTCCAGATCCTGGAATACAAGAACAAAGTGCCACTCCCCACTAAAACCTGAGGACAGACACATTTTGGAGAGTCAAATATTACTATATGGCACAGGAAGTTTCAAGAACATATGCCCTAAAAGTTATAAATGTTGAAAATATAGACTTAGGTGATTTCAATAACCTCACAGGTTAAACAGAAGCAATTTGAAGCAAGGCTTGAATTCTAAAGTTGACGTAAGGAAACATGATCTTCCTATAAAATAGCCTTCAATGATCATAAAACAGAATATTGGGCTGGATGGAACATGAGTTCACCTGAATGGTGTGAATTTAGTATCCTAAAGAAAATAGTACCAACATGTTTACTGCAAGGAATGAAAGAGTTGCTAGGAAGGAGACAGCAGAATAGTAAAGGTTATTGAACTATCTTCCTACAGCCCCCTTTCTCTCTCAAGGTAAAGGACTTGTCTTTACAGAATGTTGACAAAGAATGGTACTGGCCCTTACTTTAGATACTAAGATTAAGTCACATTAAGTCCAACTAGAAAGCTTAAAATGCATTCTGATGTCTCACAAAATTAAAACTTTAAGAAGATGAGAAAATGCAAAGGAATTAATAGAATTAAACAGTTCTGCTGGTTTCTAAACTACCTGTAGACTTAAAAGAATATTAATCAAAAACAAATGGGCTATATGAGCCAAGAATCAGGAAACAAGGGTTAAAATTTTCTTTATTAGGTTCAAATTTCCCCAACCAAAGAATAGATAGGATAGCACTAGAAACTTCAAAAGCGATGACTGGTGATGATTTAAGTTTGTATCACTAAACATAAAACCTTCTGTTATTTTGATGAGAACTTCACAATTTACTCCAACATTCAATAAAAGCACATCAATCATAATGTTGTTAGTTTCGCTCTGTCCTCTTTTGGGCTGGAAGGCAGTGTGGTATAGTGGAAAGAGTATAGGACTTGGAGTCATGAAAGACCTGGGAGTCAAATTCCATCTCTCACGCTGGGCCTCGGTTTTCTCATCTGTAAGATATTCTACAAAATGGAACAATACCACCTATGGTATATCTCACTGGCTTGTGAGGCTCAAAGAAGATTAACATACAGAAAGTACTCTGTAACCTTTAAATGTCAGCCATTACTAGTTTGTATTTGGCAATCTATGTATTTTAATACATACCTAGTTCTTCTATGCAACTTTTTAACTCTTTACCCTTAATTTGTACCAACCTTATCATAAAACTTCCTGTTCTCCAACTGCTTCTTCTCATACCTTAGCACTTTATTTTATCAGCATGTAATTAATTGGGTAATATATCTTACAAATCATTCATTGCTTAATTTGTTTGTATTGTCTTCCCAAGTAGCTTATATGTTCCTTTGGAAAAGACCATGTCTTTTGTATCCCATGGGACTGGGCACACAATTATTTATTGAATATGAAGTTTAAAAAAATTAACTATATTAACTATGTGTTTTAATAAAGGCTATGTAATGACTTTTTTTTGTTAAAACTGCAGATCTAATTTACAATTTCAATTCTTAATCATCTCACTGAGACTTATAATCTTTAATACCCCAGAAGTCGAGAGACAACACAAGTTAACACTGGCAGTACTAAGGGCTCATCCTCATTTGGGTTTTTTTCAAATACCTAAGTAGTAAAAAATCACTTTGCAATAACAGTGATTTAAAACAAACCAGGAAAAATTGTTTTCTCCTTCATTTCTTAAAAGATATTTCTGTAGTAGTTATTTTCAAATAAGTCTTTTTATGTAGGATGAAAAAAAAAGTCTGAAATGAACAGCCAAAGTGGTAAAATGTTGTACCTTTGCAATCAACTAATCCAATACTCCTCATTTTTACAGGTGTAGCAGGTGGGGCCAAAGAAGTGAAATGAATTGACTAAGGTCACCAAGAGATGTAACAGCAGAGGTAAAAGCAGGACTTTGGTACATTCCTGACTCAAACAGTCCAGTTATCTTTCTTCTATTCTCTTGTCTCTTAAAATGTAATGTTTTTTTCCCCTTAAAAGTCACAAAAATGTACACTTTTTGTGTATTCACTGGGTTTCTTATACAACGAATCTATATCCAACTTTAATAATTGCTCTCTAAAAAAGCTATTACTCTAAAACAGAAATACTGTCATCACAACTTAGAATACAATACCCTCATACTTTAGACAGTTTGGCAAGAACATAAAGGGCCCTTTTGGATCTGATATTTGATAACAGACAGCAAACAGCAATCAATCATGATTGATTCATGTTAACAAAATTTAAACTTGGTTTTACTTCTGCTTTTAAGAATTACAGAATAAATTTAATATTTAAAAAGTACTTATGTCTTTCAATTTTATAATTTTTTAAACTATGCCAAGATGATCTTGATGTCTACATTCTTAAATTCTGAAAAGGTGTCTACTGAGTTAAGTTGTTTCAGAATGTATACATTATGGTACTCCAAAGGAAAATTAAAACCAATTGGAGCCACAGTGCAACACAAAAGCTTAAAAAAAATTTCCAAGAACTATCTTTATTGACAACTGAAGTGATAATGAAATTAGACATATGCTATTCTGGGACTAGGTCTCTGAAGACAAAATTTAAAGAGAGAAACAAACATCTTAGACTTAAAATGCCTTTTTAAAATTGCAATTTGCCTTGGATTTATGTAGCAGTATAAAAAAAAACCTAAAAACTGGACATAATAGGATGTCTTGAGTTTTGGATTACATCTAGTAGCCCTAAGGTTTTTAACTGTCCTACAGTATATTTAAGATAAATGAAAGGAACAGAACAGTACTTTTTAGAGACAGCTGCTTGAGATACAAATAGAAATGTACATATTTATTTTATCAATACATCCATCCAAATTCATGACTATTGTGAGCATATACTTTGACTAAGACTGCCCTCCCCTCTCCCTGGTGTGTGTGTATCTGTGCATGTGTACGCGCATGCATGCGCACACGCATGTTATGATCTATTTGAAAAAAAATTTTCATCAAGCTCAACCACTTTTTTCCCTACACTTAGCTTTCTTTTCTTGGTTTCTCTGAATTTGTTCTATAAAAAAATGAGAAAACATGAATTAACTTTATATATAAAGGTAAACTGCTACTGCTCAATTTCAAGACCAAAAAATATGTACGGACTGTATCCCCTTTACTTATGTAGGACAAATACTTATGTTCCCTTTGCAGTGACTTACGTTATTTACAAGGAAATGTCTATATTAGACACAAGTATCTAACAAGAGTTAAACTTGGCTTTGTTGACTCAAGGGCATTAAGCAATTAAAAAAAATCCCCTTAAAAGAAATATACTGCCAGCAGCTCTTCTTTATATTTTCCACTTATAGTGTCACACAAATAAAGGTAGTATACGAATAGGCTTTTCTATAAAGAAAAACCAAGTTATTTTTAGCTGTTTTTTTTTTAAAAAACTCAGTATTTACAAGGAAATTACTGAAAGCTTTTTTTTTTGTTTTGGAAAACCTGAGTTTCACATCGCCTTCTGTCACATTTTCTTTGTTAATGCCATGCGACAATATAAAATAATAAACCACATCTTTTGAATATCAATGTAATATTTCTGTTAAAATACTGATCTCAACTTAACTACTGTTAGTTTAGTTTACAAATAAAGGTAGATATCATAAATTAGGGTAAGCAAAGCATGCAAATCTACAGATTCTATATCTGAATTCCTAGATTAGCATTAAAACCAACCACCGCAACAAATACCTCAACAGTGTGCCTTGTGTGGAGAAAGGAAGCGACACTGAGCATTCAATGCCACAACCGTAAGGTTTTCGGAGAAGCCCCTGTGGCAGTTTCAGCAGTTTCTATATGGAATGCTCCCCCTTTCTAGGATTACTTGAAAAAATCAAGTCAATTCGAATTACGTAGCTGTAAAACATTGACATGGGTAGTTTTTACAGTTTCAGACTCTTCTGTTTGATTTAAAACGGGCAAGGGTTCATAAAACAGGAAACTTATATCATAAGGGATCACATACTTGCAGGCAACATTTAGATTAAAAAATACATATACATACATAAGGTGCAGGAGCACATTATTCATTGTGTTTAAGCCATTGTCATGTGACCGCCTTAACCAGGAGATACTGTGACAGGACATTGCCTTCTTATAACGGTATTTTTTTTTAGCATGAAGCCAATTTAAGTCTGTCAATATTTCGATAAAAATTTAACAGTATGGACTAAAAACCATTAGTCAACTCACGATTCTGGTAACTTTATAATTTGGTTTGCTGTATCTCAAATACATTAGTAACTATTCCTAGACAAAAATAAGCAAATACATGGAATCATTAAAAAAAAGATCAAAACATTATATGTCTATATGTACAGAGACAAACATTAGCATACTAGTCAATTTCTTCAGTAAAATAATTTGAAAAGTACATGTATATAAATATATATATATATATTTTTAACCCTTTGGTATCCAAATAAAAATTTTGAAATAGGTGTGAAGAATTTCTTACATACATATTCTGTAGATAACAGTTTATAAGAAGAAACTACACATTTACAAAGTTTCTACCTAAAAGACGCTTGGTGCCAAGTTTTCATTTCAAGTTTGAGATACTGAAGTAGATTTTGTAATACAGCTGTGTGAAGCCAAATTAGATTTACTTAGATTAAAATACTTAAAGGATTTGTCATTCCATTAGTGCAGAAGTCTACCAACATTGTATGGCCTTAGTACATAGTTATTAAGGTTTTGCTTAACTAAAAGAATAATTAGATTATTTCTAACACTGTGGATAATTTCAGTGGTTACAGGTATAAAGTAGTATTTTCTATTTTGTAATTTAGAGTTTTTAACATTTAGAAGCAAGACTTATACAAATTTTTATTTTTTTATCAGTCAAGGTGAAGTATGTGGATTATTCCAGATAATCATGGGGAAAAACCTGCACCTCAAACCAAATGCCTAAAATTGAACTATTAAGAATAGAATATAATCATCCTACTTTTCTCACAATTTGCATGTAAATATAGATTTTCTCCTCACTCCTGAGTAAATAACTCCTTAAGCATGCCTTCCCATTGATAACTAATAAAATTTTGAAAGAGTCTGGAAATCAAAACTAGGGAAATTTAAAAAAAGAAAAGTTGGAAATAATTATAATTATAATTGGGTTCAATTAGACAACTATTATTTAAGCATCTATCATGTTTAAGAAACTGGCTAGGTACAAGGGTACACAAACAAAAATATGCCAGTCTCCTACCTCTCAAGGAACATTCTACTAGGAGGCATGGAGCAGGAAATATAAATACAAGAAATCTGAAGAGAGCATGAAACTGGAGATGAAGAGGGACAGGTAAAGTAAAAGCTTCTTGTATAGTGTAACATCTAAGTTGAGTCCTAAAGGAAGCTAGAGATTCTACAGGTAGAGATAAAATTAAATACAATCCAGACACAGAAATAGTATATGAAGGGTAATAACTCTGGTAAGGGAGGCTATGATAAATAAAGACTTTAAATGACAAGCAGAATTCCTATTTCCTCCTTAAAGGATATTAAATATTCTTGAGTAGGTCATACAGTCAGACCTGTGTTTTAGATTATTTCAGCATTTATGTGAAGCTGAATTAGCTACCACAACAGTCTAGTTTAGCAGTGAACTACAATAGTGACTTTGGAAGCAGAAAAGGGGACAGATGCAAGAGATAATGTGGAGGCTCAATCAGCAAAAACGGGCAACTGACCACATCTGAGAGGGGATGGAGCAGGAGAGTCAAAAGCCAAGGATGGTTTTGAGGCTGCAAATCTGAGTGACTAGAAGGATGGTACCTTCAACACAAATGAGGTCATCTATGAGCTGAGGAAGAGTGGGTTTGATGGGAGAGAAGATAAGTTGTGGACAAGATAAATTTGAGATGCTGTGACAGAAAGTAGAGGTAAAAATGACGAGCATGTAGCTAGCTATACATCACTGGAGCTCAGGGGAGAGATTTAAGGTTTTATATGTATGTACATATAAACTTATAATTGAATATAATACATTATATGTATACACTCGTGTAGCCTGAGGAACTACTGGCAGAGAAATTCTACTTGAACTCCTGGGAGCTAATAAAAGTACTAAAAGAACAGAAGAGAAGGCAGGAACCAGATGTTTCAGCCGAAGGGACTGAGAAGGAATAGTTAGATAGGGAGGCAGAGAACAGTGTCACACAGGTCAGTGGAGGAGATAATATGCAACAGAAAGAGCTGGTCAGCAGTATCAAAAGCTGAGGAGAGCTCAAGGAAAATTAGAACTGAAGAAAGGCCACTAGATTTCACAGTTAAGAGATTATTCGTTTCAGTTGAATAGTAGGGCTAGAAGCTTGAATGATGTGCAAAGAAGAGGCAGCAAGCCCAGATAGTTGTAGGAGTTTACCAGTTAAAAAGACATGAGTTATAGGACTATAGCTTGAGGGACTATAGTTAGATTTTCCCCCCCAAGAAGCCCTGGACTTGCTTTTAGGCAGCATGAAGCTACTTATCAGTAGCAGTTGTAACAGCATCTATGTAGCGCTTTAAAACTTGAAAAGCATTTTCCATCATTATCTCATTTGGTCCTCCAAACAGCCCCCTGAAGTATGTGGTGCTGGTATAGAACTATTTCACAAATGAGACTCAGACAAGAAAAATGACTTGCCCAAGTCACAAAGTTGCTAAGCAGAATTCAAATTTGGTTCCCTTTCTACCTTATGCCATACAGCCTGAAGCACAAAGAAACAATGAAAATTGGTGTACATGACTGAAGAGTTAATGTCCTGAAGATCTGGTGAAAGGGACCAATGACATGAGGAGAGGGGCTGGCCTTAGTAAAGACAAGGACCACTTCTTTCTTAGACTAGAACAAAGAAACGGAAAACAAAAGATATATCAGATTGTTGAAGTAAGGAACAAAATAGGAAATTCAACTAATCAGTTCAATGCTCTCTAAAAAGTGTAAGGCATGATGGCCCGTTGCATGGCTCTAGATAAACAGTAATACCTCCCCCTAAAATAAATCTGATGGGACACATAATTTAATGGAATAATCACAGCAAAAAGCTTCAAGTACCTCATGGATTAGGTAAAAATTAACCCAATCACTAAAATACTGACCCTAAAGGAACAAAAGCAAAAGTTACATAACAAAAAATATTACTTTTACTCAAAACCATCAAGGTTAACTTCACAGAAGAGTTAAGAATTTAAAATAATTAAGAAAAATCTAATAAACAGAACATTTTACAAGTGAGCTGCTATACCTCACAACCTCAAAACTTTTAGATAATGTAGGCCATCTAAAACTTTTTAAATTACCCAGACCATTTAGGTAGAACCAATTCGAGGAAGTCATTTTAGTTGTGTTATGAGATAGAAAAATTCTTAAATTTCAAATCTTTGTCAATTAGTAATTTTTTTTAAATGGCCAGAAATCTATTGGAATCTCATACATCTGAAGTGAAAAAGTATTGTCTCTTAAGGTGAAGACTAAGTTTTTATAACACATGAAACATTTTTAAAATGATAAAAGATCTTCAATGCTTAAGTTTCCTTAGCTCCAAGTGAACTTTCGTAGAAACATTGTCTGGAAAATCCATAAACCAAAAAAAAAAAAAAAAATCAAGAAGAGAAATGAAGATGACATAATTTGTATTCTAACTCTAAATGATAGCTGCCTTTATTTGCAACAACGAGATACAAATTTGGAATAGATTATGTTAAAAAATTTAAAAATATAGCACTTTATAAGACCTGAATGAAGATGGCAAAATTTTTGTGCTGCAACAAAGGTCTTTCAAATCATGTTTAAAACAAACACTGTATTTCCCAACTTTACCAATGACTCACTTCTTTTAAGTAAAGTGTGAATCTATAAAACAATAACTCTGACAATCCATTAAAGTTTATTTTATTAGGATTCTTAATGTCATTTGGAAAAAAAATAATTCTAAAGTATTTGCTTTGCAAAATGGTTTATACATGTATTCCATTAATATTTAACACTGAACCAATCATCTATAAGTGTCAAGAAAATATAGTTTAGCTTTATGTAATAAAAGTTTAGCTATCTCAGCTATAAGTGGGATACTTCATGGTTTAGCCAAGGTTAAAAAACATGTAATTCACAAGACTCAGATGAGATAAAATGTGCCTCATGGCTCATTCTGAGTGTTTATAATGGGGAAGGCTAGCCATGATGCATGAGTAAACAGAGTCCTATAAACTCAACTGTATCCTACTTTATTTCTAGTAAGGTTACTATTTCTTCCTGAAGAGAAAGGAAAAGATGGTCAAGATTTGGTTGTACTTTATTAAAACTATGGATACTCAAAAAGTTGTTCCTCTATATTACCAGAGGTTAGCTATTTTAAAGTAGTCTTATGAAAAGATTAGAGAAGAAAAAGCTTTGAGTTTGTCAATCTCACTATTACAAGATATATTCTGTAAAACAAGTAATATTTAAACGGTAGCTACAGCTGAAAAGTTTGAAGTAACCCTACATACACAATCAAACAAATATAAAATTTAAGCTAAGCACTAAAAAACATAAACCTAAATGATAATAAAAATTTCTTGCAGAGGTCTGTAACTTAAAAGTATACAAACAAATCATTACAAAATTATCTAATTCTGAATTTCTAAATTTATACGGAACAAATGTTACATAATATTCAGGGAGGCTGGGAGGAGGAGGAGTAATTTTGTGCTTTCTTTGGTATAGGCAACTCTCAGTGAGGAAACTCCGTAAGCCAAATTGTACAGATAAATTTAATATAACAGATCTATGATACGCCCATTATATTTTTTAAGCCTGAAAAAGGTTTATCTCAAAGGGAAAAGAAAACATGGCACCAAAAGTTACAATTAACAAGCAAATTAAAAAAAAATAAAGTCTAATTAACATACTCACGTGTGGTGCTAGAAAATTTAATACGATGCACGGCAGCTGATATGCGTTATCTTATAGTTGCAACCTACATTAACAGGTAAGTTATATAGCAACATTCTATCCACAAGTACTTGGTAGTTTCCTACTCACCCTTATGGGAATCTACCTGATGATGATCAGTAAAGCACATAATTTTAAGGTCTTGGATATTTACAAGAAAGCAAAATTGGAATGAAATAAATGCAAAAGAAACTTACTTGTTTCATGTAAAAACAAGACCTAAAACACTTCCCTAAATATTAATGAAGGAAAAAGAGTAAATATAACTTTAGCCCAGTATGTATGGAAATATAAAAAAGCTAAATAAAGGCTTCCAAGTTAATCCATTCTAATGCTTTTAAAGCTTAACTGAATTGCCCATTTTAATCTGCATATATTTAAGTAGCATTATATAAAAATATGTAATAGACCTATAACAGGTATTATGGGAGTTTCATTATGCTATGTTTGGAAGATAAAACTAGAAAAAGAAAAAATTTGTGGAATGAAAATCAATAAATAATTTCCTAATTAACTTACTGATAAAAAATTGTTTTAAGAATTATTTGGGAATTTCAAGGTTTTATTCCAACAAATTAATGTAGAATTAAAAATCCAGAAATATCTCCATGTCACAAAACTTTTATGGAAAAAAAAATCATTTTCGGATAACTTCTCATTTGGATTCAAACACTTTTCATTTTAAAAAAGTTTAATCAAGGAAATCACTATAATGAAGGTTTCACAGTGAGAAGGAAAAAGAAAAAAACAGATTAGCAGTTGAAGCCATGTCCAGACTATGTTGATACTGAAGGGAAAGAAAGACACCTGAGGATCCTGGAATCAAGGACAAAACTGCCAATAATCTATAGATAACAATAAATATTTGTTGAAAGTAAGAAAATAATGATGTTACTGGTTCAAATGATTAAATTATCTATTAAAATATGAGATGCCAAAAGCGACAGAATAAAAATATTCAAAGAAAAACTAAAGGCATCAAATGGTTTTATAAAAAATAACTTCAATAAGTGGCTATATTAAATAATTACAGAAATGCTTACTTCTGTAAATTATTTTATAATCATAATAGATTCCACATCTGTTAAGATTATTTCCTAAAATTATACTGAGGAAGCATATGAATAATGTGAATTTAAACTTAGATATGCCCAATGAAGGGTAACTTTTAGCCAGAACTACAGCTCTAAATAATCCCTTTTAAATGGGACATTTTTTAAAAATGAATTTCATGGAAATGTATTGCCTTAGGAAAAAAATTACATAGCTATTATATTAATAGCTCAGCTTCCTTTCAACATAGCATTCTATGCAGCCGGTAACTGCAGGTCAAATTTCAGTATGACAAATTAATAAAGTTCCTGTGATTCCCAAATTCATTGAGCTTGCTCTTGTAAAACAGTATTTAATCAAAATTCCATACATATATACAGTCCTTGGTATTAAAACAAAAACCATATTAGATCATGTAGTTTTGCTTTCCTGACAACATCCACAGCAAAATTTACTTTAAGGTAGATCTTTGTAACTGAGGCAGAGCCAACAGTAAAATGGAAACCAAAGGGTTAAATGAAGTTAGATATATGTATCTTATTTCACTCAAAGGTGCAATTTTCATGTCTCCAATTAGCAAAGTTTGAAATTAATTTTACAAAAACCATTTTTAACTAATTCAGTAAATTATAATAAAGGAAAGCCAACACAGTTATTTTGGTTATTATAAGCTATATAGCTCACATTTGACTAAAGTTGACAGCTGTGTATCCATTTTGTTAATGCTGTAAATTGCAGAAGTACAAAATTTTAATTAAAAAGATTAACCTTCTAAAGTTAATACAATGCAAATACAACACCTAAAATATAGGACTAATGCAAAGCTACCTAATAGTATTTGTGTACAAATGGTATGCTCTTAGCGTATTTGAGATACACTAAAGCACCAAAAATTTCTCTACCAAGACCTATACGGTCTAGTGTTAAAATTTAAAATCATAATGCTACCACTGTGTCAGTAGCCCAGTAAGTTTTATGAGTGTGTCTGTATATACGTAAATATTCATATCCAAACAGCTCCTTTAAGGAGCTGAAAAAAAAACCAACTAAAACTCTCACAATAGCCTTTTTTTAAAGCATAAGGTAGATATCATCCTCATTTCATAAGATGAGGACACAAATAGGGAAGTTATGTGACTTAGAATCCAGAAATTTGGGGATGGAAGGGCCTTAGATTCAGCCTCTTCATCTTATAGATGAAGAAACTGAGATCGAAATATTAAGTAACTTATAAAAGGCCATGTGTCATGCAGACCTAAGGACTCTATAATCCAGTGCATTTTCCACTGCACTACACTGCCTCTCACCATAGGATTGTATGTGAAGTTAAAGCAAAGTCAAACTTCTTCTCTGCTAGTGCTTAACAGTAGAAAATTCTGCTTCATCTTGTGTCAGAGGTTAATTGGTAAAAATAAATACATAAATAAAATAATAATTAATCTAACTGTTAAAGAAACACTTTTAAAATAGTGTCTATTCTAGTGTTCTTTTAATAAACTCTACTCTGAATTATATTCCGTTTCAGTTAAAAAACAAAAAACACACTTACTCGATTTGAGCTCCATTAGCCACAAGAGCACTTATTGAATCCATACTACCAGAGCGTGCAGCTTTGTGAATAGGAGTTTCACCCTCACAATCCTGCAAATGAAAACAACACTTTAAGTAACTGTATTTCTTATACTCACCTGATAAACAGTGGACTTTAGCAACAAGAATCCTGTTTTGTCAAATTTTAAAGAAAACAAAAATGTTACTCTGAAAGAAAGAACAGGATCTTTTTGTTGAAATACAAAATTCATCTACTGTGAATACTTTTTAAAAAGAAAAATGAACCTAGGAGCAATCTTTCTAAAAATTAATGAAGCAAAAAAATCCCAGATCTACATTTTCTCAGATGTCAATAATCCTTGAAAAAAAGATTTGGGTCACCAGTAGCACAGAGGAAAACAATAACTGTATAAATTTCCATCATTTCTTTAAAACAGATGTCAGATAATGAAAAAAAAAAGACTTAGTAAAACAAAATTTCTGAACAAGCTTTTTGTGATGAACGTGAGTTAAATAGGGGACAGGAACTACACCTGCGATTTCACCGGAATAGGGAATTCCAGGTAAGAAAATGGCCTCAATCGAGGCAAATCAGAACCTTCTAAGAAACTGACAGTCACGGAGAGTTGTCTAAAGCAAACCAATTAAGCGACCCGTAAGGCCACGATGTGTCAGAGGCAGAACTTAAATCTCTATTTCTGGCTCTGAGGTTAACTCTCTCACCACCATGCCATGCTGCCTCTCGATGAGCTAACTATCTCCTGAAATACTTATTTTATGGCAACTAGAAGACTCATGTTACTGCTATAGTCTAATCAGAGCTCAAGGGATACCATTTTAAAAATATGGAAATCTACTCTAATTGGCAATACCCTCTCACATTTCTCAATTCCCTTGGTTAAAAAACCTGAAGCCAAAATATGTAATAGAGAAAGAAAAATATGCCTATCCATATCATAAACCAAGAAAAAGGAACCAATCTTACTCCAAAAATACGCAAGATTTTATCATGAACAACTTAAAATGGCTAACTAAAACCCTCTGTAAATCTTATTTGATATATCTTTAACTTCTCAATGTTTATTTTCTACATAGATATCAATAATGGAAAACTGAATCCTTAACGAAGACTGGGACTATAGTAGCAGTGAAAGACCACCAAATACATCATTTTCAAAGAGACAACCCACAGAAGAAAAATAAAACTGAGTCAACAAAGAAATTAAAAACAAAAACAAAACAAAAAACTTTGGTTCTTTTAAAAATCAAAAAACAAACTGACAAGCAGTTATCAAAATGTATTATTTTTTGCTCTTTGTTATGGCATTTTGAAGCTCTTCATGATCTAGCCCCACCTTTCCTGTCTTTTTATACATTACTGCTTTTCACCCTCTAGCCAGCCTGGCCTACCTGCTGCTCCTCACATGTCACACTCCCTCCGTTTTCTCTTGCGCCTTGGCAATGGCTGCCCTCCCTGCATGGGATTCTCTCTCACCTGACAAATCCCTAGACTTTCTTCAAAATTCCATTTAAATGTAACCCTGTGAAAGAGACCCTTCTTGATTCTACTAGCTGCCACTGAACTTTGCCTTCTAAAAGCTTCTATCTGCCTCTATACATCTTGTACATACCTATTATGTACATTTTCTCCCTCCAATAGAATGTGAGCTTCTCAGGGGCAGGGGCTGTTTTTCTATTTCTTTATATCCCCAGTGCCTGGCACACAGTAAGCACTTAATAAATGCTTGCTGATTACCTGGTTAGGGATTATGCTAGCTGCTGGGGCCACAAAACTGAGACAATCCATACCTTTAATGAAGATGCTCACAGCCTACTGAAAAGATTCAACATATTCACAGATAAGGAAACACAAGCTATATAAAAAAATAAATACAGTAATGGAGGGGGGTGCTGGGTATTTTTCACTAATTTGGGTTTTTTCTGGATGGATTGTTAATTTTTTCAATCATCATGCATCTCAATAAGGAGACTCTGTAATCATCTGCTGTTTGATGAAAGCAGCCTAAGGCCATCGGAAAAGAGACTGATGTTACATAGCTTCAAATCTTGAATACCACTATCTGTGAACAATCAAAATTTCAAGTGACTCAAAGGGTAATGTAATGAAGATACACATACTGGGCCAAGTAAGCAACAGCTAACTTCCAACAATGACCTACCCACAAAAAGTAGTTGCACCAGTACTCACAAAACATAAACAGACCTAAAAGAAGGTCTCTAAGCTCATAGAGAGATCCTATGGAGAGTTTATGGATGACTATGGAAAAGAGTCACAGAGGAAGAACGAATGAATGGGTTTTGACCTGCAATAGATGAGATGAGATTGACCTGCAATCTTGACGAGATCATGCATTTACTTAAGCATTGAAGGATTAAGTATTGGTTGTTTTTGGAGAAGACGGGAGGAATGAGAGAAGCAAGAGAGGACAAATGTGTATGGGGAGAAAAAAGAGAAACTGGAGAGAATAAGATGCAGAGAGACTACTGGAAAAGGGAAATAAGGAGAAAAATAAGATAGGCTCAATGGACTCTAGAGTGAATCTTACTAGTATAGGTTTATATCCTACAATTCACTTGTTCAAAGGTCTGCCATATACCTAACCATGACATATGTTTAAATAATTTTATTTAAATAAATTCGAATGATCTACAACTCATCTGGGAAAAAAATTAGGTACACTGCTTTTCATAGTCCAAGTTTGCCCAGAGCTGTTTGGGGAGGGTATATTTGTATGCTTTTTCTAAATATGAGTATAGGAAGGAAAGGGAGAATAAGGAAGAAATAATAATGAAGTACAAAGGGAAAAGGCAGAAGGAAAAAAGGAAAGCACATTAGGTGAGGAATGGTATCAACAATATTTCAGGTGCCAGTCAGTTGCACGAAGTGACAGACTGCTTATTCCTTCCAACTGGCAGGAATTGGAGCTAACACTGGAGTCAGGGATTAAATTTCTCCAGATAGAGGACAGTTTTTCTTCCTACTCAGAAATAAGTTCAAGATATAAACTTTTAAACCACTAGCCTGAATACAACTCCACTTATTTTTTTACAAACATTGTTCCTCTTCGTATTTTCTTTTCAATTAGCCTTAAAGAATATTAAACATTAAAAGACAAACAGCAGGAATGGGGCATAGGTAACAGTTTTTGTTTTCTAAGGACACAGGTCTCCATGATATATATCTTCATGATACATACACATGCACGTCTCACACGGTGGTAATTTCATCTGTGCCAGTTTCTAAAGGAGCCACAGAATGTTCCTAACTTCCTTTCACGCTCTCTTGTGAATCTGGTTATGTCAGCTTATAGCACTTGTTTCTTAGATGTGTCATTTCCTAACCTGAGTTTATAGTTACAAATAGATTCATGAATGGTACTCATCCAAAATAACTCAATTAAAATACATTTTAATTAGTACTTTGAATAAAACTCAAACTCTGGTTAGAATATCAATTCTGAACATCAGAATGCAAACTGGTCACAACCGAAAAAAAATTAAGTCCAATACCTGTTTGTTAATGTTGGCCCCAGCTTGGATCAACCACATCAGGCACTCAGGATGTCCTCCAAAAGCAGCAATATGGGCAGGTGTTTGGGCAAAACGTGTCGTACAGATATTTGGAGCAGCACCAGCTCTCACCAGCTGTATTAAGCACTCCAACTTTAAGAAAAGCAGTAGGAATAAGGGAGAGAAACACTTAGGTTAATTGTACTATTAAATATACCTGTAAACATTTGCCCCAAATTCCAAATTAGTGATGAGCCCCAAAGAAAAAACAAAACACCCAAATCAGACTCTTCTACTTAGAAGAAATCTCAAAGATCACTGGTCTAACCTATTCTGGAGCAACAACCCCCTTTTACAACATCCTTCACAAATGGTCATCTCTAAAGAAGGGGCAACTCCCCTCAGTCTGGCACCCTGTTCATATCCTACTCCATTCTAACTGGTACACTCTTAAATCAGAAATTTTCTATATATGCTCCCAAGGCTTCAACTATAATCTCTGCACTGAAATCTTTCTAATCTATTTATTTCTAACTCTGAGCTCTTTCTCAAGCTCTAAACCAGTGGTTCTCAACCTTCCTAATGCCGGGACCCTTTAATAGTTCTATGTGGGCGTGTCTGCATGTCACACTTCCAACAGTCTACAGAAAATCATCTTGCTCTGCTGCCACAACATACTTCAAATTCAGATTTCACTTCCTTTCCTGCAAGTCTTGTTTTACTTTCTGACTGGCCACTATTTCAAACAGTACCACCCCTCTCATAAATCTCCCACATACAGCTGTAAAGTCTTGTTCATTTTGTTCTCATTCTCCTCAATATCACTTGGACATATGCGCCTTTCAGGCTTTTACTCTCTGGAACCACCCAGTCCCAGATCCAGCCTTTCTTACCATCTGGACTACGCTAGAGTTTTAATTGGTCTTCTAGCTGTTTCCCTACTACAACTCACTCCTCAAACTACTTACCAGACTAAGCTTCCTTAGGCACAGATCTGCTCAAGTCCCTCTTGTATGACTCCCCACTTATTATTTACCAAAAAATGCTCAAATCCCTTTGCCAACATTCAAGGATCTCAACTATCTAACACCACTCAAAATGTTAGAATTTTTATATCACTGCTGATCACATGTTCTATATTTCAGGTCAACTGGGTTCTGATCCTCACATCTCTGCCACTATGCCTTAGCCCATAGCATTTCCTATTTCTAAACTGCTTTTCTTTCTACTTTACATGGTGAAACCAATCATCTTAAAGTCCATTTCAATTGTTTTGATAGTGAAAGCTTTCCTGTTTTTGCTTAACCTCACTTGGTGACAACTTACATCATAAAATGCTTTACAATTTACAAAGCACTTTGTTGGGAGATTGGTATAGACCACTCTCATTTTAGAGAAGACCAAAGTTCAGAGAGATTAAGCAATTTGATATAGGTTATATGCGTTCAATCATGCAAAACACATTACCATATTAGTCATGTTGTGAAAGACACAGACCCAAAGGGAAAAAAAAAAAACATGAAAAAAAAAAAGAACTAAAAAATAGTATGCCTTGATCTGCACTCAAGACTCCATCAGCTTTATTTCTGGTGGTAGATACCATTTTTTTTTATCACAAATCCTCTGGAATTGTCCTAGAACACTGTATATCACTGAGAATAGCTAAGTCATTCACAGTTGAGCACTGCTGTTAACTGCGAAAAATGTTTTCCTGGTTCTCCTCACTTCACTCAGCATCAGTTTAACTGAATTTTTAAAAGAAAAACTTTGCATGGGGGGTGGTGGTAGTTAGAAATCACTCCCTCTTAAATGGTATATACAAGCTTTACACGAATTTTGGCATGACACTCGTTCACTTTTTAAAAAAGAAACTTGGACTTTTGAATGTAAAATATCACTACTAGTATTTCTGAATTAATAGCCTTGTATATTATCTCAAAGATTATTCATTGTCCTTTATCATCTGCTCAGCACCACAGCCTCTAGTTTACTAGGAATACTGACTCAACAGTTTATCTTCTCTTTCTGCGGAGGAGTTATTGTCTTCATTCATTCTTTACAAGAGAATCCTTTTTTTATATAGGGTATCCCTAAAATCTTACTGCAGATGCAAGCTATTAAATACCTGGTTACATAGCACCTCAAGTAAAATCTATGCAGGGAATGGCTAAAATGAAGAGAGAGTTGGATTAAAGTTCTAGCTACAGTAGCAGCTCTTCTTGCCCAAATTATCTACTCCGTGATTCAGATGTTCCTATACCACTTTCCCCTTTTCCTCCCCTTAAGGCTATCTCTGTGCCATACCCTAGTTTTGGGAATCTGAAGATCTTCCCTTCCCCTAGGCCCTTTGCTTAAATGGCTTAAGTGACTCTGAGAACCTTCCTGATTTGAAAACACACTCTGCCTCCTAACAGGCTGAATGTTGTCACAAAAAACCTGTGGCAAGAAGCTTGTTCTTCAGGAATGTCCACACCTTATTACTTTTTGATTGGGTAGTGGGTCAAGAGGGCTGGAACATTCTCTGATCCAGAAGAAGGTTATATATATCCTGATGTGAGGTTCTGCTTTGGGGCTCACTTGGGAAAGAGTTGTGTGATTTGGCCAGATGAGACTCTGGGAAGCCGCTGAGCCCCCCAGCTTTGAAAAACCCAGATGTTGGTGCTTCCGTCTCTGGTAACTGACTAGGTATGGATGTGATGGTCAGATGGTTGGAAGCTCATCTGCAGATATGTTTCTTTGTTTGCTTGTATTCTGTTTGCATTCTCTGAAGTTCCAGGTGCTCACTTTTCCCCCTGAACTAGGTAAATGATAAACATTTGATTGATTCAAGTAAGACTGTTAACCCATTTTGAGTTGCTTTCCTTTAGAAAAGCAGATCTAAGAACTTGTGCTAACAGCCATCCTGGGTATGCTAGGGTGCTTGTTGATACAACCCTTTGACCCAGTAATACTGCTACTAGGTCTGTATCCCAAACAGATCATAAAAATGGGAAAAGGACCCACATATACAAAAATATTTATAGCAGCTCTTTTCATGGTGGTCAAGAATTAGAAATTTAGGGGATGCCCATCAATTGGGGAATGGCTGAACAAATTGTGGTATATAAATGTAATGGAATACTATTGTTCCATAAGACATAATGAGCAGGCAGATTTCAGAAAAACCTGGTAAGATTTGCATGAACTGATGCTGAGTGAAGTGAGTAGAACCAGAAGAACATTATACCCAATTAACAGCAACACTGTGCTATAACCAACCTCAAATTGACAGAATGCAACAATCTAAGTCAATTCTAAAAGACTCATGATGGAAAATACTATCCACACCCAGAGAAAGAATTATGGAGTCTGAATGCAGATCAAAACATACTATTTTCTCTTTTGTTGTTTTTTCTTTCTTGTCCTGTGGTTCTTCTCCCCTTTCATTCTGATTCTTCTTTCACAACATGACTAATGTGGAAATGTTTAATATGATTGTACATATATAGCCAATATCAGATTGCATGGGGTCTTGGGGAGGGGGAAAAATTTAGAACTCAAAATCTTATAAAAGGTTAAGCTGAAATCTAAAAATTAATTAATTAAAAAAGACTATGAATCTTCCTGACCCCAGGCCTGGCACTTCATCCACTGTACCACCTAGCTGCCCCCTTTACAATACCAATTATATAGTATTTGAAAAACTCCTTTAAAAAATTCTAGCATCTGATTTTAAAGGCCAATTCTAATAAGATCTTTTCAAATACTTATAAGCACAGGTGAAGCAAAGAAAAAAAAACTACCAACAACTTGAGGTTTTAGCACCTTAAAATATTGACTGAGTCACTTAAGGGTAAAGAATTTCATATAATGACAGTACCAGTGATCACCAATCAGAAAAATCAATACATGACGATGTATAGCAGCTTAATGTTTTAAAATGTATTTTAATAATTAAATATATGGATATTTTACACATTTCAGCTTTTATTTAATACCTAGAGAGCAGTGCTTTCCTATATACTGTTCAAAATTTTGCATCATCCATACGTAATAAAATGTGTTCATGCTTTAAATACCTTGGGAAGTAGTAAATTATGGGTAAGAAGAAAACTTCTTATATAACTTGTATTACCGTTACATCAGAGTAATAGTGAAGACAGAGTTTTTATTATTACTTTTTTTTACTTATAGTGACACAAAGTCATTTTAAAACAGGACAACAAAAAAGTAAAAATAAACTTTAAAAAGCCTTGCAAATGAAAAACATTCAAGATATGGTGCAGCCACAAAACACAAAAAAATCAGACTCTGAAATCAACTGATTCTGTCTCTTGGTATAGTTACCCTAGGGCAACGATCCAGACATATACAACTAATTCTTGGTTCCCCGGTTCCCCTCCCCCTTTATCCCCCTCCACAAACATGTAGTCTTCAAGGATCAGCAATTCTGTCAACATGGGGATTCTTTCCACTGAGACAGGCAGGTGTTGTTTATAACATTATTAGACTGTCTAAAAGATAATACTGGAAGATGCAAATGATTAGCCACAGTTGATACTTTTTTTGGGTGACTAATGATTTCAACAGCATTGGGAACTCCCAGAAAGGTGCTTTCTCAATCGATGAAGACAGACAACAATTTCGAATCTTCAGAGTTATCTGAGGCATCAAAAGGTTTATGACTAGCCCAGGTTAAGTCTTTCTCACTGAAGCACTAGCTCTCTCTACTCAATACTCCACTCTGCCTCTTATAAACATGTTCCTAAAAACACCAATATAGTTTTCACGAGTGGCCCTACAAGACCTTTAAATATTCTTAAAAACTGTTCAGTGTGCCTTGCCAGGAGTTGCTATAGCACATCTCCAGTGATCTATGCCCACAGGGGTTTGACAAGGCAGTACAGCATTCTTCTTTAGAGACTACTAACTTGGCTTCTTTCCCAATTGCAATCTCAACACCCTTTGATATCTTCAAGTCATCTTTCACCTCATAAAAAATGATAAGTCAATTAATTGCTAAGATAGTGCTATCATAAAAAGAACTAGACATTACAAAAATAACTGAAGGCATTACAAAAAAGATAATGGAATATTAGTCCTTCTTGAAAAGAAACTAGGCTACACTATTTCATACTATAATTATTTAAAACAAATATCTTGTTTTGCCTTTACCATTTCCTAGTTCAACACAAACCTCATTACCTAAGAAAACATTTCAGTTACAAGCTCACATCACTTTTCACAATAGTTTCAGAAAGCTGTAACTTGATCTTTTTGTAAACAAAAATCACTAAAACATAATCCACTCTTAGCTTAGTAGTCACAA
Organism: Pseudochirops cupreus; assembly: GCA_028627135.1. Lineage (NCBI taxonomy): Eukaryota > Metazoa > Chordata > Mammalia > Diprotodontia > Pseudocheiridae > Pseudochirops > Pseudochirops cupreus. The sequence goes on from CM053580.1 coordinate 131,490,226, forward strand.
CTCTGAAAACAGTTTTGAGTCTAAATTCTTTGCTTTTGAACTAATACATAAAAATTTATTACGCTACTCTGTGCAAGATTCTGAACAGAAAATTTATGTAGAATCAGAATAATCTTAAAGAACTCTTAGAAATCATCTAGTCGGGGTGGCTAGGTGTGAATAATAGAGCACCGATCCTGGAGTCAGGAGGACCTGAGTTCAAATCTGACCTGAGACACTTAACACAAAAACTAGCCGTGTGGCTTTGGGCAAGTCACTTAACCCCAATTGCCCTCCAAAAAGCAAAAAAAAAAAAGAAGAAAAAAGAAATCATCTAGTCTATGCTGCAACTCCCATACTCACACTTTCATATTCAGAGCTTATCTTTAAAGTGAAGCTTAGAGACTCCTTTCTTTATGTTGCTCATAAATCCCTTCTACACTTAATATGCAGGAAAAACCTGAGCTAGTCGGTAAGTCAGAAATACCTGGGGTTCAAGTGCTGTCACTGTGTCTCTCTAGCTATGTTAAGTAAGCAGGAGCAGGAGGTTCAAAGTTAACGATCACCATTTGTGAAGCAAACTTCCCTTCCAGGAGTCCCTTCATGTGAATCAATTTCACTGATTTAGATTAACCCCAGAAATATAGACATATTGGATATTCCACTAAATTGGATGTCAGCATTAACAGTAAAGAATCTCAAGTTTCAGAACTCTAAGGGGCCTGTCCACTGCACACTCCCCATCCCCATCCCCATTTTACCGATACACTGCAGTCCAGCATGAAGTGACTTGCCCAAGGTTACAATTTAAAACAGTCCTCTGTACTCTTGAGAGTACTAGGAATCCAGAACCCTACATATAATCAGTCTCCAGTCAAAAAGTTAAAGACTTCTGAAGAGAGGAAAATAGTCATAATAAAACTCATCTAATAATGATTTATATCAGATTAGATTCACGAAGGGAATTTAATCAGCTCCACAGCTAAGCAAAGGAAGGAAACAACAATAAAAAGAACAATTACAAAAACACAACAATCTGGGTTTCAACAACCTAATTTCATATCTAACTAAGGGCTTCTGAGGTCACCCTTGCATTAGGTCACATAGTACCATAGCATTCTTAGAATTGGCAAGTATATTGGAGAACATCTAGTTTAATTCCCTCTTTTTAAAAAGGTTAAATATATCCAAGGTCACACTGATAGGAGGAAGCACAGTCAGGACACTCATAGCAATGATCCTCAATCACGAACACACAATTGAGTTATGTTCAGTATTTTGTTTAGTAAAAGACAAATTAAGTGCTTCAATTTTTCTTCAAAAACTGTTTTAAGAAGGTGTCACTTTTAAGAGAGGTAAACTTTAGTTGGTTGGAAAATCTGAATTCTGTGGAATACCTTAGTCCTTGGGAATGCAAAATAAATTAAACACTTCTTTTAATTCAGGATCCCTGACTCATAATTCAATGTTCTTGCCAGATTTATGAAAAAACTTTACCACACACATAACCAGCAAATCTTATCTAACTGATCATTAAGAAATTAAGTTATAGTGGAAAAAATGCCAGATTTGGACCTTAGCTCTGTTACTTATTACCTGTGACCAAGGGCAAGTCACTTAACCTCTTCGGGCTTAGGTGTCGCTAAGGTCCCTTCCAACTAAAAATGTTATGATCCTAAACCTGGTCCCTGCAATAACTGAGTATATTACAAAAGAATAATATGCACTATGCTTGTAACTTGAGAAAATCAAGTCCTATGATTAACGATAAATGACATATTAGAATGTATAAGCAGCATAGTTTATTCCTTCAAAACCTGTGTTATACTACATTACCGTAATATCAAGTTTTCCTTAAATTAAAATCTTTGAAACAGGACTTTATCCAAGTTCTTTATCAAAGTCTTCACAGAAGTAATGAACTCTTAAGGTTCCCTTTCCATCTCTAAATCTGAGAATAGTTTTGCATTCATTCATTACACAACTGAACTATTATGGCTTATAGCATTAAATGGAAAAATCTCATCACAAAAGTAATAACATGAGATTATTATCCAAAGTACTGAACTACTTATTACGATTTAGTCACAGTAACTACAAACAACCCTTTTAGGCAGAAACTTTTAATATATCTAAAACAAGACTATAAGCTTAATTTAGTAACTGACTTTCCAATACGTTAAACTTAAACTTGTTCAGGCGCCGGTGTCTAAGATTTGAATCCGAGGAGACCATATCTGGAGCATACAATAGATTCTTGTCGATTACAACACATAACAACTTAGTTGCCATAACAAAAAAACACTCAATACGATGCTGTCGTAAAGCCTTCTCCAGAGGAGAGCAGGGGTCAGCCTGCAGTTCTTATAAACGCCAACTATGTTACCACAAGAAGTTCTCCCCAAATGCCTACTTTTACCACCCCCAGGCACTACAAAAAGTAGCTTCTTCGGCTACTTCCTAGGCTGCAAATTAGATAGCTTTTGCAAAATATTTACTGGGCAATAACCCACACCACTTGAAAGGCTTGGCGTCAGCGCCACCCCCGCTACAACCACCGCGGGTGCCTCCATTAACGGGGCTATTAGTGGAGACCTTCCCGGATGCCAGCACCTCGCCAGACCGAGAAAGTGGCCGAGCCTAGTCAGGCAAGAGGCGCGCGCACAGGGCCTGATGCCAAGGGCCGCGCGCACGTCCGCGCGCTGCGGCCGCTTCCACCGGTCCCCCACCCCCAGCCCCGGGAGCCGTTAAAACGAGGCTGCTCTCCCCTCC
>CM053580.1:131493076-131515030 GCA_028627135.1 Pseudochirops cupreus
CTACAGATCAGCCCCTTCCCTGCAACAGGGTCAAAGGGAGGGCAAAAGGCTGGCCTGGAAGGCAGCCCGCCCCCAAGTTTGAAACTGGCTCTCCCCTCCCCCCCCGTATCCCTAGGGATCCGGCGGGCGCCATCCCCTCCCCCTCCTCAGTAGCGTCCACCCCGCTCCTATCCGCTCCTGGCTCTCGTTCGAGACAAGGCGCGACATCGCCCGCCTCCTCGGCCCATGTATCGCCACTGTTCCCTCCCCCCAGGGGCTTTTCGGGCTTGGCGGCGGAAAGCGGCCGAGGAAAGAGGTTCGCGCGTGCGCCGGGCCGCTCCATCAGCCCGGGCTCCGTAGCTCCGACTCGGGCCCCATCACTCCTCATGGAAGGGCAATTAAAAAAAAAAACCTCAGAACTGTAGAAAATGGCGCCTTAAAGCAACATTTCTTCCCCCTTCCCTCCCACCCCCGCCCGCAGCTCACCGCTCGATCGAGCCCGGGAAGGGATATGCGGCTGCCAAGCCAGCCCTCGCTCTGTTCCGCCGGCCAGTCTCTGCCGCCCCCTGTTCTTGCTTACCTTACCGAAGTGTGCGGCCCAATGCACGGGCGTCCAGCCGTAGAAGGAGTCCTCGGCGGCCAGGTGGGCGCGAGGCGTGTGCTGGAGCAGGGCGCAGAGCGCCGCCAGGTCCCCGTCCCGGCAGGCGCGATGCACCGGGAAGCGGAGCGTCAGCACTTCCTCGCTGGAGAAGCCCGCCTCGACGGCTGAGCCGACTCCCGAAGCCGCAGACATGGTCTTCCGCTCACGGGGAAGGAAAGCAGCGGCGGCGGCGGAGATGCAGTTCAGCGGGAGCCGCCGCCGGGCATCGAATGCCGGCCGCGCAGGCGATGGAGGCCTCCGACCCGAGAGCGGGGCTGCGGAAACAGAGAGCAGCAGCAGGAGGCGGAGCAGGCGCTGTCGGCGTCGGCGCCACCGCTACCCAAGCACAAAGGAAGAGGCGAGCCGAGCGAGCGCCGCTGCCGCCGCAGCCCCAGCTGCTGCTGCTTCCCTGAGCCGAGCGAAGGAAAGAAACCTCAGAGCGGGAGGAGGAGCAGCAGCTCGAGGAGGCCGGGAGCGGGGTCGGGGCGGGCCCTTGGCGAGGGGCGGGGCCAAGCTCAGCCTCGCCACCTGCCTGCCTGGTCTGAGGGTGGACAAGCGCACTGCCGCAGGGGGGAGCTCTGAGCGCCGCGGGGCAGGAGCATCCGCTGCTTCCCTGGGAGCACGACACGCAGGCGCGCAGCCCCTATCCGCCACGTCCCGCTCACTCTCCCCTACCCCGGCTTCCTGGGCGCCAGCCGAAGGAGCACCGAGTTATAGAGGGACTGGGAGGGGCGGAGGAAGCTGAGGAAGCAGCCCCGCCCCGGAGCCGCAGCTGTGGCCCGGCAGCTGGGAGGAGTGGAGGAGGGGCATGGGGAGGGGAAGGGAGGAAGCGGGGCCCGCGTGGGCTAGGATTCCGGCCTTGCCCCTGGCGGTCAAAGGGGCGGAGGTAGAGGCGTGCGGAGGCCCTGTTTGCCGGAAAGCGGCTTAGAGCTGAGGCAGGGGAATCCCCTTGGGGAATTTTCTGGGCTTGTCCTTCCCTGGATAGGTGTTTTAGTTTGCCTTTAAAAAACATTTTTCGGAAAGCATCAGGTTTTCCTGAAACCTTCTTGTCCCGTCCCAAATTCATTTGCAGACTACCTGGGTGGAGCTAGGATTTCCACGGAAGCTTTGTTTAAACTGCGTTTTATTTCTTTCATTTCATGTTTATGGAGCGCCAGCGGGGCGCTAGACAGCTCATTAAAATAACAACAGGATAAAAATACCGAGGAAGCCCAAGTTTCCCCTAGCACACAGTAATAAATTACCCAGCTTTCCCCTAACCCTCAATTACGGGAGTGCCACAAAAACCAAGAACAGATGATGAGGTGTTGCTATGGCATGATTGCTGGCTGGCCGGGGGTCACGGAACCCAAGTTCGAATGTTGATTCTGCCAGTTACTACCTGAGAGGCTGTGTACAAGTCACAGCCTCGCTGCGCCTCGATTTCCTTCATCCGTTCGTTGAAGGGATTGAACCAGATGACTTGAAAGGCTTTTTCCAGCCTTAAATCTATGACCTTCGGAATTCTATTTTAATATTATTCAGTTGCAAGTAAAGGGAAATCGTAAGACCAAGTACTGAAGCAGCCACTGGATCTAATACATAATGTGCATTCAAGGGTGGGAAAAATCTACATTTTTTTTATTGCTGAAGAAATGTACATATTAACAACTGTTTGCAAAGTGACCACAGCAAGTCAACTAGCAGTGTAATGTGTATAGTTTTTCAACTCAAACAATATTTCCCTCGATTGTTCAAGTAGTACATTTCTCCATAGATGAAACAGAGCATAAGAATAATAGGTTTTACCAATGAAAACCATATTAGAAATTATTTAGCTGAATTCCATCATTTTATAGATGAGGAAATTGAAGCTCCGTGAGATTAAATGATTCTCCCAGGATCAAAGGGTGCTCTTTCCACTAACAGATATCAAACTGTATTACAAAGTGATAATCATCAAAACAGTCTGGTACTGGTTGAAATATAGAATGGTGGATCAGTGGAATATATTAAGTACACAATACGCCATAGTAAATGATCATAGTAACCTTCAGTGATGCCTTGTATAATTGAGAATCCACAGAACCGTATATAGTTGATCCCTATATCATGATAAACTGCTGGGAAAACTGGAAAGTATTTTGACAGAAACTAGGTAAAGATCAACAACTCAGTCCTATACCAACATAATGTCAAAATAGATACATGATTTAGACATAAAGAGTGTGATGCTATAAGTAAATTAGGGAAGGATGGAATAGTTTACCTTGTCAAATCTATGGATAAGGGAAGAAATTATGAGTGAAAAAGAGATAGAGAACACTAAGACATGTAAAATGGATAATTTTGATTATATGAAATTAAAAAGGTTTTGAATAAACAAAATCAATGCAGCCAAGATTAAAAGGAAAGCCGAAAACTGGGAGGAAAATTTACAGTAAGTTTCTTTGATAAAGAGCTCCTTTCTCAAATATATAGAAAACTAAGTCAATTTTATAAAAATACAAGTCATTCCCTAATTGATAAATGGTCAAAAGATATGAACAGGCAGTTTTCAGAAGAAGAAATCAAAACTATTTATAGACATATGAAAAAATGCTCTAAATCACTATGGATTAGAGAAATGCAAATTAAAACAATTCTGAGGTACCACCTCTCACCTATCAGATTGGATTACATGACAGAAAAGGAAAATGACAAATGTTGGAGGGGATGGGAAAAAATTAGAATACTAATGCATTGTTGGTGCATTAACTCATCCAACCATTCTGGAGAACAACTTGGAACTATGCCCAAAGAGCTACAAAACTGTGCATAACCTTTGAGCCAGCAATACCACTACTAGGTCTGCATCCCAAAGAAAATGTACAAAAATATTTAGAATTGCTCTTTTTGTGGTGGCAAAGAATTGGAAATTGAGGGAATGCTCATTAATTGGGGAATGGCTGAACAAGTTCTGGTATATGATTGTGATGGAATACTATGGTGCCATAAGAAATGATGAGCTGGATGCTTTCAGAAAACCCTGGAAAGACTTACATGAATTGATGCAAAGTAAAGTAGCAGAACCAGGAGAATATTGTACAAAGTAACAGCAATGATCAACTGTGAATGACTTAGCTATTCTCAGTAATATAATGATCCAATAAAATTCCAAAGGACTTATGATGAAAAATGCTTTCCACCCCCAGAGGAAGAACTGATGGAGTCTGAGTGCAGATTGAGTCATACTTTTTTTTTAAGCTTTATTTTTCTTGGTTTGTTTTTTTTTGGTGTTTTGTTTCACAACATGATTAATATGGAAATATGTTTTGCACAACTGTACTTGCATAATCAATATCAAATTGCTTGTCTTCTCAAGGAGCAGGGAGGGGAGAGAGAGAAGGAGAGAATGTGGAACTCAAAAAAATTTTTTATGAATACTTAAAATTGTTTTTACATGTAATTGGAAAAACCTTTTTTTTTAATTTTTAAAGGCGGTCTTTCCACCCTAACTTCTGATAACTGTGTAGAATAAATTTTACGTTGCAGGATATAAAATAAACCCACATAAATCCTTGGCATTCCTATATATATACATGTGAAATCCAACAGCAAGAGATAGAAAGAGAAATTCCATTTAAAATTACTGTAGACATTATAAAATATTTGGGAATCTACCTGCAAAAACAAACGCAGGACTTATATGAACACAATTACAAAACACTTTTCACACAAAGTCAGATCTAACTAATTGGAAAAACATCAATTGCTCATGGCTGGGTCTAGCTAATATAATAAAAATGACAATCTTGCCTAAATTAAGTTACATATTTAGTGCCATACCAATCAATCTACCAAAAAATTACTGTGTAGAGCTAGAAAAAATAATAGCAAAATTCATTTGGAAAAACAAAAGGTCCAGAATATCAAGGCAATTAATGAAAAGAAATGCTAGGGGAGGTGGTCTAGCCATACCAGATTTTAGTCTGTATTATAAAGCAGCAGTCATCAAAACTACTTGGTACTGGCTGAGGAATAGAGTAGTGGATGAATGGAATAGATTGGGTACAGGAGACTCAGAAGCCAATGACTATAGTAATCCACTGTTTGATAAACCCAAAGACCCCAGTTTTTGGGATAAGAATGCACTATTTGACAAAAACTGCTGGGAAAACTGGAACATAGAATGGCAGAAATTGGGCATAGACCAATATCTAACACCATACACCTAAATAAAGTCAAAATGGGTGCATGATCTAGGTATAAAGGCTGATATTGTAAGCAATCTGGGAAAGCAAGGGATAGTTTACCTGTCAGATCAATGGACAGGGGAAGACTTCATGACAAAACAAGAGTTAGAGAGCATTATAAAATGCAAAATGGATAATTTTGATTATATTAAATTGAAAAGCTTCTGTACGAACAAAGCCAATGTTACCAAGATTAAAAGGGAAGTGGAAAATTGGGAAAGAATTTTTACAACTAGTGTCTCTGAGAAAGGCTTCATTTTAAAAATATACAAAAAATTCAGTCAAATCTATGAGAATACAAGCCACTCCCCAACTGATAAATGGTCAAAGGATATGAACAGGCAGTTTTCAGAAGATGAAATTAAAGGTATCTATAAGCATATGAAAAAATGTTCCAAATCACTAGTGATTAGAGAAATGTAAATCAAAACAACTCTGAGGTATCACATCTCACCAGCCAGATTGGCTAAGATGACAAAACAGCAGAATGACAAATGCTGGAGAGGGTGTAGAAAAATTGGAACACTAATGCATTGTTGGTGGAGTTGTGAACTGATCCAATCATTCTAGAGAGCAATCTGGAACTATGCCCAAAGGGCTATAAATAAGTGCATACTCCCCTTCACCCTCCGGATCCAACATGGGTCGCATTAGTACCAAGACCGTGAAGAAGGCAGCGCGAGTCATCATTGAAAAGTACTATACCCGCCTAGGCAACAGCTTCCATACCAACAAGCGTGTGTGTGTGTGTGTGTGTGTGTGTGTGTGTGTGTGTGTGTGTGTGTGTGTGTGAGGAGATCGCCGTCATCCCCAGCAAGAAGCTCCGCAACAAGATCACAGGATATGTTACTCATCTGATGAAGTGGATCCAGAGAGGCCCTGTGAGAGGTATCTCCATCAAACTGCAGGAAGAAGAAAGAGAAAGGAGGGGTAACTATGTCCCTGAGGTCTCTGCTTTGGATCAGGAAATCATTGAAGTAGACCCTGATAGCAAAGAAATGTTGAAACTCCTGGACTTTGGCAGTTTGTTCAACCTGCAAGTTACCCAACCCACAGCTGGAATGAACTTCAAAACACCAAGAGGAGCTATTTAATATTTACTTTTGCCTTCTTTCCAATAAACTTGGGAACTCCCCCCCCAAAAATAAGTGCATACCCTTTGACCCAGCAATACCACCTCTACGGTTATATCCCAGAAAGATCAGAGAAGTGGGAAGAGGACCCGTATGTACAAAAATATTTATCGCGGCTCTTTTTGTGGTGGCAAAGAATTGGAAAACAAGGGAACGCCCATCAATTGGGGAATGGCTGAACAAGTTGTGGTATATGAAGGTATTGTGCTATAAGAAATGAGGAGCAGATGGACTTCATAATAACCTGGAGAGACTTATATAAATTGATGCTGAGCAAGAAGAGCAGAACCAGGAGAAATTTGTATACAGTCACAGACACACCGTATGTGTGACGTATGTGTGACAACTAACTTCAATAGACTGGGCTCCTCTCAGCAACATAAGGTTATAAGACAACTCCAAAAGACTCATGATTGAAAGAGATATCTATATCCAGAGAAAGAGATGCAGAGTCTGAATGCAGATTGAAACAAACTAGTTGCTCTGTTTCTTTTTCTTGTTTTGTTTTGTTTCCTCTTTCCCATTGATCATTCCATCAGTTACAATCCTTCTTTACAACCTGACTAATAATTAATGGGAAGATATTTGTAGATCCTGTATCCGAGTGCACGCTGCCATGATGGGGAGGGAGGGAGGAGGAAAAAATCTGAAACTCAAGGGACTGTGGAACAGAACGTTGTAAACTAAAAGTAAATAAACCAATTTAATTTTAAAAAATAAAAAAAATTAATTTATTTTAAAAAAGAAAATAGGCAAAAAAAAAAGAAGAATAAATTTTACTCTGAAGACAACTCTATGTGTTTCTTCCAGTTGAATTAGAAGTGTCTATTTTTTAAAGTACACTCTCCAAAATGATTTCTACACTATGAATCTTTAAATACTATGGGATGGTTACTGCCGATAATTCTCACTCTATATAGTGAAAACTGAAACAAATAAGCTAAGAGATTTACCAGAGATATTTACTAATGATAGAACTGAGAAGCCTAGATTTGACTATGTGTCAAATTACTATTTGACTATATATCATACTATATATAGTATATAGTATATATAAGTTATATATAGTTATATATAAGTTATATATGTTATACTATACATATAGTATAGTATATATATAATATAGCATATCTATCATACTATATATATAGTATTTGTACCTTATGCTTTTATTTTCATATACTACTAAATGCAAACCACAGATTCCAATAAAATGTAACTTCTTTCAGGGCAGAGACTTTTTTATCTTTTGCATTTTTTTTTATCCCTAGTTAGTAGGCTTAGGCAATTGATATATTGATGTTATACTCTTGTACTATTATGCCCTTTGTCGGTTGGGACACTTGGGAGACTCTTTTGTTACAAAACATAATACATGTACATATACAGACATACAAACATAGATGTGTCTGTATAGTATCTTCTCAAAATGCCACATCTAACCCAGTCAACCACAAATATGGAAAACCACAGCTGTGAAAAATACTTAGAATCTCACTTAGCTTACATTTTCTTTAGTTATAGTGTAGCTGTATTGTTCTCCAGTCTCATTCAACTCTAAGATTCTAGGATTCTAAATACCATTTTGAGTCTTCCTTAGGGCTTTCATTTAAGTGATCCTCCAATTTCAACATACTTGTAATTGGGGAAAGGGGGGAGATTCTGTTGTTGGAGGCAAACTTGACCAAAATTATTTGAAAATATAATCATATGAATTACCAAGCAGTTATTTTAAAATATTCAAGTACAAAGAAGAAAATGGGAAACCCCCAAACAAGCTATTTAATAACCTATGTGATGCCTCATTGTTACCCTGAGGTTACTCAAGGTTCTCAAAGAACTTGAGCTCTGGCAGCAAGTTCAACCAAGCTGGAAAGAAAGTCTTCAATTATGCGCCTGAGCACAGTAGGGCCACATTAGGAGAGGTTCATAATCTGAAGACTGGCTACCAAGTGATACTTTTCCCCCCAAAACAATTCATAAAACTCCTTGCTAAATCTTGGAGAAACCATGATCTGCAAAGAATGCAGACTAATCACACTAATTACATGGCTGGTCTGTTTGTATTTTTAAGTACTGGCTTTACATCTTTAATTCAGGATTTATATTGCCTGTTTCAAAAATAATTTTATCCCTTAATTTGTTTTAGTAACTAATTATATTATAAAATTAAAACTTAAAGGGATCCTAGAGGTTATCTAGGTTATCTCTCATTTTACAGATAAAGAAACTGGGCCAAGCACTTAGGTTTTAAATGATTTAATACTCCATCATTATTTACATGGATGAAAAATCCTTAGCGTACTAATACTGTTACTTAAAGAACCCTCACCCTGTCAGCTCTGATCTTGGTTGTTTATTTTCAACCAAACAATATGAGTTCATTGCCGTATTATCAGAGAACTACATGTAGTTTACAGGAACTACAGCAAGCTACTGCTGTGATCTCTTCTCAACCAAAACAAAATTCAATTTATTTTATTGACGGAAACAATCAACTATAAAGGCACTTGGAAGTAGGTATCTGCCTCATGCATTGTGTGACTTGGGAGGCACTTTGTGAAGTATATTCTGTTTAATCATTTTTGCCTCCTTCCCTAACCCCATGTTTAAAATTTCCATCACTAGAGTTACTCCTTAACAACCTCTAGAAAACTTAGTGAATTAGGTTAAACTATTTTGTTAGTTAAACTATTTTGTTACCTTGAAGGGGGTAATATTAGCACTTTAGCAAGGATTAGTTTATTTACCCATTCATTATTAACTAGCCTTGGGGAAGAGAGTTTGAAAGAATGGAAGACAAAACAATTTTCGGTGGGGATGTGGCAGATAAGATCTCTTAAAGTGGATGGAAAATTTCATAAATTTAAAGATTCTGAAATGTAATAGAACTGAAAGATAAGATCAACTTGGGAAATTAGTTAGATCTAATAGCTGGGAGACTGGCTTTGAAAAGTACGAAATGTTCATCTGATCTATTCATTCTGTCTCCACAAATCCACCAATGAGGTGAAAGTTAAGGCCTTATCAAAAGTGCCTAAAGCCTAGAATTTAGTGGGTAGGGATTACAGGTGTTCAGACTTTAAAAATCAGAAAAGAAATACATCTCAACCTGGTGGCTGAAAGGAGGCTTCCCCCACCCTGTACTGCGTTCAAAAAAATCATCTTACAAGTGTTGGCTTTCATATTTGTCCCTGATAAATTTCATATTTAATATCTCATCATTCTAGTCCTCCAGAATATTTTTAGGTGCTCTGTCCACTTTTAAGGACTGTCCCTCCTAACTTTTGCCATGTATAAAAATGACAAGCACGCCTTCATCTAAGTAATTGACAAAAACACCAACAAGCATAGAGCCAAGTTCCTATCTGTAGCATCTCATTATAGACCTCTCTGTAAGCTAACATCAATACCTAGTTAATTGTAGAGTCCAGATTCTAAACCAGGTCCTGTGATTCTGATGGGGTGCTTGGGTTCCTGTGCTCAAACCCCAGTTCCAAAATCACGTTCAGTTCCAAAATCACATTTCTCCTTAGCCTCAAATCTCCCTAGCCTCAAAACTGTCTCAGGCACTTTGCAGCTCAAGGGCAGCATGCCCTAGCAAAATACTCATCTCTTCCTGACACAGCAGTAGCCAGTCGCACCTACAGAATTTAGTAGTTTGAACCAACTGTGTACTGGGCCATAAAGACATTCATTACTCACTGACCTATTATATGCATCCCAGACTTAGTCATACGTATACTCCCTTAAGTTTGTCTTGTTTAACAGGACATTGTTGGGGGCAGCCTGGGTATTTCTCAGTGAGCCCTGACCGTTAGCTGACTTAGTGACATTTCAGGCCTAAACCCCCTCCCTCTGGGCTATTTCCCAGTGAACTCTGGGTAAAATATCTATGCTGTGGAATTGATGCCTTTTTATTTACTTTTAGATTACAACATTCAGTTCCACAATCTTTTAAGTTTCAAATTTTCTTCCCTTCCCTCTCCTCCCCCTCCCCCCTATAATGGCAGGTTCTACAAATACCTTCACATTGAACAGTTAGTCATGTTTTAAAGGATTATAACCATGGGCCGAACAATGGAAAAGAAGGGATAAAAACAAAACAAAACACAAGTGAGAGAGAGCAAATAGTTTGCTTCAACACTATGCAGTAGACATTAAAAGTGCATGTCCCTGTAAGAACTGACCACTCCTTAACCACTCCCTGATCCTGCCCTGACTCGCCTAGTTAGCATATTTGGCATATGCTTTTACTATAGTTTATCCTCTATAAACTTTAACTATACCCCTCCAAGGTTGCAGGTTCCCTAAGAACTCTTGCCTGCTGTGTTTATTTAACAATAAATCTTTGCATCTTGACTTAAAGAATGCTTGAGTCCATGAATCCATTCCAGGTGACCTTGGCCTGGGAACTCTGGTCTTGGGATCCCTGTATCCCTGGGGGTTTCTCCCTCAACATTTCTGGCCCCTCATCAATTCCAAATTGATGGCTTTTTCTGCTAGATCAGACTGCCCTCTGTTTAATGTTGGGGCTTGCAACAGCAACATATGTGCTTCTTTCCCATCCCCCTAATACTCCCCCCCCCCACTGCAGCTACCTTCTCTTCCCTCCCTGAAATTGCTTCTTATGTACTCTGTATCTTTATAGACACAGTTATTTACATGTTGTTTGTCCCATTATAATGTAAACTCCCTGAGGGCAGGGGCTATTTTTGCTTTTCTTTTTGTTCCATGTACTTTGCATAGTGCTTGGTAAATAGCAAGTGCTCCATAAAAGCTTGCTGATTGACTGAAAAACCTAACATGATTCTAAAGACTAAATCAGCACACTTCAGAACTTAATGACTTGTGCAAAATGGGCACAGAGAAGTAAGGAAAACTTTGCTAAAAACAAAACAAAACAAAACAAAAAACCACAAACCTTGTTTCAAGATCAAGAAGAGAAAGAATTCAAAGAGTTTTCATAGGCTTACACTTATAATTCATTTAAAAAGAGAATCTGAAGGAATTGAACATGAAGATTGTGGAAGGGGCATCACATATAGAGAGCATGGAATGGCATCACATATAAAATTGACTATATCTTAATGGGCTCAAAGATGTAGCTAATTTCAGAATCAGTTTCCTGTGTGTAAGCAAACCAATATGAGGTTACAGTAAGCATCTGTAATGATCATGGGAATTTGAAGATCTCCTCTGCCCCTTGATAGGTTTAAGTGAATTTGAGGGCCTTCCCTGATTTGAAAGTATACTCTGTCCCCTAATAGACTGAATGTGGTCACATGGAGCCTGTGGTGGGAGGCTTGTTTTTCAGGAATGCCTGTGCCTTATTACTTTGTGATTGGGTAGTGGGTCACAAGGCTTGTGATGTTCTGTGACCCAGAAGAAGGCTATATATATATATACTCAGATGTGAGGTTTTGCTTTGGGGTTCACTCATGGGAAGAGTTGTGTGATTGGGCCAGATGAGACTCTAGGCAGCCATTGAGTCCCCCAACTTTGAAAACCTAGATGTTGGCACTTATCTCCCTGGTAACTAATTGATGTGGGCATGTATGTGTTTCAGGACCCCAATAACCAGAGTTCCAGGGTGGACAGTCTGGAATGAATCCACAGGTTTAAGCATCTTTAAGTCAGGATGGTATAAGTTTATTGTTATGCTTAACAGTGGGTAAGGGGTAGAGTTAAAGTTTTTATAGGATAATCTTTAGTAAAACTTGTGCCAATTATGCTAACTAGGTGAATAAGGGTGGGATTAGGGAGGAGTTAAGGAGTGGTCAGTGCTTAAGGGAACATGTACTTTTAATATCTACTGTGCAGGTGTATTGCCCATAATTCACTGGGAAATAGCCCAAGGTGGAGCCGCCTGGAAGTGTGGTTTTAGGCTTGAAATATCACTAAGTCTGCTAGTGGTCAGGGCTGACCAAGCTGCCACCCATCAATATCATGTTTGATAAAATGGATGTTGGGAGTATACATATGCCCTAAGCTAATGAAGGATCCAGGATGTGTATAATGGGCTAGGAAATTACTTATAGATAGTTCTAGTGAAGGATTCATAGGTGCAGCTGTTATACTAAGCTTGTTATACTAAGGGGAGATAAACAGTTCATGAATGGTTGCTAGGCAGAGTGCTGGCAAGGGGAAAGGGCAGAGATAATGCTCTGAGGCTGGGGAGATTTGAGGCTAGGGAGAAATGTGATTTTGCAAACTGATGTGATTTTGCAAACTGTGGTTCAAGCACAGGCAACCAAGCACCCCATCATAACTAGTATGTGTGTAGGATGAAGTGTGGTCTCTCATTTGCTAAAGTATATAGAGCCTTTGGCCTCAATGCCGTAAGGAAAATAAATAAATAAGAGAACTGGCTCTAAGCTGTGATTAGCGAAACTTGTTGTTTAAGGTAAAAGGCATTTGGGACCACAACTAAATTTTGTTTGGAGTTTGAATTTGGGTATAGTTGCCTGCATTAAGTAGCAGCCACAAGCTACTCAGAGGGAGTGTGATCCTATGCTGTTAAATACTGGCAGAAGTCTACATCTGGTAAAAGCCGAAGGGACAATCCTAGCCTCAGCTGAGATGGGATCTCTCTGGCAAATACCCATGAAATTCCTTTGAAAAGGAATGTTTCCCACCTATTCCTGAGTCTAGCTGTGAGGTGGTACTGATACTGCATGGTTGGATATCTGTGACTTTACCTGAATTTAAACAGAGCCAAGGATTTTTATCTTTTCATATTTGGAATGTCATATGTCCCTGTTGTATTCCTTCTATAGCAAGTTTCTCTGATCAGAGAAAGTAGTCAGTAAAAGATATGAACTGTCTTGTTTTGTGGTTAACAAATGTAAAGGAATGCTGAATAATGGTTTTGAGGGATTTGGAAAGACAGATATAGGTTTGATGGGAAATGTGAAAGACAGATAGGAAGGTTTGGGGACAAATGAGGGTTTATCCAAGCCCCTCCTGTCTCCAGAGAGTTGATATCAGTTTCAGAAAGGTTTAAGTATGTTGAGAGTATGTGAGGAAGTATTTTTAGAAAGTAGAAAGATTTGTAACTTGATTCTAAAATTTTGAGTAAAGCAATAGGATCAGATTAATTCTTCTAAGAACCTTATCTATATATATGTGTATAAGATTGGCTTTCAAAGATTTCTTTATGGAAACTCAAAACTTGAGCACGTTTGGTAATAAGATCAAAAGTTTGGATTTTTGATGCAATGTTGTAACTGTTTGTGAAACTTTATTGTGATGTTTGTGTCTAGCCCTGTGTGGCTAGAAAACTGAACTTCTTGTGAAATTGTGTAAACCTAGCCTTGCATGGCTAGGAAACTGCACCATCTCTATGTGCCTTGGGTGTTAAATCATGTTTCTGTGAGCCTCTGTTGGGCCTGACAGATTATCCCTGCTCCTGAGTGAACATCTGAGCCAAGAGACCTGGAAAAGGCAACATCAGATGCAGACAGCATCTCCAAAAAAATCCAGACCAGGCCCACACAGGAACTGCTATAGCTCTAGCTTATTGTTCTTTGTGTTCTCATTGTGTTACCTTGATCCTCCTTACTGTTAGAAAAGATGTTTTGAAAGTCTTATGTGACAATTTCTGAAGGTTTACAGAGTTTTCAATTGATTATTGCTAAATTGATGCATTGAGTTGTAAAGCAGAACAGTTCTTGCTGTTTCAATATGAATTTGTAGCTATTCCATGAACTAAGCAATAGTTAACATTTCTCACTGAGTGTATATGTAAAAGATTCGATTTCTGAAGTATCTCTCTCTTCCAAAGTGAATATAATCAGAGGATAGACAAGCTTTGTGAAACAAGGATGTATTTCTGCTATTCAGTTGTGAGGTTTAAGTCAGAAACCTCTTTTGTTTAAGGTCTACAGTTATGTTAGTGAAGAATATCTTATGAGGTACCTAGTCTATGTAGCATGTAGAAATAGAAAGGACAGTTAAATAGTCTGAGTAATGGATTATACTAGCCCATGCTCACTCTACTTCTGGTCATTTTCCTATTGCTTCTGGCTCTTGTTTGTTTACTCTCTTTGCTAGATTTGTGTAACTTCTAGGCTCAGCAACCCTCCACTTGCAGATGACAGCTCAGGGTGAATACCAACCACTGCCTGAAGTAATAACCCAACACCCTTTGGATCTGGGGTCTGCTAAGTTCCAGACATTGGCCGCATCCCCCTGCCCCCTTGACTGGTGGACCCAAGAGACAGGGATAGCTCTACAACCTTTCTCAGCATGAAGCAGCTTGGGAAGCTGAGATCTTCGTCCCTTGTCCCCAAATGAGTTTGGGTCTTATCTGTTAAGGGGAGAATGATGTGGTACCTCTGTAACATTTTGGGGTGCCTTTGTAACATTGTTATAACCCCAATTTGTAAAATCTCACTTGTGTTGGGGTACCTATGTATGTAACATCAGTTTGTAACAAGCCTGTGCAATTAGGCTGTAAAAGTCACACTTTCCTTCAGCCATAAAGGCATTAACTCTGCCTCTCCCCATTAACTCTACCCCCAACCTAAAAGTCTTTTTCCTGAGCTAGTATCCTGCCTAGATAGCTTCCCATGAACACATTGTTAATCAACAAATGCTTAGTGTAGAGACCTCCTTTGTCCTTAGTGACCAGCTGCACCTAGAAACCTTGAATGACATTATCAGAGAGATGACTCCACCCCAAGACGGGACCTCCTGAATCCCTGATCAGTCTAGCTTCCAAACTTGGCACCAAGCCTATCCTCCCAACAGCCACATTGGATCTATGTCATTCATCCTTGACCAAAAGTTACCTAGTGATATGTCAAGGCAAAAACCACACCTCTCCCTCCCTTCTCCTCTGATTTCTCCCAGTGAATTATGGGCAATGCGTCTGTGCAGTTAATATAGAAAGTGCATGTTCCTTTAAGCACTAACTCCTCCCAAACTCCTCCCAAACCCCTGCCAAACTCCACTCCCACTCACCTGGCTAGCATAATTAACCCTGTTGCCTTTGTCCGACGGCCTCCTCCCTCTGGATTTTTCAGTGGTTAGACTGCCCACTTCTTGTGAGATTCTAATAAAGAGACCTTTCTCTACTTTCACTTTGAGATGTCTCCGAGTAATTGATTTAGGGGTCTCTGTATCCCACACATATGGATGTAATGGTCAGATGCTGGAAGCCCTATCTGTTGGTCTGTTTCTCTGTCTCTATTTTTTATTTGCTTGTAACTTCTGTTTGTATTTTCTCTGAAGTTCAGGGTGCTGACTTTTCCCTCTGAACTAGGTAAATGATATATATTTGGTTAAACTAAGATTGTTAACCCCTTTTGAGTTGCTTTCCTTTAGAGAAGCAAATAAAAGAACCTGTGCTAGTAGCCATCCTGGGTATGCTAGAGTGCTTCCTACTATAGCATCATAATAAAACCAGCTTAGAAGAAAGGAGAAAGATGAGAAGCCACTGTACAGGTTTATAGCAGTTCCAATCTACCCTGATTTAATACTGACTGCAAAATGGGCATTAGCAAGAAATAAATGTTTTGATTCTATAGACATTTCTTAGACAAGTCTAACTGAAGACAGACATCACAACTAGACTGATAAAACCCAGAAACCATGTTAGTTAGCAAGTACTCATTATTTGTGCCAAATGTAGAAACATGACAGTCGAAGGCAGCACTTATATTGCTAGTTTATTTTCAAAATGCCATGTAAAAGGATGATAGAAGATTTTGAACACTATTGCCCTACAAAATACTGAGGGAATTGAGCCTTCTGAGAGGTTGGCTTGAGATATAGCTAAGGCACAGTATCCTAAGAACATTTACATATTTAACCAGAAGACAACAAATAGATGCAAAATGGAAGTAATTTGCCAATATTCTTATAATAATCTGTTTTAGTCAGCATCACAAGCGATTGAGAATAAGAAAATCTCAGAAATAGAGAGGACCTCAGAGTTGACTATTCCAGTGTGTGCTTATATAGGAATCTCCTCTATAAACATAGTCACGTGGGAATTATAGTCACCCAATCTAAAAGAATAACCACTGAGGCAGAACTCTGAGCCAATGGCACTTTATTGAAGGGTCCATGGTCCCCTCTAATAAAGTGGACATCAGGTCTTCTTCAGGATCTGAGATGCCCCCTTCTTCCAGGACCTTGTTTTTATAGAGTTTGATACTCAAATATGCAAAAGAGGAATGGTAAAATACAGAATCTCATTGATTGATAGACCCTACTCTTGAGGGCCTAAAATGACATATCAGCAGGGGGGAGTCACAGCTTGGGTGAAGCATGGAGCATCTCCATTGACTAAGTGGTCATAATGGTCACCTGCTCATGTTAGACAAGAGAGAATGGTCCAGAGGTCCAAAAAAGTTGGAGGATTTTCCAAAGCATCAAAGCATCCCAACCATGCCAGGTTTGACATGGAATTTGAGTAAAACAAGATGGAGATATCTTTGTCAGCATTCTTGCGTTTGTACAAGTGAGCTTCATAACTAGCAAAAACAAGTAGTGAACATTACATTAAATTTTGAGGCCCATTATAAAGATTTACTATAAGAACCTATCTTATCTAATTATTCCTTTATAATTTATGTAAAATATCAAATTAATTGTTACTGTTTGGAGTAGAGTAGGAATCCAAATGCATCATGTCTCATAGTCAACGAGTAGTCTTCTAGGTTTCACTTGAAGAGATCTAGTAAGGGTTAATCCACTGTCTCCTAAGGTAGAAGTTTTTTCCTTACATCATTCAGAAATATGTGTCTCCTTATCCAACTATTACCCTAACCCTAACCCTTACCTTCACTCCAATGTTCCTAATTTGGCCCTACAGGGACAAATCAAACCAAGACAAATTCAACTTCTACATGAAAGTCCTTCAGCACCCTAAAGACAGTCATCTTGTTATCTATATGCCTTTTCTTATCCAGAAATGATCTCTTATTAAGTTTATATGCATTATATCTACTTCTACATGGTTCAATTGACACAATCCCCACAGACTTTGGAACACATGCAGATATTCTATTTTTTGTAGCTGACTCTGACCCACTATCCACATGGTAAAGAGTATGGGGTTCATTGAAAAGACCAGGGCTTGTCTCTTGACTTGTTTTTCCTCTGCCTGGTATGTTCAAAGTGAGAAGGCAGAGACTAAGCCCTAGGTAGGGAGAGAAGTCTCAGGCTTTTATCTTCCCATCAGGGCCATCATGATATATCCTATGAATATATGACCCAGCTGTTGTTTCTGTTGATATTGTATCTATTCATTCTGTTTTTATGTGAAGATTGAATGCAGCACTGAGCTTATAAGCTTCAAAAGTACAGGACACTGAGTTACCATGAAATCTAGGAGTAGAAGCCATGCTTAGTTTTGTGGTCTTCAGTATCTTGGCCCCATGGACTATCATGACTTAGCCTAGTGGTAGTTGAGACTTGGACTAATTCAATATCTATCCCACATTTGGAAATAAACTTACTGGGACCAACACTCTGTAGAAATTGTATTAAGATTGAGTTCACTTTTCTTGGGGGCTGAGGAGGCATACCAGAAAGTGAACCTCCAGGTGTTGGGGTAGAGTGAGGGACCTTTATGCCTCTGTTCTTGCTATATTTTTTGCAATAAAATTTCCCTTTATAAAATCTCACTGTTATTCCTTAGCTAAATGGAATAATGCTAACTGTTGATAGTTAACACTTGAGGGGAACGGACTGGAATGAAGGCTCAACTCAATAGCATTAGAGAAAGACATCTCCAACCCCTTGGGTGTACATCTAGAGTTCTAAGGTAGACATTGTTCTGAAGAATAAACAAAGCAATTGCTACTTACATGTATGTGTCGCAGTTAGTTCCTTAAGACCAGAGACTATTTTGTTTTTGTCTTTGTATTCCCGACACCTAAGTATAGTGACATATAGCAAATGATTAATGCATGCTTACTTGATTGATGAAATCCTTCAACATATTCTTGTATGGTAATCCAGCATGACTTACTCTTGATAAAGCCATGCTAGCTCTGCAAGCTTCCCTTTCTGAGTATTTAAAAACCACCTCCTTAAAAATATCTTCTAGAATTTGATCAACAATCAAACTCAAACTCCCTGACCTATAACATGCAGACTTCATTCTCTTCCTTTATTTGAATATCAGGACGTTTGCCTATCTTTAGTATTGTAGCACCACTCTCATTTTCCACAGTCTTTCACAGATCACTGATAGCAGCTTTCCAATTGTATCGATGAGTTGTTGTTTCTGTTGTTGGTTTTTCCCATTCATCAGAATGTGAGCTACTTGAGAGTTATATTTGTATCCCCAGTGTCTAGATTGTTTGATTTCAGTAGAGTGGGATATAGTTCATCAGGGATTGGTGATTTGAACTCACTGAGGTCAACTAAGTGCTATCTTTCTATCTCTCCTCTCATTCACTTACCTTGAATTTCATCTTCCTAGTGTTGAACTACTAGGGTTGATCTATATTTTCCCTTCCAGTAGGTTATTCTCCTTGTCAGAGAAAACAGAAACAATACTGAGTAATTCTGTCTTCTCTCCATAGCCTAGTATCAGACTTATCTACTCTATCTAATCTCTTCTTTGTTTAGTCCCTTTTCCCCAAACAAATCTCATGCAAGTTGGTGTAACCCATAGCTAAGTACCCCAAGGTGCTAGGCTTGTGTGGACCAACATTGTCCTTAGGTGGTTTCTCCACAAATTGTATGTCTTTGGCTTTCCCCCATCCAGAGTTTCTTCTGGGAAATCTCAGAATGTAGGCCACATCTAGTTTTCCACTAATGTGAGTAAAAATGCCTTGGGTGCCCCTTCCCAGTGTTCAAGGTAACCAGGCATATGAATTAAAAGGAAGACTTAATTTTACCCCATAGAAAGAATCCAAGAAACACAAAGACTCATGGTAGCCCATAAAAAGCCCACTCAATACTCCTATTTCTTGTTAGCTTCACTTTCACTCCATACCTTGGGCTCTCCTTAGTAGGGAATGAATTTAGGGCTGTGAGAAAGGCAAATTCCTTTCTCCATCAGACTTGCTTTTTCCAAATTATAGCTCAGTTCCTTGCTACTCTTTCAGCTCCAGGGCCATGTAGTAAATTTTCAGTTGAGGAACTCATAAGACTCCCTCAGAAGGTCATCCTTCTATCATTTAATTTATTAACATTCTAGGCAACTCTCTAAGAAGATGCTCATTTGCATCAGTAGGAGGAGTTTTTCACCAGAACTCCCCATACCAATGATATCACAGGTCTTATTAAAAAAAAAAGTCTGCATATATGTGTTGTTGTTCAGTTATGTCTGACTTTTCATGACCCCATTTGGGGTTTTCTTGGCAAAGATACTGGAATGGTTTGCCATTTCCTTCTCCAGCTCATTTTATGGATGAAGAAACTGAGGCAAACAAGGTTAAGTGACTTGACCATGGTCACACAGCTAGTAAGTATTTGGGGCCAGATTTGAACTGAGGAAAATGAGTCTTCCTGACTCTAGACCTGGTACTCTATCAATTGCAGCACCTAGCTGCCCCCACTGCATGCGTGTGTGTACGAGTGCATGTGCACACACTCCTATACACATATGTATATATGTATACATACATGTGTACACACATATATAGTAGAGGAAATTGGTGTGTGCATATATTATATACACACATACAAACATGTATGCATACATTCATATATACACACACACACACACACATACATACATACAAACAAACAAAAAAGAGAGAAAGAAAGTTGTTGTTATTAGAGAGTTACTAAGTGCACTGAAAAGTTCAATGATTTGCCCAGGGTCACATCTCCAGAATGACAGTGGCAAGACTTGAACCCAGTATGTTTTTTCTCTAGACCCATCCTTTGTCCAATAGACAAGAAGACAGCACACTACCTCAGTGGGCTATTAGTTCATCATCAGTATGTCATAGTCAGTATGATATGTGCTTTTCATCCATTTTGTTTTCCTAATGTGGATGTCTAAACAACTGTCTTCCAAATAATTGTGCATTTCACTGAGGAGCTTGTAGTGCCTTGGGCTTGGTGAAAAAATATTGTCATCTGAGATTAGGAGCATTTGGAAGCCCTTGGTATCAATAGGTGAGACTTTTAATTTTTGGATCTATATAAAAACACTCTGTCCTGCTGCTGGTCACATTAGATGAACACATTCCCCAGTATTTTATGCCTCATTTGATATTAGTACTCAGTGTTTTTTTCATAATAAAGTGGTAGTTGTATCTACCAAAAAGTCTTGTATTATTTAAACATATACATAAACCTCATTTTACTTGAAGAGAGCCTTCAAAGCTGCATTTTATTCTACTGAGCTAAACACTTTTAAAAATATAAATCATCAAATAATAGAGCATGATCTTATATTCTTTGCATCTCTCAGTCAGCTTTATGAATATAAAGATATAAGTCCTGTAGAAAATGCACCTCAGAAACTTGAATGTTCCATGATAATTCACTGCTGGTGGTGATAAGAATTGGTTCGATTGTTTTGGAAAACAATTTGTGTTTATGCATGAAGAGTGACCAAGTTGTTTATAACCCTGGGCCAATGTGATTATATTATATGACTGGCAGATTGTATCATATGCTGGCATATTACTGCCAGCAAGAAGACCCATAGGTACAAAAATATTCATTGCAGCATTACTTAAAATAAACTGGAAACAAAAGATATACCCTCAAATTGGGGAATGGCTGAACCATATACTGTAATTTCATGTTTTATGAAAGTGGAGCAGACATCTTGGCAGGAAGTCTGGTATAATAAATTTTAATGGGGTGTGTTTACAAGGCTACTGCTACTATTACTAATACAGTGAGATGTTAATTAACCAGAACAAAGCAAAATAATTAGATTATGCTTGTTGATTGATGGAACCCTTTCTATTCTTAAAAACAGTTTTACAGTGAATTAAAACTATCTTTAGAACCAACTGTCAATTTTTATGACTTATTGCCCTAGGTTATGCTATGGCTTTGGACTTATGTTTAATATTGGGAATAGTGGAAAACTGAAAAAAAGGAGTCATATTCTCCTTAGTGCCTAAGTCATTGCATACTGATATTAGATGTTTGGGGAGTATATTGACGTTTTCAGTCTAATCGGGTACCATTCAGTACATTGTAGCAATAGTGAGTCAGGCAATGAAATGGTGGCAAAACTGACTGAAATAAGTTTTTAAAAATTTTTAAGAAAGACAAACAAAAAAGCTTAAATTTTAGAGAGATGATGGGGGACTTATATTTCCTTATTCCAGGAGTAACAATGACTTACTCTCCTGATGTATGAAATCCTTTGTAATGTGCAATATCAAGAGCAAGCCAAGTAAAGAATTCTTTTTTTTAAATTTTATTTTAGTTTGCATCATTCATTTCCACAAGATTTTGAGTTACATATTTTCTCCCCATCTTTCCCCTACCCACCACCCCAAAACAGCCATCCCAGTGTATCCCCACTCCCCCAGTCTATTCTCTCCTATGTCTTCCCCCCTTACCCCTCTGACTTTTTGGTAGGGCAGGATGGATCTCCCAACCACAGTGCCTGTGTATCTCAAGTTCCAGTTGGATGTAGTTAATAATAATAGTAATAATAATTGCATATATATAGAGAGGCATATATTTATAACATTTGATTATGGAACTTTAGATTCTAGATTCTTTCTCTTCCTCCCTCGTCACCCACCCCCCACTGGAAGGACAAGCAATCAAATACAGGCTGAACATGTGAAATTACTCAGAACCTCTCCATACTGAGCACACTGTGAGGGTCTGATTACATGTCCCTCCTTCCTATCCTGCCCCTCCCAACCATTCTCCACCCTGTCCCTGTCCCTCTACAGAAATGTGAACATTCATCAGCCCTCCCCTCCATCATCCTACCTCTCATCCGCGTTCCCCCTACTCCTCTATGTGGCAAGATGCTCAGTTTAGAGTTTATGTCATTCCTTCCCTAAGCCAAATTCCGTGAGAGTAAGGT
>CM053580.1:131515530-131540632 GCA_028627135.1 Pseudochirops cupreus
GGAAAATTTATGGGAATAAAAGTTAGAACACATCTGAGCCAAGTTTATTAAAACCTCTACAATTGATAAGCCCAATTTCCTATTAATGATTCCCGGATGTGATGATTTGGCAATGAAATTAATGTCACTATGTCATTGTGTTGTTATGGTATTTCTAAACTGTAAAATGCTCTTTCATCGTAAAAACTGAGTGATCATTGTGTGCCAGAAATGGTGTTAAGTAAAGCAGTTTTTCAATCTGAATTATGTTGAAACAAAAGAGAAAGAACTGTGCAACAAGCCAGTTATGTTACTTTATCAGTACTGTTAACCCTGTATTATGATGTTTATTTCTGCTATTTAGAAAACTAGGTATTTACACCTACCTGTAATTAAAGAATAGGTTACAGCAGTTTTTAATCTGGATTGTGTTGCATGTGAATTGAATTTTTCATGCCATGAAATTTAATAATTTAAAGCTATTACATTTGGGTTACAAACAGGTGGTAATAATACTCCTGATATTTACTATGATAGCTAATTGTTTATTTAAATTTTTGCTTTTCTGGAAAGTTACAGTTTCTACATTATTAATGATGAAATGAATGATTCTTTGTGCAAAGTGAATTGGAAATACATTTTGTAGAAGTCTTCCTGAGCAAATAAGAAACTTTGGGAAAAAAGGAGAGAACAGAATATAGGGACGTGGTTTTCAGGTTTGCTTCATTTAAGGATGTATTTGTGTTAAGTTGTAAGGTCTATGGACTACCACATTCACCATCTATGTGAGATTCTAGAATGTAAATGATTTCTAGTGTGATATGTCAATTGTTAATTAATTGGTACTTAATTGATTTTGATTTCAAGTTTAAATTTAAGAACATGGTAATTGCTTATGATCCTGTTACTGGTAAACAGTTGTATTAAAAGAAAGTCTCAGTCAAAATGGTTTAACTTTGTAAGAATTTGTAAGATTATTACCCAAACTATCTGGAGTAAGAGCATATATCAAGTATTTGCAAAAGTATGCTTGTGAAAGGTAATTATTGGTAATTATGTGAAAGAAAATCTGTGAAACCTCATTGTATAAGTTTTGTCAATTATGTGGGAAAGATTTTATGACTAGAGCATTTAGGAATTGTATAATGGTTAATGATGGTAATAAACTGTTTTTGAATAAGGAAATACTTTTAAGAAGAAATGTTTTACGAGATCTTTGTTATGAAAAGGATGGGAGACACAATATAGGAGAGATAAGGAAACTATCTCTCTGTTACTTGATGTGGAATTTTAAAATCATCAGATTGGTAACCAATGGGTTTTTATTTCAAAAGTTTGAACTGTGTATTATCTGTGTTGTAAAAGATGCAATTTCTTTTGCAAAAGCTTTAGAGCATTGTATTTTGAAAAGTCATATGCTTAACTTGTGGATTGTGAACTAAATCATTTGGGCAACTGTTTTAATGCTCAAACCTAAAGTTGTTAATTGGTGCTGTATGTAGAAAGTAGAAGCAGCCCCTCCCTAAAGTCTTTCTTAGTTATTTCTCATGTTGTAAAACTGCCAAAGCCTCTAGAAGCTATCTCTACTAGGCAAGGTCATTCCACGAGGGGAAACAATGATAGTAAGTGGAATTCCCTGCATTTGTGAAACCTGGTAAAAAAAAAAAAATTCATTGCTTATTGCAGCTAAAACTGGCTCTAAGCTGTGATTAGCGAAGCTTGTTGTTTTAGGTAAAAGGCATTTGGGACCCTAACTAAAATTTTGTTTGGAGTTTGAATCGAGTATGCATAAGTATGGCTGTCTGTGACTTTACCTGAGTTTAAACAGTCAAGGATGTTTTATCCTGTCATCTTTGGAATGTCACATGTCCCGGTTTATCTCTTCTACAGCAAGTTTCAATGATCAAAGCAAGTAACCAGTAAAAGATTTGGACTATTTTGTTTTGTGGTTAACAAATGTAAGGAATTGCTGAATAAAAAGGGTAATGGTTTTTGGAGGTAAATAAAGGTTTGATGGGAAATGTGAAATCCAGAAAGGTTTAAGTATGTTGAAAGTATGTGAGGAAGTATGTTTAGAAAGCAGAAAAATTTGTAAGTTAATTCTAAAATTTTGGGTAAAGCAACAGGATCAAAGTGATTCTTATAAGAACTATATAGATGTGTAAGATTGGCTTTCAAAAATTTCTCTGTCATGGAAACTCAAAACTTGAACATGTTTGGTAATAACATCAAAAGTTTGTATTTTTGATGCAATGTTGTAACTGTTTGTGAAACTTTATTGTAATGTTTGTGCCCAGCCCTGTGTGGCTAAGAAAATTGAACCATTTCTATGTGCCTTTAGTATTAAATCATGTTTCTGTGAGCCCCTGTCAGGCCTGACTGCTCCAGCTTGTACCCTCGCTCCTGAGCGAATGTCTGAGCCAAGGGACCTGGAAAATGACAAAGTGGACAGCTTCTCCAAGAATTCAGGCCTGCACCGGAGCTACTACAGCTTTACATTGTTGCTTTGTGTTTTCATTGTCTTCCCTTGATCTCCCTTACTGTTAGAAAAGATGTTTTGAAGACCTTATGTGACAGTTTCTGAGAGTTTACAAAGTTTTCAATTGAGTATTGCTAAATTGATGTAATGATGTAATGATGTAATGATGTAAAACAGAACAGTGTTTGTTGTTCCACCCTGAATGTGTAGCTATTCCATGAACCAAGCAAAGATTGACATTTGTAACTGAGTGTTTTGTAAAGGCTTCAATTCCTGAAGTATCTCTTTCTTCCAATTAGAAGATAGACAAGCTTTGTGAAACACGGATGTATGTTTGTTATTCCATTGTGAGGTTACCAGTCAGGCCCTTGTGGAAAGGGCAAACCGCACCCTTAAGACCCTCCTTCAAAAACAAAAAGGGGGAGGTCTGGGGCAGACAGGGAGAGTGGGCTGACTCACCACAATTTTCTTCAATGTGCTTCAATCCTTTGGGGAACGGGATATGCTTATGTTCCAGATGGAGAAACCAAAGGCAAGTGGATACCTAGGCAGTGGCTTCGTCTCCTCGCCGACGGTAAGATACCAGAAAGAGAAACAGAGAAGGCACTGGAGATGGAGGCCCAGACGAGGTCAGAGAAAGAACCGTGATCTTCAACGCCTGTGTCAGTTGCTGGCCATTCTGACCATCATGCCAGCTACAACAGGTGTTGTCGTCAGAGAGCCGCAGGACAGATGATGGGCATATGTACGGAATGCCCCATGGATAAGAGCAGTGACCTGGGGGGAAAGGACTGCCCATCCAATAGTATATGGAAACATCACCCGTTATGTGCCTGGCTCAAACTCACCTCCTCCCTACGTTAATGTTTCTATTACTTTTAATTTTACCAGCCTAGGGGCCACCTTGTCTTGGTGCTTGTGGAAAGGCATGAATAGAACCACTCTGCCTTCCCGCTGCCTGGATGTGACAATTGTGCAGACAGTTTTCTATCGTGTTAATGGGACAATTTGTAGGATGTAATATTCGGCCCCAAACAACCAACACTGTCGAATGAGTTATCCTCGGACTGCGGAGTCGTGCAGAGGCCCCTTCTTTATGCCTCCTGTACCTCCCTGTCCCTGTACTCAGCATAATGTGACTCTCACAGACCAATGTGTAGGCACCATTGACATTGGGACCTTTACACAGCCTGGATTTGACCATTATTGCCTGTTTAATAATGACACATGGTCCCGGGGTCAGGTACCCTTCCCTGGAGGGACTGTCCCTGCATGGGTAGGATTTACAGAAGACCCGAAGAATCGCACCTGGTATGCTTGGATGGTTACTGCAGGTCCAGGTGGTTTGTTCACGAACATTACTGGATATAATACCCACTCTTATGGAGGCGTTTGCTTTGCTGACCCCTGCTATGCCTTTGCTGTCAAGTCTAATAGTGCTAGTCAATGTATAGTGCAATGCCTTAATAATACATTGTATAATTTTACTTGCTATAATTGTGTAATCACCCCTTGTATTTCCCATTATAATTGGTCGTTTATAAGTGAAATTTATGTGGTACAGAAACCCATGAATGCCCTTGTCCCGGTACATAAGAAAGATGGTATCCTACACCTGCTGACCATGCACTACAATTATTGCATAGACCAAAGAGATGTGTTTTCTGTATTGTCATTGGAGTGATGTCCCTGGTGGCACTTTTGGTATCTTCCTTGTCATTAGCACAATCGGTTGACACCACACATGCCAGTATCCAACAAGCAGGTTTTTTAGAGCAATTAGCTAGAAATGTCACCTACGGGTTCGAGGCTCAACAGAAGTTCAATAAAGATGTGTTTAGGGCCCTTCAAGCTCTAGAAAGGGCGGTAGAGGAGGTAGGCAATGAGGTCCTCCGCCTCGAGGTGGAGGCACATTTGAGATGTGATTATCGGCAACAAGTCATATGTGTTACCCCAACTAGGTACAATGACACAGCTACTACTTGGGAAGCTGTGGAACACCACCTACACGGTCTCATTGAAGGCAGAAACTTGTCCGCTGATCTTTTAGATCTGGATCACTTGATATGGGACCTAAGCCATTCCAATACCAAAAATATGGCGCCTGAAGCCATTTTAAAGGATATTTTGCAAAAAATGTGTGATCTTCCTTGGGCTTCATGGGGAACCCTTTTGTTATGGGGAATTGTCCTACTTGTGGAGCTTTTTATTTCCTTTTGTTGTTGTCTTCCTCTTGTATCTCGCCTGTTTTATGTTATGCTTCAAAATACCCTTGCGATGTGGCATGCTGACGCCCTCCTTTCACAAAACAAAAAGAGGGAGATTGTAAGGGCCCTTTAAAGCCATTTGTGTAGCTAGATGTCTGACCTCGGTCAGTGTGGCCTTGCTGACAAGGAAACCTGGAGCAGGTCCATGAGGCAACTGGGTGTGCATTCTGCCTTGATGTTGTTTACCAAAGGACTCAGCCTGTTTCTCACAGAAACGAGTGCTTTGGGGGGACAACAGGCATGTAGGCATTGAGCATGCACTATCAACGGAGGGGCACTCCCCGCCTATCAGGACCTTGTTGCTAGGACGCGTGGCTAGAGGCAGACAGAGAAGGGTTAAAAGGGCTAGGAAATGTGCTAGGGCAGAGCAGAGAGTTTGTACAGCAATAAAGACGCTTAGCAATTCCACTGAGGTGTGTGTCTGATTATTCTGTCCATATCTGGAGTTCTCCTCCGAAGAGTCATTGGGGCCACTGAGAGCTCCTGCAGGGTCGTTGGGGCGACCGGGCACAACTGCAGGATTACAGTAAGTACTTTGGGATTCCCAAGTCTGGCCGGTCCAGACAGTTGGATAAAGTTATTACTCAGGTCTCTGTACTTGACCTTGATCTACTAAATATTTTTGTAGATGACTTAAATAAAGATATAGAAGGTAAGTGACAGCTAGGTGGCACAGTGGACAGAGCACTGGCCCTGGAGTCAGGAGGACCTGAGTTCAAAACCGACCTCTGGCACTTGACACTTACTGGCTGTGTATCCCTGGACAAATCACTTAACCCCCATTGCCCCAGCAAAAAGAAAAAGATATAGAAGGCATAGCAATCAGATCTACAGATCACACAAATCTGAAATACAAGGCCCTAACTGGGATACTATCTCTTCCTGAAAGTCTTCCTACCCCCCAAATAACTCTTCTCAAATTTTTCATATTTTTTGTGGACCCTCCTTTCCTTTGCATTTTCTTTCATTCTCACTTATGTCATAGCTGATTCTAGACTTACTTTATCCTCTACTAAATTAAATTCCAAACTTTTTGGGAGTAGGGCTCTGTCATATTTATCTCTCTTTGCTTCCCCAGGACCTAGTGCAGCATCAGATAAAAGAGATAGTAGAATGTAGGCACTTTGAACATAAAACCTATTCATTTTTGTCTTCATAGACTCATTGCTTAGCACATTGCCTTGTACACAGTGGATGCTTAAAGAAGGACCAGAATTTAAGAATGCCTTGAAGGACCAAGCTGGGTCAATCAACGCATTACATTTTTTTTTAGTCCTTAAGGCAAAGAAAATGGAGATTGTGGGATGAAAATTTTTCTTCAAAGTGAAATTACAATATCTGTTTGTAATTATTTCTATTTAAATTGTACTTATACAGATTGGAAAAATTATAGTTAATTATGGTAAAATTAATTTTAAAATTTTGTATCAAATGATGAATCTGGTTTTCTAGTGTTAATAAGTTCTTACTAAATTGAATTTAACTGAATGACAGAATGAAGATTCAGAATGATCTCCACATTAAAAACTGGAAAAAAGAGAAAACTGTCCACTTACCACTGATGCCAGAGGCCACGGGAAGTAGCAGGTAGAATTCAGTAGAGCAGCCCAGTATTTCATAGGAGATAATTTCCAGGAAGAGGAGCAGTAATTACTTTCAGGGCTTCATATTTTTATTAATGAATATAAAGGGTAAGGATAATTAAACAAACCAATGAGTGTGATGCCTGTCAATCACCCTCAATCTGGTTTAGCATGTCTGCTGAGACAGTTTTACCCCGCTGTGGCTGCTGGGCATGCTACAACTTCTTGGAGCCACAGGTGAGACTTGGATGACCTGTTGGATGCCAAAGGTGGATAAGCAGCCCTAAAAAGCGCTCATGGAGCCCTCATGCTAGAGATGCTAACCCTCCCTTAACACCCCTTCTTAACAATGAGAACTGTATGAAGCTGCGAGGAGCTGGAGACTCTCTTCCCCTTTATTTGAGGTCTTCAGGCAAGACTAGGAATGCAAGTAAAGTATATTATAGAGGGGATTTTTTGTTCAGGTACAGGTTGAATCAGGTAGCGTTTAGATCACTTTTAATTCTGAGATAGTGATTCTGAGAGGTTAAATTATTTACCCATTGTCCTATAAATAATAAGGGTCAGAGATAGTATTTCAGTCCAAATTTTCCTTGTTATAATTGCAGCATTCTATCCATTATGTAACATTGCCTCTCTAAAATGTACAGAAAAATAAATTATGAATAAACAAAATACATTATTTGTACGCTTATAAATATATCTTTCTCATTCCATAAAGAGAAGGGGTCTTTTGAAATTAGAATCAGGATTATCTAGCTTACATATTGAATTGCTGACTCCTTTAATGTTTCTAGTTTTCCATCATGTGGATTATAATGAGAACAATTTAAAGGCTTTGTAGAAATTATAGTATAAAAACAGATGGCTGTTAGAACACCAGGTAAACTAATTTTACAAATGTTCTTTTCTCCATGTAATCTAGAGTTTGTTACAATTAGCTTAATCTGTTCTTATTGGGAGTTCAAGAGGGTGTGGTGGAAAGATGCCTTTACTGATTCTAACCGACCACGTGCTGTCTTAACTCTTGAGCAAGGATGATAAAATCTTTAGCTTCTTCAATAGAGCTGCGTATGTGACTCAGAACAGGAGGAATTTGGTGCTTTGATTTGATATTCCCATTATAGGCTACTTATTAGGAAAAGTCCATGATCCACTCAACCTTTAAAAAGGAAATAATTCTTTCTGACATTTTCTTCCTGTGAGTTGTCCAGAGTGGAGAGTATTTCTTTCACTAGACTTTCCATATGAGTGTAAAGGGAAGATAGACACCTTCTACTCCTACCCTTACCCCCTGGACATCATAGTAACTACTCCCAAGTGGCAGCTGGAAGAGAGGGATTCAACTGGGTAAACTTGTGTCTGGGATTATGACTAGCCTTTTCTGTTTTGTGTTTCTTTTCCTGAATTGGAGTCCAAACATTGCCCTTGAGATAGATATGTCCTAGACTGTAGGTGATCTTGTAGGTTTAAGAGTTCTAAAGGTATAGTTCACTGTTGGCACTGGGAATTTCTTCATCAGGCAATATAACCTTTTACAGGAGAAAGAGTCCAAGTCCTACCTAGGCTTTCAGGAAACATGGAGCTGTGGAGTATAGTGCAGAGTTGAGGTGAAAAATAACCATCTCTTTCCAGCAGTCCTAAAAGCTGCCTTATATTTTGATGAAGTTTAAGTATCAGTCTCCCAAGAGAGAAAGACTACAGTTATAAGTTAAATTACTGAATCCTGATCTGTCTCTCTGTCAATAAACACTTCTATATGTTTCTTTTCAGCATTTTGTTGATGTGTAGGAAATAAATACCTATCCCTTACTTGACTGTATACTGACTAATTTGCCTCTCTACTTCCACCTCATACAGGAGACTTTATACCAGAACTAAAATCAAAGTTTTGAGTCATTCCTGGAGCACCTTGGTGGGGGTGTAATGAGTCAGAGATTATAAGAAAACTAAGCCCAAGACTTTTCTGTAAAAGATGATTGCTCTGCCTCCAAATCTAACCTTGTTCTACTGCACTTTACTACCTCTCATAAATCAGTATAAAAACAAAACAAGCCATGCACTTTAAATGCATCATTTTTGGTCTGGGACTATCCCATTTTATTAGTCAACATGATATTTCCTCATGGGTATTATGATGCTTTACATTAGTAAAAATGTTTTTAGACCACTTAATTAGAGGAATAACAATTTTGAGAGGATTTTTGTATCACCATTTATTCAAAGAGTTTGAAAAAAGTAGAATATTTTGTTATTGTTCAGTTGTCCAACTCATCATGCCCCCATTTGGAGTTTTCTTGGCAAGATACCAGGGTGTTTTGCCATTTCCTTCTCCAGTTCATTTTACAGATGAGGAAACTGAAGCAAACAGAGTTAAGTGACTTGTTCAGGGTCATATAGCTATTAAGTGTCTGAGGCCAGATTTGAACTGAGGAAGATGAGTCTTGTTGATTCTAGGCCCAGAATTCTATCCACTGCATATGTCTCATATTAGCAGCTAACAAAATGGGACTGACAGAAATTATAGAAGCTAAAATTAAAAGATGGGGACAAACCATTAACCTATAAATATCAAGGGAGAGCCAGCCATTGATGGAAAGAAAGGAAGGAAATTGTTCAGTGGTGCCATTTTTTTCCAGAGGTATTTTAGGAAAATTCCAATGTTTGAAAAATGATCGTTGAATTATCTAGAAACAAGGAATCCCAGAAATCCCTGAGCAGTTTGTAAATCATTCAATCAAAAAATATTTATTGAGTGCTATTAGCACCATGATGACACAGAGAGAAGATAGTGGGATAATGGAAAGAGGTTTCCTCAAGGGATATACATTTTAGTTGAGGAGGTAAAACAAACGCCACCTATAAAACATTAGCAATAAAAGTTTCATATGACAAGTGCCAAATGCATGGTATCAACAGGAACTGCTATTAGAATTCAGAGGCAAGAGTAATTACTGTGGGCTACTGTTGTTAGAAAAAGCTTAATGGAATTGTTGCAAGTTGAGTTGTGCTTTGAGGAATGGACCAACTTCAGATGAGGAAAAGAACTAGAAGAGAAATGTATACTGCATCTTTTGGTAAAGTACCCAAACTGGAAAAACCAACCCTGGCAAGTAAATTCTTAGGTTTTGTTTCCTGACTTCACATAAAAAAAGTCAGTAGAAATTATGGAGCCTTCTTCCCTTGGAGCCAATGAGAACTGATTATGTGGGAGTGTCTTCTCTAGAATCCTTATTAGGCGTCCTTCTGGACTCAGTCTCCAGTCTCTTTCTCTGGTAGTTTTGATTCACCTCATTTGTCCCTACATCTTGACTCCACAGATAGTACAAACACTGAACTAAAGTGCCAAGAGCGGTAGCAAAATTGGAGAGCTTAAAAATCTGTCATAGATGGAATGGCTACTGACATACTGGAGAGTAGGGGCTGGACCAAGTGATTTCCTGAGCCCCTCTTCAGCTCTACAATTTTGTGACATAAAAATTAGTTAATGAGCAAAGTGCAAGCTCCAGATATAAATCCCAGTGTCAGCTGTTTCCCCTCCCCCTCTCCACCTGCTCCCACTCCATTGCTGGGGAAAGAACATAGTTGAACCGACTCAGCTTTTCTGTAAGTTGATTTAAAGGGAACCTTTAAGTAGCAACTATTGCTTTCTCAGGGAATTTCCTAGAATTATGTCTGTCTTATTGCAAGTAATTTTTAAATTTTTGAACTAGTTATTAAAAACTAGTGATACATGGTTGGTCTAACATGCTTTTTACGAGACCTCTGCTATATGCACATATTTCATGTCATTTGTAGAGGACACAGTGCTTTTTTAAAGTGGTTTTTTAAAAACATCTTTTAAGATTCTTTCACACATTTCTCTAATATGGGCTATGATTCCCACTTACCTAGATTATTGCAATAGCTTTTTAGCAGGTATTCTCAGATCCAATCTTTCTGTGCTCCGATCCATCCATTATACCACTGCCAGACTACTCTTTCTTGTGCAAAGTTTTAGTCATATTTCTCTTCTACTTTAAAATCCTTCAATGATGCTTTTTGCTTATAAAAGTAAAATAATTTCAAACTAAGATTCAAGACCCTCAACAATCTGCTCCATCCTGCTTTTCTAGCTTCATTTCAGAGAGGCAATGGTTCTAGTAATATAGTGGGTTGACAGTCAGCTTTGGAATCTGGAGACCTACATTCATGTCCTACCTTTGACACATACCAGCTGTGGCATCCTTGGCAAGTAACTTAACCCCCATAAGGGGAATTTCCTCAACAGAAATTGTCTACATTACTGAAATCATAAGAATGGACCCCCCAAAATGTTATATTCCATGCACTCTGAGCTTGAGCTAATTTGGATTACTTCTTGTCCTCTGAACATTCCCAGTGTTTTTCCACCTCTGTTTACATTTTTCTTTACTCTCACAATGACTTCCTCATGCCACTCTCATTAATAAAAGTTCATATCTATATACTTCTGTAAGGCCTCCAATATACTGAGTGGACACCCATGACAAATTTACAGGAGAACATGAACAAGAGTCATACCAGATAGCAGACATAGCTAGCTTATGATCTGCATTATTAGAGGAAACTTTCAGATCAGTGAAATCATAGATCCATTTGAGTATTTATGATTCACAAAATACTTTACTCACAACAACACTATGATGGAGGTACTAAAGAATTACTATTTCTATTTTACAGCTGAAGAAACAGAAGTGCAACCTTACACTAGTTTAAGAGACTTGCCCAAAGTCTCATAACTGTGAGAGCC
Organism: Pseudochirops cupreus; assembly: GCA_028627135.1. NCBI lineage: Eukaryota > Metazoa > Chordata > Mammalia > Diprotodontia > Pseudocheiridae > Pseudochirops > Pseudochirops cupreus. The sequence goes on from CM053580.1 coordinate 131,526,610, forward strand.
AGGAATTAAGCCCAGGGCTTCAGTGTTCTTTATGCTCTGTAAGCTATGAAATTTCTGTCTCTCATCGTTATTTATTATCTAATTTATCACATTTTAAAGCCCAAATCAAATGCTGCTTCCTCCATGTTTTGTCAGATCACCCCAATACACACTGTCATTGCCCCCAATGATAAATTTTCATTCCTTGGACTTCACATCACACCTTTGATAAAGTACAGATTTTCATGAAAGATTTATGAGAGGAGTACCTGATCAATTTGAGTTCTCCAGTCAACTTGATGAGATTACAATTTGATGAGCTTTTGTTTGGAGTCATCTGAGGCAAACAATCTTATCAAGAGGGTGGACATGCCAACTGGTGCCTTGCTAATGCAATATAGTAGGTGCTGATTTAGAACCTGAGGGGTCTGTGCTTTCCTACCTCCCCATTCCTATAGAGAAAGTGAAACAGGGGTTGAAATACTCACATACCTAATAGGCCAATTCAGAGGTGGGACTTTCTCTTCTGGTTCCTCCTCATATTTTCTGCCTTTCACTAGAGAGAGTGAGGGGGAAGTGTTAGCCTGAAGGATCCAGTGTTCCTAGTGATTTCCACCAATGGTTACAATGATAATGGAACCTTAAGGTCCTTTAGTCATAGGGAAGCAAATGGCCCAGATCCACATGAAATCTCTCTCTACTCTTGGGGAGTTTAAAGAGTCATAAAAATTGTAAGAACATTAGCTTGTGATGCTTCCCAGGCAGTCTGTCTCACTACCAAGTCAGGTTGTGGGGAGGTCTTAGCTTGTATATTATATGAAATATAAAACCCTTTGAGATCTGTCTTCTTTTACTGTACACCCTGATCATGGTTAATGACACATTGGCACAACTGCAGGGAACAACTTTTTATCTAAGGGAACTTTTTATCATGGTTCACAGCACCAGGTATGCAAAATGCCATTTGCCATATTAAAGAAGTAGTTTAGCCTGGAAATAGGACATTTTGGAGGGATACCTCCAGTCAAGGGACAGAGGTTGGAGAGAGGGGAAGAAAAAGTGACCAGGAGAAAATAGGCTCTCCCCAATTTCTAGATCTCCAATTCCTGGATCTCATTGTTGGGGAGCATTCACCAATGCTTAAGACTCATCTCCTGGGGGGCGGCTAGGTGGCACAGTGAAAAGAGCGCCAGCCCTGAAGTCAGGAGGACCTGAGTTCAAATCTGCCCTGAGATGCTTAACACAAAAACTAGCAATGTGACCTTGGGCAAGTTGCTTAACCCCAATTGCCCTCAAAAAAAAAAAGACTCATCTTCTGGTCTAGTCACAACAGCTTCTGGGGAGATGCCGCTTCCAGCCATGATGGACACTTGACATTATCATGTTATTTCTTTGTTGGAGCTCTTTCTCATTTGTTTGTTCCAGTATTCTCTGGCACTGATTTTTCCCATTAGCCAAGATCTGACCCTTTAACTCAGACTGATTAGTGATTCTTCTTAGATGATTGGCTGGCTAGGGTCCAGAAGGACAGACTCTTGCTTCTCAGTGATCTATAAAGTTGAGTTGAGATAATCAGTTGTGAATAACTTAGCTATTCTCAGCAATACAATGAGCCAAGACATTTCCAAAGGACTCATGAGGAAGAAATACTATCTACCTCCAGAGAAAGGACTGATGGAGACTGAATACAGATGGAAGCATACTATTTTTACTGTTTTGTGCTTTTTTGTCTGATTTTTTTCCACGACATGACTAATACAGAAATATGTTTTGCATAATTGCACATGCATAATCTATCAAATTGCTTGCCTTCTCAGAGAGGGGGGAGAGGAGAAAGGAAGAGAATCTGAAACTCAAATTATTTTTAAACAAATATTAAAAATTGTTTTTACACACATTTGGGAAAAAACAAAACATCAAATAGTAAATGCTAGAGAATATGTGGAAAAATTGGAACACTAATGCATTGTTGGTAGAGTTGTAAACTGATCCAACCATTCTGGAGAACAATTTAGAACTATGACCAAAGGGCTATAAAGCTGTGTGTGCCCTTTGACCCAGCAATACCACTTCTAGGGCTGTATCCCAAAGAGATCATACAAATGGGGAAAGGACCCATATGTACAAAAATATTTATAGCCACTCTTTTTGTGGCAGCAAAGAATTGGAAATCAAGGGAATGCCCATCAATTGGGGAATGGCTAAACAAGTTTTGTTGTATGAATGTAAGAGAGACTTGTATAAACTGATGCTGAGTGAGAGGAGCAGATCCAGGAGAACATTGTACACAATTACAGACACATTGTATCTGTGATGACTGACTTTGATAGACTGGGTTCCTCTCAGCAATGCAAGGTTGTAAGACAACTCCAAAGAACTCATGATGGAAAAGGCTGTCCACATCCAGAGAAAGATTTACAGTCTAAATGCAGATTGAAGCAAACTACTTGCTCTCTTTTTTTGTTTTGTTTTGTTCCTTCTTTCTCGTTCATTCCATTGGTTATAATTCTTCTTTACAACTTGACTAATGTTTAATGTGAAGGTATTTGTAGAACCTAGATCAGAGGAGGAAGGAGAAGGAGTGGGAGAAAATTTGTAACTCAAAAGCTTGCGGAACTGAATGTTGTAAACTAAAAGTAAATAAATAAATAAAAATTTAAAAATGGGAAATAAAATATCAATTAAAAAAACTGAGCTGACAGAATAGTTTGGTCTCCTTTGGGTTTTATCTTCATTTTCTCCTGTTTAGAAGATGAATGTGAAGCAGAGTGAACATGCATTCTCAAGTGATGGGGTGGGTGAAAGGGAGCTTCTTCCCTTTTGGCTCTGGTTCTATCTTCTTGGGGCAAATAAAACAAATCTGATGCCTCTGCCATACGACAAACTTTCAAATAACTGATATTTGCTACCTTGCCCTTCTTATTACAGACCTATGTTTCTACATTCCCCTATTAAACTACAAGCTCTATGACAACAGGAAATGGGGTCTTATCTGAAGTTCATATCTTCTCTATTTCCTAGCACCATACTCTTCATATAGTAGTTTTTAAATAATGATTTATCTTATTGAACTTTAGCAGGTTCTGTTCTTCCTTTTTTTTTTAAAGATTAGGAGAAGCTAAATAACTTACCAAGGACACTTGGTGAATGAAGTAATGACAAAGCCAAGACTAGGACTCAGGTTTCCTGATTCTTACTTCTTTTTCCTTTTGTGTATGCATTATTTTATTTCATTAAAACTATTTTACTTTTTTCCAATTACATGTAAAAAACAATTTTTAACATTCATTTTTTAAAAATTTTGAATTCCAAATTTTTCTCCCTCCATTTCTTCCCTCTCTCCTTATCAAAACAGTAAGCAACTTGCTATAGGTTATATATCTGCATACTGATACTTATTTCAATGCTCTTATCACTCAAGGCCTTGAAACATGTTATTGCTTATTATAATAATAATTACTTATATTTCTGCTATAGCCTGTAGTTTTCAAAGCATTTTCATGTGTTAACTAATTTGATCCTCACAACAATGGATCAATTACTGTCCATGTTTTACAAATGGAGAAACTAAGGTTCACAGAGTTTTAGTGAATAGTCCAACAATGTGCAGCAAAGCCATGACTAGAAATCGTGATGGACCCCCATGCATAGAACTTGCTTTACATAAACATAGAACAACATGGTTAAAGACAGGAAGCAAATATGGTAGAGTTGGGAGAGTGTGATTTAGAGTTAGGAGATGAGTTCAAATCCTTGGTCTGGCCCTTGTTAGCTTTGAGAAACTCATTTAACCTCTCTGGGTCTCAGTTTTGCCATCTGTAAGGTGAGGGAGTTAAACTAGTTGACTTTTAAGGTCCCTCATAGCTCTATTATCCTAAAATATGGAGATCAATTTGGATTAGCATGAGGGGGAAGACAAAGTTAGAAGTTAGAAGCAGGCAAGAGGGTTAATGAATACAATCATTCAAAAGTCTCAGGTTCACTATTGGCCCTATGATTCTATTTTGCTTTTTTTAAAAAATTTGATATTCCAGCGAATGCACCCCCTCAAAAATAGGGTGAAGGAGCTACAAATATATTATAGTTTGTGATTTTTAAAAGTCTAACAATTAGGGGAAAAGATAAGTAAATATTACATACTTCTTCATAAACCTAAGTCAAAAAAATCCTTTCCAATCATTCTGATGAAATGCCCAAAATTATAGTCTCTTCATTTCCAAACCCCTACCCTTCCATAACCATATAATGACAATCTGGGTGTTCCTGTATTGTAAGAGAAGAAACTGTGAACAATAAATCCTCTAAGTATTACTGATCACAAATCCTATTTTATCCTTAACTTCTTTTCTTTCTTTTTTTTTTAAAGGAAAGAAAACTGAAAGATCTGAAACTCAAACTACAGAATTCAGGTTATGTTAAAGGGATGAGAATGAATTTGCTGGAATATTATTACCTTTGAATTTATGATGACTTGGCATTTATTAAGCTATGCAGCTTTTTTAGTTCTCAAAGTGCTTTCCATATGTATTATCTCATTTTATCCTCACAAACACCTGTGTAAAATGAGCCTAACTGTCCATGGAATAACTAAGTCAGGAAGGTTGTTTTCCATTTTAATGATGAAACTCAGATTTTCCACTAAAAGACAAATCCTAAACATTTGGACGGGTCTGTGTGCATCTCAGTACTGACATGTTGAAGAACATCTCCCTAGTGGATAGTTTGACCCTTTTGGCTATATTTATTATCTCTCACCCTTCTGGGTGCATATCTATCCCTCAGGGAATGCCATCCTATCATCACTTTCTACTTTTCTTTCCCATATTTTCATTTTCTTCTTTCTGAAGCATTATTATAGAGTGGAAAATGTACTAAGTCTAAAGTCAGAGTACCTGGGTTCAAATTCTGACTCTCTTACTACTAGTATGATCTTGCCTAAGTTTAGGACCTTAGTTTCCTCATCTGTAAAATAATAAGATGGAAAGAGGCAGCTTGGTGGCATAGTAGATAGAGTGCTGAACTTGGAGTCAGACCCTAGCACAAATCTTGCACCAGATACTGATTAACTATGTGATGTTGGATGTCATTTACTTCCCTCAGCTTCTATTTCTTCATCTGTAAAATGAGCATAATTATTGCACTTACCTCACGAAGTTATTGTGAGGATCAAATGAAATAACATGTGTTAAATGCTTTGAAGCTCTTAAACCTCTATATAAATGTCGGCTATCAATACTCTCTGGCTCCTCCTCTTCCTCATGTGGATAGAGCACAGAGCTTACTCATAAAAAAACTCTGTTTAGATACTTTCTCAAATGCTTACTATGTGACCCTAGAAGACTTACACTGGGCTTAAGTTTTCTCATCTGCAAAATGAGAAGTTTGGACTCAAAGATTTACAAGACGCCTTCCATCTCAATCTATGAGGAATGATCCATTAAAGAAGGGATCTCTAAGATCCTTTCCAACTTCACATTGTTGTGATCCTTTGCCTTTCTGTTTTCTACTTCTCTCCTTCCCCATTCAATTGGCAAATGAGGAAGTGTAGAATTAAGGACTTTGGAGCTAGAAGAAATTTTTGAGGTCCAATCCCATAGAGAATAAATGATAGAGCAAGGATTTGGACCCAGGTCTTTTGACTCCAAATCTAGTATCCTTTCCACTATACTATGAGTCCTCAGAATCAAAACTAGCCAAGATAACTCTGGATCCACTTTTGTTTTTGTACCTCAGACTTTTATTCACTTTTACCTTACATCAAATAGCTTCTTTCTGATTTCTAAGAAAGTTGGGAAGCTTACTCATTGTGTTCTGCCACCACCAAGTTTTTGCTTTAAAAACAACTAACCTTACTAATGCTCCATTTCTACATGTTTCTATTTAAGACAAGAGCTCCTTTGACATGTGATTAGACTGGCAGTGCTTCAGGAGACATTTGTTGATGGTAACAAGTGAATCATAGCCTGATAAAAGAAACTACTTAAGAAAAAAGGAATACAGCTGGCCCAAGGATGATTTGCAAAATATCCATTTACATCTAGTTTAAAAAGGCAAAGCCTTCCAAGAGAAAGTAAAAGCCATTCAAAGTAAAGAGTGATTCAATTTCAAAGGCATCAAATATAAAGTCAAATAGCGTTTTGACCAAAATGTCTTACAAATCCTCCTAATTCACATATGAGAATACAGGTTTAATACTAGAAGGGACCTTAGAGGCCATTGAATTCAAGTCCTTTGTTTTCACAAAAGAGCAAACTGAGCTCCCAAGAGGTGAAAGGAATTACCTAAAGTCATACTGGTAGTTCAAGGTAGCATCAGGATTTGAAACCCTGCCTTTTCTTTCTACTGCACCAAGTTGCCTGAACCCAAAGAGAGAAAATGAAATAAAAGAAACCAGCTTCTGCGAGTGTGACTGTAGTAAAAACAAACACGGTCATGGCACCAGAGCTATAGCCATAAGGAGGCCTTTAGGGGGTATTGTTCCATTGGCAATCCCCTACTAGCAGTACTGTCCCCTCTGCAAATTACTTACATTTTATATGCCCTTTAACTATTTCTGAGACCCGTGTAGTACAAACTTCCTGCATATGGTCCTACATGATATATAAGGAATTATTTTAAAATGACCGATTTTAAAGCAATCAATCAAATTCTTGTGCTTGAATCAGTCAAATTCAATTCAATTCAACAAACATTTTTAAACGTCTGCCGTGTGCCAGGGAAGAGGTTACAAGTGCACAAAAAAGAAACAGTACTCTTAGAAAGCTTACTTTGTGCTGGACTAAAACAAAATAAGTACTAAATACAAGATACTTTACAAAGTAATATGGGGGGGGGGGGGAGGGGAGGACCTTAACATGTAGAAAGATAAGTAAAAACAAAATATATACAAAATCAAAACAAAGGACTTTCAGGGTTATGGAGAAACTAGTTAACTCAACAAGCATTTATTAAGTACTCATCATATCCCAGGCACTGTGCTAAGCCTGAGAATACAAATGAAGAAAGACAATCCCTGACCTCAGAGAATTCACTTTCAAACAGGGAAGACAACACCTTAAAGGATCTGAAAAGGAGCTGAGTGGAGAGTAGGGAGAAAGCATGGTAGAGAAAGTTTGGAAAGTCAGGAATGGATCCCAGAAAGGAATGAAGACAGAACTGGCCAGGACACATCTCTTCAAGTGGAGATTCTGGAAGTAACCAGACAATCAGAGAAATGGGTTCCAGAGCTCTAAATATAAAATACAAGAAATAAAACATAAGATATAAGAAATAAAATAATTTCAGGGTTGTTGGGAGCTCTAGCACCTGGCAGGATCAGACCTGAGCTAGGAAGAGAGCTGGGCATTACAGTGACATGAAAGATTTTTAAAATAACTTTTGGACTTTTTGTGTTCTCAAGAATCATTCTCCAGAGGAAAGACATCCAAAAGAAAGACCAAAAAATATTTGTGAAAATCACAGAAATGGCAGGAAGCAGGAGTACCAACAGAGATGAGAAACATACAATTTCATGGGTTAATCAAGCAGAAATTTGCAATGGAGATCCCTTTGAAGGATTCCAAGAAAATGTAAAAAATATTATGGGGTAAAAAAAAGTTTTTAATTAAATTAAATTTTAACAAAACAAAACAAAAACATTAACAGGAAGTTTTCAAATTTGGCAACCTCCTGAAAAATATGAAAAAAAAAAGAAGATAAAATAAGTTGACTGTTGGGAATAGAGCTCAAGCCCACAGGGCAGCTGTCTGTCAGGCTTCATAGCAAATGTCATAGCACCATCTGGGAACAATTATACTAGGGAAAGTTCGTGTTTGTTATTACCTACCTCATATTTGATGCAAAAGAACTACAGTATTGACATTTTTGTACTCTATCAAACACTACACTTTGTACAATGCTTTATAAACTGTGAGCATTGGATAAAAAGTCTTCTCTGTTTCCTTTCTATTTAAGGAAGCTGGCTGATTGAAGGCAAGAATCTACATCTAACTAGTACAAATGATATTTCATAATTAAATTGTATTTTAGAGTTAAGAGAACATTTTCCTTACAAGGACCTCGTGAGGAAAGTATTTTACTAAAATTTACTAAAATTTTATTTTATTTTATTTTATTTACTAAAATAGGTACTTCCCTTATTTTACAGATTCAGAAATTGAGACTCAGAAAAGTTAAATGACTTGCTTGGAGTCATATAGCTAATAAACAGCAATGCTAAGATGTAAACACCAGACTCCAAGTCTAGAGTACTTCCCACTGTACCACATTCTGTGTCAAATGAACCTTACCCCATCTCCCTTGTCTATGTAACTATCAAGTCTTTATACTTATTGTACCCACTGCCCTTCCCTTGGAAGATCTTTTCCTTAGATAAGACTATAAATTGTAATTTTGTATGTTTAGATTATCCTTTTCTGTTTATTTCCATGTTCCCCTGTTGCTGCTGTTAGTAACAACCCTTAGACAAGCTAAAAAGATTTGGTCCTTACTTTTTTCTTTTCCTATTTATTATAAATCTATAAATATGTACATTTCCATGTACAAGGAACAAAAAATAAGATTTTATATGAAATTGTGAATCTCTCTTATGTATAAATTGCCTCCTTTTTAAAGTAGATAGAAAATTTAATACAATAATATAAATACTACCCTGCTTCTCAGTGTCTTATTTTCAATCTTGTTCATATTTTTAAATGTTTAAGAACTTAAAGGACACTCTTGGGTTTTTTGCATCTCTATCATTACTCAACCCCCAATTCCATCTTTCAAAACTCTCACCATCAAAAAATAAAAGCCCTTCCTTGTAACAAATAAGTATAGCCTTGGGGCGGTTAGATGGCCCAGTGAACAGAGCACCTGCCCTGGAGTCAGGAGGACCTGAGTTCAAATAGGGCCTCAGACATGCAACACTTACTGGCTGTGTGACCTTGGGCAAGTCACTTAATTGCCCAATTGCCCTGCCTTCCCCCCTCCAAAAAGCAGAAAACAAACTAAAACCCAAATAAATATAGCCAAGCAAAACAAAGTTCAGACCTAACAAATTGATAGATGTATGTGTGCATGAGAGTGTGTGTGTGTGTGTGTGTGTGCATATGTGTGTGTGTGTATGTGTATGTATAATTCTGTACCAGAAGTCCAATCACTTCTCTTCCAAGGGACAGGAAGCATGTTATATCAGGTCTGATGGAAACTTTATTGGTCATTGCATTGATCAGAGTTGAAGTCTTTCAAATTTATTTAGCTTTATAATATTGTAGTGAGTGAATAATTTGATCTCCTGGTTCTGATCAATCCACTATGCAAAAACTTGTACAAGTCTTCTCAATTTTCTCTGCATCTATCCTTTTCCTTATTTCTTATGGCACAGTCATATTACACTGCTTTTATTTTCAGTTATTCTCCAACTGATGGGCATTCACTTTGTTTCCAGTTCCTTACTACAATTAAAAAGTGTTGCTACAAATATTTTCACATATATGGGTCCTTTCCTTCAGTTTTGAAGGTATTGCATATACTTGGTACTGATATTGCTGGGTCAAAGAGTATTTAGTTTAGTGATCTGTGGATATAGTTCCAAATTGCTTTCCAGAATGTTTGGACTACTTATTAACTTCATATTAGTGTTCTTGTCCTCCTACATTTCTTCCAACAACAGCAATTTTCATTTTCAGTCATATATGCCAACCTAAATATATGTTTTTAAATTTTACATTGCTCTTATTATTTGAAGAATTTTCCTCCATGTTTCTTGATAGCTTGTATTTCTTTTGTTGAGACCTTACTGTTCATATCTTTTGACCATTTTTCTTTTGGGGAATGGCCCTTCTTTTCTTTTTTTTTTTAGTGGTTGTCTATGGAACTTAGATATGCATATGCACAAAATATTGACCAATAACAGTATGGAAATGAGTAGACCAAATTGATGCTGGAGCTCAGATTTGAAGCTCCAGATGCTGGAGCTGCTGAGGATTTCCGAGGACCAGCCGGAGCTGGAGAAGACTGAGGAAGCATGACTATGCTGTCAGTATTTTGTCTGTTTGTGGCTTTGGTAAGCCTTGACTTGGGAGCTGTCTACCTCTGAGGACTAGAGAAGGCCCCTGGAGCTGTCTGCTTCTGAATCCAGGTGACTGGTGAATTCAGGAGGGAGCTGGGACCTTGGAAGGGGATCCAGGGAATCAGAGAGACCACCCAGAGTCAAGATGAAGAAAAGGCCTCCCCTTAGATGAAATTGAGGTTTTCTGGACACCAAGGGGTGGAGGGTTTGTATGGTTTTCAAATGACTGTATTTGTGATTAATGATATTTAGTAATTGTAAATCTAGAGTAGTGACTAAGTTAATGGTTGCCCCCTGAGTGGAAGTTTTGATTATTCTATTGTTTCTTGTTAATGATTGAGTTGCCCCATGAGTGGAAGTTTGAGTATTCTATTTTGAATTGATTGAATGATTAAGTATTGAGTTGCTCCATAAGTGGAAGTTTGATTCTATTGTTCCCTGTTCTAAATATTGTGGCCACTGTAGTGAAAACTGTGTGGTCATTTTTTGTAATAAGATGTAATGTTTTGAATGTTTGTCTGGATTTGTAATGGAATAAACAGAGTGTTCGCTATATTTTGTAATCTGAACTCTAAAAGCTGTTCACAGTAGCATTCTTTTGGGAATCTGCTGGTACATGGCATTACAGTGTCTGAGGCCAGATTTGAACGCAGGTCCTTCTGATTCCAGGGCCGGTGCTCTATTCACTGGGCCACCTAGCCGCCCCTGGTAGATGTTATTCTTATCCTCATTTTATTGTTGAAGAAATAGACAATTAAGTGACCCAGGATCACTCAAAAAAATGCATGAGCAAAAAAGATGAACTGGCATCAACTAGGTAATGGACAAACACATTATGCTATTTGGAAGGAAAGGATTATTGGGCTCTAAGAATGTCAAAAGGGATGGTTTCAGAGAAACCTAAGAAGACATAATAACTAATGCCAAGTGAAGTGAACAGAATCACAGAACCAGGAGCACAATTTAATAACGTTGTAATGACAAACATCCTCAAAAAACTTAAGAACTCTGATCACTGCAATGACCAACCATAATTTCAGAGGACTGATGATAAAACATGTTGCCCACCTCTTGACAGAGAAGTGACATACTCAATGTGCAGAAAAATGTACCCATTTTTCAACATGGACACTGAGAATTTGTTGTTCTTGACTATGCTTATTTCTTCTAGAGATTTTGTTTTTTTCCTTTTTCAGATTTGGAGAGGAGGGGTTTGTGGGTGTATAAATGTGGGTGAGAGGGGTGTGCGTGTGTGAGAGAGAGAGAGACAGAGAGAGAGAGAAAGACAGAGAGAGAGAGAGAGAGAGAGAATAAATAAAGTTGCCACACTTAAAAGAAAAAAGAGGGTCATTGACATTTTTTTTCAAGTCTATAGAAGACAACAAAAAGAAGGACAAAAGGAATCCTAGACAAGCAGGACAGCTTTGAAAGTCACATATTGAATTTATTACATACTTAGAAAGAAAAGTAAACTATACATAATAGATACAGTTTCATGTACAATCCTCCATTTCTGTTTTACCATGTGTCTCATTTTATTTGGTGTTTTGAGATTGGAATAGTGTTTTTTAAGTTTTTAAAAAATAACAGTGGGTTAGACATAGGATGACAACAAGAGATTACCAGGTCTGAGTGGTGCATAAGAACAACTCACGTGAGTTGTTCTTATGAATGCTATATAAAACTCAGTTTTCTTTTCTATATATCCTGGGGCTCAAGCCTAGACATTTGGAGAATGTTTCTCTTCTTTGGAGCTGGTGAAGACTTGGGAGAGGAGAAATGTTCCTTCCTCTGGCTCAGGCTTCAAGACACAATCCATGCATATGTGGTTCTAGGTTCTCTTCAGGGAGATGTAGTGGAGATGGCACCTCAAGTGTGCCCCTGACTTCCAGATTGCCACATTTGAGACTTCAAGGAATTTCCCCTTGGGTGAGATTAATAATAATTATTATTGGGACAGCTGGGTGGCACAGTGAATAAAGCACCTGCCCTGGAGGCAGGAGGACCTGAGTTCAAATCCAGGCTCAGATACTTGACACATTTACTAGCTGTGTGACCTTGGACAAATCACTTGACTTCCACTGCCTTGCCTTTTCCCCTCCAAAAAAAATTATTATTATTATTACTATAACATCTATATAACACTTGGTATGTGTTGGGCACTATGTGAAACACTTTATAATTATTTTTTAAATTTAATTTTAATAATAAATAATAATAAATAATATTATATATTGTATTATATTATAATAATATATAATATATATTATAAATAATAATTTAATAATAATAAATTTAATTTAATTTAATCAAATGTTTAATTTGATCCTTACAACAACCCTAGGAGACAGGTTCAATTATCTCCATTTTACAGATGAGGAAATTGAAGCACACAGATTACTTGCCCAATGTCACACAGCTAGTATCTAAGATCAGATTTGAACTCCGGTCTTCTTAATGTGCAGATAAGGCATCCTATGCACTGTTCCACCTAGTTACTTTGTGATTAGGGAATTTATTGATCACTCATTCTGGATACTATTTGATATTTTGTAATCTCCCTATCTTCTCTGATTCCTCTTCATAATCTGCTTAGTTAAATGGATTTATTCACTATTCACTTTTTCTGACGGTTTCTTGTGCCAATGACATTTTGGTGGAAGGTCAAGCTTTTGGATATAGTTTAGAGCACTCCTTTATTATTTGTTAAGTCATTTTTCAGTTGTGTCTAACTCTTCTTGACCTCTCTTGGGGGTTTTCTTGGCAAAGATACTAAAGTAGTTTGCCATTTCCTTCTCCAGTTCATTTCACAGATGAGGAAACCAAGGCAAATAGGCGTAAGTGACTTGCCCAGGATCATAGAAATAATAAGCATCTGAGGTCAGATTTGAACTCCAAAAGGTGAGCCTTCCTGATTATGAGTCTGGCATTCTATCTACTGCGCTGCCTAGCTGCCCTTTCCTTTGTCATTAAGGGATAGTAACTAGGAAGTATGGTGAACCAAAATAATATAATAATTTCCCCTAGCAATATTTAGGGGAATAGATAGATACAATTCTAACCCAGTAATCTCATACTGAGGAGAGCAGAGTGGTTAGCTTTGTTGTCTAAATCTTCTTCTCCTTTCTTGGAGGAATCTTTTGAAGAGGGGTGGGTGAAATTCCAGAAATATGGATTTATGCCTCCCTTAGAGCTTAATTTATGGAGACAAATGCAGACATAACTTATATGGGCAATACATACACCTTACATCTGTGTCCACTCAGTTAAGCTTTGTAAATAGTTATGAATCTCCTTATATGCCTTCAAATAAATGGCAGAAAAGTTGCCAGAATTCTTTACTTGGGGGGCAGAGCCAAGATGGCAGCATAGCAGCAGCAACATATCGCAGCTCTCACATAGCCACCCCAAAATACCCATAAAATATGACTTTAAACTAATCCTAGAACTCCAAAACGCACACAAATATACTTTCCACTAAAGTCAGCTTGGCTACGAGGAACCATATCAGCACTGCAAACTGAAACCAGCCTGGCCTGAAGCCCTGGCTGAGCCCCAGGGGTGGCTGGATGGGAGGAGTCGAGGAGCCTGAGATTAGCAGCAGCTGTGAGCAGCGTTCAGAACGAGGTCAGTGGGACTTGTGAAATCTGGGGAGAAAAGCATCTGGCCAAAACAACTCCAGGGCGGGAAAGTGAAAGGCAGAGGTTTTGCACCCGCCTCCGCATTGCAGCTTCTGCGCCCTTGGCCTGCAGACAGTAGGGGGACTAAGCAATCGTTCAGAGACCAAGTGCTCTCGCATTGAGCAGCCTAGATCTGGATTGCAGTCTTGGGCTTTCGGTCCTGGAGTCTTCATTATCCAGTGAGCCAGAAGTAAGTAGGAAAGGGACACAGGACCTTCCTGAGAGCTACAGCAGCCAGGAGGACCCCAGTGATTTGGGACAGAGCTTTCCCTTCTGGAAGCAGAGTCCCACAGAGATTTAAAAAAAAAAA
>CM053580.1:131541132-131568821 GCA_028627135.1 Pseudochirops cupreus
CCATTTCTGGCACACAATGATCACTCAGTTTTTACGATGAAAGAGCATTTTACAGTTTAGAAATACCATAACAACACAATGACATAGTGACATTAATTTCATTGCCAAATCATCACATCCGGGAATCATTAATAGGAAATTGGGCTTATCAATTGTAGAGGTTTTAATAAACTCGGCTCAGATGTGTTCTAACTTTTATTCCCATAAATTTTCCTTATGTGTCCACTCCTTAGAAACTTCTTTGAAAGTGAGAACTTTGAATCTGCCAGTTGAGTGAGTGGGACCGGGACCCAAGTGTCCTATCGGTACTGGAGAGCTCAAAGCTTCACCTCTGAGGTGACTTTTTCACAGCTTTGTGTGTTTTCCCAATTTGCCTTAGTGCCAATTAGTACAATAAATTCTGATTTATCTGTAGCATCAAATTAGGAGTGACACTGTTCAAAAATGACCAGAATGAATTCAGTTGCCTTTCAGGCGCATCCGGGGGTGAGGCAGAAAATGATTTAAATACTCATTTGCCTGTCTCTTTATTTTGAGGGGAATAGCTCCCCTCCCTTACTCATTGCCTTCTCCTCACTCCACTTGGCCAGAGTGGAATGAAGCGAAGGAGATTTTCAAACCTTTAAAATCTTAAAACTTCTATTCACACCTCTACTTAACTTTATTTATCCACCTTTGCCATAATCATCATATAAAAGTACTTGTTCCCTCTCGTACTCCCTTATTTCCCACCAGCCGTTTGTGAATGCTGGCAGGTAATAAGGAAGGGGGGGGAAGGGCACAAGAGTATGAGATAACAACATTTCTGTTACAAAATGACAACTTGCTCTCACACACTCATTCTCACAAAGACAAAAGACACATAAACAAAGAAGAGAGACACAAAAATAACAGAATGGATCCAAAAGTGCACATAGAATTTGTAGGAGATCTCCTGAAGAACGTAAACAGTAGCTGGCTCTCCAAAAAGTAACAGAAGCTAGGTAGGACTTACTTGATAATATTAGAGACGTCTGCATCACACTGAAGTGTTCGTGCTGGCACTTTCATTGCTGATGTTAAACATATCATTAGTATATTCCACAGAAAAAGGGCAGAAACTGGGAAATACTGGAGTCCCTCTTCCATTAGCCCGTCACTCCTCTCTCTCCTGGCTGGTTCCCAAATTGTCAAATAGGAGCAACATTCCAAGAATTCTGATAAATGACTGTTAATGATAAATATTCCTCTTTCTTTCGTTATATGTAAGGGAACTCTCTCATATGTTTCTTGGCTAGACTGTTTAATCTCCTTCACTGACACTGTACATCCCTCTTGCTTTTTCTCTGGGTGGAGCCCTGCATATTCCGCCCAGGGGGACACAACAGGGAGATTAATGACAAATTTATGGCACCACTTGATATGTACCTCCATTCCTTGTTTCTTTGCTAGCTTGTAGACTTGTCTGGAATACACATCCACCGAGGATGGTGTCACGATGGGGAAGCTAAACTCATTCCCCATCACGAGTGCCTCTACACACTCCCAGCCTCAACCGCCCCGCTTGTAAACAGCTATTCTGTCCCTCAGTACTTCAAGTCCCTGTTCGCTGCACCACCTGTCCGGACTGGCCAGACTTGGGAATCCCAAAGTACTTACCATAATCCTGCAGTTGCACCCGGTCGCCCCAACGACCCTGCAGGAGCTCTCAGTCTCCCCAATGACTCTTCGGAGGAGAACTGCGGATATGGACAGAATAGTCAGACATACACCTCAGTGGAATTGTTAAGCGTCTTTATTGCCGTACAAACTCTCTGCTCTGCCCTAGCACATTTCCTAGCCCTTTTAACCCTTCTCTGTCTGCCTCTAGCCACGCGTCCTAGCAACAAGGTCCTGATAGGCGGGGAGAGTCTCTCTGTTGATGGTTCATGCTCAATGCCTACATGCCTGTTGTCCCCCCAAAGCACTCGTTCCTGTGAGAAACAGGCTGAGTCCTTTGGTAAACAACATCAAGGCAGAACGCACACCTGGATGCCTCATGGACCCGCTCCAGGTTTCCTTGTCAGCAAGGCCACACTGACCGAGGTCAGACATCTAGCTACACAAATGGCTTTAAAGG
Source organism: Pseudochirops cupreus (assembly GCA_028627135.1). Lineage (NCBI taxonomy): Eukaryota > Metazoa > Chordata > Mammalia > Diprotodontia > Pseudocheiridae > Pseudochirops > Pseudochirops cupreus. The sequence goes on from CM053580.1 coordinate 131,543,231, forward strand.
GCCCTTACATCCAACCTAATCTAAAACAGTAACTATTTGTATATTGGACACTACCAATGGAAAACCACTTAACATTGAACTTAGCAAAAAAAGAAAACCTGATTATAAAAATATAGAAACATTCTCCTGGTCATAGTATCTTAATAAAGAATATTTTAAAAAACCTAATAGAAATAATATTGTCTACATTTTACACAGATATTTTCAGAACTCTTCAGATAGAGAAGAATTTAAAATACACTTCCATTTTGACTTACACATGCCTATAACTTTACAAGTATTTTTATTTGGCAGATTTTCTACTACTTCTCTCTTCTTCCAAAGTATTTGAAAGTATTTTCTTTTATTTTTATTATATTTCAATGGAATATTTTCAACTTTCTCCAGGCCCTCTCTGAGAAATAATCAACCAGGCAATCAACAAACATTTATTAAAGGTGCCTCTGTGGGCTAGGCACTGCGTCAGGTTCTAAGGGCACGAAATCAAAAATGAAATCTCTGTCCTCCAGAAGCTTATATTCTGTTAGGGGAGACAATGTGCACAAATAAGGATATAAAATGTATAAAAATTAATATAAGGCAGTTTTTTGAAGAGAAGGGGAAGAAACTAGTTACTGGGGAATCAGGAAAGGCTTCAGGAAGAAGGTATCCTTATGAAAGAGATATCATTCCATTTGATTGTCCTCTTGCTTTTGGTGATTTGATTTTTTAAAAAAGTTTAAATCACTGATCCATTTGAAAATTAATCTTTCCCCCCACCTCCCTCTGCTTGAAGACTTACACTGAGAGGAAACCCACCATTTCTTTAAGGATCTAATTATACTTTTGGATAGCTTCAATTATTAGAAAATTTTCTTGACATTGAGCCTGAATTTGCCTTTTTGCAATTTCCTGATTCCAAATAGAAGTCTAATTAGTCTGTCATGTGTTTCAGATGCTTATAGACAGCTATCATGTTTCCCCTAAGACTCCTCCAGGATGAACACTCCAATTTCCTTCATACAATCATTGTAGGACATGGACTCATGGTCAATCCAAGTTGCCTTACTTTAAGTTCTCTTAAATTTATCAATGTCCTCAAACTGTGGTATCCAGAAATGAACATAATACTCCAGATGAGATCTGATAAGGGTTCAATAGCAATATCAACTGTCTATTCCTGGAAGCTAAGTCCCTCTTAATTTAGTCCAGAATCATATTAGGCTTACAATCCACTAAAACCCCCAGAACCTTCTTTCTTTCTTTTTTAAAAGAACAATTGCTATCTATTCCTGCTCTCCCATTTTATAGTTATGAAGGTGATTTTTCTGTACCTTAGTTTAAGATTTTATAAAATTTTATCTCTATTGAATCTCACTTGTTCGATTCAGCTCAATTCTCTAGACTCTCAAGATCTTTTTGGATCTTAACTGTCATACATTGTGTGACCTAAATCTCTCACCTTTTTAGCATCTATATGTCTATAAAAGTCCCTAATAAAAATGTTAAACAGCACAGGACCAAGTACATATTCCTGAGCCCCTGTGTTCCCTTGCCTCCTTGACCTTCTGATCAATGAGACCTCTTCTCTCACTGATACAGAACCACTAACTACCATCCAAACAGTTTTGAATTTATTTCACTGCACTTTTGTCTCTCCATCTTAATCACAAGAAAAGTATAAGCTTCTTTCTCAAAAACATTGCTAAAATCTAGATAAACTCCATTCACAGTATTCTGTTCATCTACCAATTTAATAATCCTGTCAAAAGAGGAAAGGAGATTAGTCTGGCATGATCTGTTCTTGATGAATTCATGCTGGCTCTTTGTAATTCCTTTTCTTTTTGTAGATATTCACCAACAAAACTACTTTCCCTGTTATTATTATTTTCAGCACTAAAAATAACAATTAGGCAGCAGGTGACAAGCTGTTATTCTAGAGTAATAATCAGTCTCTGCAGGAGTTTTGAAAAATTTACCTGATTATTGGAAAATAGAGTAGCTGAAAACCACTTTCTACAATTATATTACACAAATAAAATCTGAAAGGTTAGGGCAACATTTTTAGAGCATTTAAGAAAAAAGTCATAAGTGGTACATCCTAGGAAATGTTTTTGAATTTTATATTTTGTTAATTTGTTGAAGAATCAGGGCTAGACTCTGGAAAAGTTGTGATTTTTGTAGTACTATGACCCTCATGTAAAACCCAACAGAGATTAACAAAGGATGCCAGTGCTATTTGGATTCATCAAGACTCTCATTCAATTTTATTTCATTTTATAGGATCTTTACCTGCTTACTCAGTACCCATTTTATACAGGGATACTTTCAAAGCATACATACAAAGGCCCTTTCTAGCATGTGAATACACATTTCCTATCAATCCTTCACCATCAATTTAACCCCTAAATCTGCCTTCCAAATAGTCTGTTTTCATCAATTCATATTTTTTAAAAGTCAATCCTATTTCATTTTAGCTACATTCTGCTAAAAAAAATTGTATGTGTGCCTTTTAATGTAATACTTGCTTCACAATAAATAATAATAATAAGAAGAAGAAGAAGAAGAAGATAAAGATTAGACCTGTGATTTCACTGATGTGGGGAACTTCCACCACAGGAAAATCTATCTACCATTGTAGGTTGCTATCTTCTCTTTAATTTGTCATTTTAGAGAGTTTCCTATAGCACTGAGAGGTTGAAGCTTACCCAGGGTCACACAACCGGTATGTCACAGATGGGGGTTAAATCCAGTTCTTCCTGCCTTTGAGGCATATCTGGTATATCATGCTGACTTTCTTCATAATAGCAATAAATACTGTATATTATTTATAGTTCTTTACAGTTTACAAAGTACTATTCTCACAACAACCCTATGAAACAGATAGAATAATTATATATATATATGTATATATATATATATATATATATGTATATATATAGTTCTTACTTTACAGATACGAAAACTTTGGTTCAGAGAGATAATAAATTGTCCTGAGGCAAGCAACTATTAAGTGTTGCACTTAGGACTCAGACTTGAGTAATTGACTAAATCCAACTCTGTTTGATGTGTTTTTTATTTGTCTTATGAATTCCTTTCTGAAGTTTTTATTTATTACTTGAATTCCAGAGAAAGATTTAGACTTTGATATCTGGAGCCTGATGTCTTCTTGTTCATCACTCCTCCAGAAAACTATAAATAGAAATAATAAATGGCAATTCTGATTTCTTCATAAAGGACTATATGGTGGTAAAGTTAATGAAGAAATAAGAGGAATAAGCATTTATAGAATGCCTACTATGTGCCAGATACTGGGCTAAGCATTTTTTTTTTTGCAGGGGGAAAGGCAGGGCAATTGGGGTTAAGTGACTTGCCCAAAGTCACATGGCTAGTGTTAAGTATCTGAGGTTGCATTTGAACTCAGGTCCTCCTGACTCCAGGGTCAGTGCTCTATTCACTGGCCACCTATCTGCCCCCAGCATTTTTTTTTTCAAATAGCAGTTCATTTGATCCTCATAACAACCCTGCAAGGTAGATACTGACATTATTCCCATTTTATAGTTGAGGAAAGTGAGGGAAACACAGGTTACATGATTTACCCAGGATCACAAAGCTAAGTGTTTGAGGCTGGATTTTGAATTCAGGAATTCTTGGCTACAGACCTAACTGCTTCACAAGGAATCAACTATTCCATATGTATTCCAAAAATGGAATGGACTTCCATTATCATCACTCAATTGAAATCACTCTTTTAAAGGTCACCATTGACTTCCTAATAGCCAAATCCAATATCCTTTTTCTAGTTCTTTTCTTTCTTAACTCCTCTATAGGTTCTGATATGATTGACTATCTTCTTTCAGATCTTCATTACATTGTTAACTTAATAAACACTACAATCTACTGGTTCTCCTACCTGTCTGACTATTTCTTCTCTAGACTGTCATCTTCTTGTACCCTGTAATATGCCTGTTTTTGCAGCATTCTCACCTGGGAAGATGGCTCTGCCTCATTTAGCCCCATCCTCTGATTGGCAATTTCCTCTCCAGAACTTGTATTTGAGGAAGCAAGAGAGTCCCATTCACTCCTATCCAGGCTCTATTTGTGACTCTAGATTTCTCTATCTTGTACTCATATAGTCACCTTTTCACTCCCCACCGCTACTTTCAGCTTCCTTTTATATGTTTTCTTCCCTCATACATTAGAATGTAGGCTCCTTGAGGACCAGAGTTATCTTATTTTTTGCTTATATTTCTATTCCCAGAATTTATCACAGTGCCTGCTGTGATAAACTAATTAAGCACTAATAAGTGCTTAATGATGGCTTTATCTATCCATCTATCTATCTCTCTAAAATGCAAACAAAATTTTATTAATTAAAAGTTTTTAATTAAAAGTTTTTAAAATGCAGAACTCATTTTCCTCCAATCTGACTTTTCCTCTAACATCTACATTTTTTATGTCTCCACCAACCTCAGTCGTTCAAGTTTAAAATCTCAAAGTCATCTTTGATTCCTCTCTTCATTGACCCACATAGTAAATGTTATCAAGTATTGTTGATTGCATTCTGCAATTTCTCCTTTGTGATATCATTGTAATTACCTCAATGTTTTTACTCAGGAAACATTTATTTCTTCTTGATGAAGATATTATTATGGACTACTAATTGACCTCCTTTCCTCCGGTCTCTCTCATGTCCAATCCATCTTCCACATCTCTACTCAATTTATTTTCTGTTGAGATATTAGGAGACACCCTGTTTTCCAGAGCTGAGACCCAGCAAACAAGCTGTTCCCTGAGCTTGGTATAATAACAATCCATTGTGTTCACCCTCTGGATGATCTCACCCTCTGGCAAAATCACATAATTATTGTATTACTTTGACCAGCACCAGGTCATCTCTGAGCTTGGACAAGCACCAAACAAGCTCAGACATATTCCAGTCATGAAGCCCTGCTATGAATCAAACTTGTCTCATTGTTGCTGTTACGCCTCATTGTCAGGGCTACAGCTCACTGTGTGGCCACTGGGATAAGAATTGAGATCTCCCCACACTGCCTTGGGTCCCCCCACTAGTGGTGGGGCTCATGTCTAGATCCCATCCTTGCTTGCAAGCCATTTCCCTCACTTTGAAATTAAACTTCTACTTGATTCCTGACTCTCCTATCTCTAGCCTGCTCTGTTCAACTATGGCCAAACACAGGTTAGAGGCTGGTTTGGTCCAGTTGACACTTCCTTTATACTGCTATGTCTATTGGCATCCCATTTCCTATAGAATAAAGTTTAAGCTTCTGACCTTAGCATTCAAGATCTTCCATAAACTGTATTCAACTTGTCTTCTCTTCTTTGTCCCAGTCAACTCCATTTTAATGTTCTATATTCCACTTAAGTTGGATTATTCTCCATCCCCTCTTCTTGTTCTGTCATCTCATATCTCTATGCCTCTGTTCATACAATCCCCTATGCTTATAATGCACTCAACTACCTTACCCCTGGCCCTGGAGTGGACTCCACTAGCCCAAATTTTCATTCATCAAAGCCTCTCCCTTTGTTCAAGGCTCCATCAAGCCTTCTCTTATGACTCCCTTAAATTTTGTCTGGATGTTTCCTTTTCTGCATGATCTCCTGTATCATAATTATTTGTATATGTATTCTTTCTCTTTAATTACAAACACCATGAAAATAGGATCTGTGTTGTGTCTATCTTAATAAAAAAAAATAGCCCAATACTTTGCACATAGTACTAAAGGTTTATTCAATGTTAATGAAGGTTTGTTCAACGTAGTGTGTTTCGTTCTGGGTGACACATTTTAAGAGGCATTCCTTTCTTATATCTCTGCTTTGGATTTCTATCATTCTCCTCTCAAAAACCTTCAATGGATCCCTATCACTTGCCAGATAAGATCCAAATTACTTAATCTACCATTCCAGGCTGTCTACCAATATGACCACTACTTCTCAAGCTTTATTGTATACTTTGACCAAATTGGACTGTTTACTATTCCTAGATGTAGTGTCATCTCTGATCTACTCACCCCCTCACCTTCACTTGAAGGTATGGTCTGCCAGGCAATGACTAACCCAGGATTAGTATATTTTGTGGGTCCACACTTCCAAAACCATAATTCCCAAGCCTCACTTTCAAGCTCATTTTTACTCTAGTCACCCAGAGTCATTAAAAATGATAGAACTCGGACATTTCTCCTCTATACCGAGGGTGCACTCCTTCACAAACGCACAGTGGGAAGAGTGGGTGTGTATATTAATGGACAGACAAGTATTTGGGGACACATAGGACAACATATGCTCAAGGTAATTCATACCTTTGTCCCTTCAGGGCCCTGATGTTTTCTCTTTTCATAGTATCTTCATATTGCTCCCCTTGGACACAGATTTGGTGCTGGATGTGTCACTTTGTTGGGTTCCCTGGGCCTTTCTTCTCTTCAGCTCAACCCGACTCTATGACTGGACTGTCTGGACCTATTTTCTGTTAGATAAGGCTTCTCTTACCAGGTGAGATGTTGGTGCTGATGGGGAAGTGGAATACTAATAACCTCTCCTCATTGTACTCCTGGAAAAGTGTAACTTTAAAAAGGCAAAGAGTGATTTTTCATTCAGGCTCTGAGTTCTTCCTCCAGAGACAATTTTCTTCTCAACTGTTGGAGATGTGTGAGGGGGGTCAGAATAGAGGATAGTCCAACTATACATGCACTGGTACTGAGAAAGGAGAGAGCTGTTGGTTCTCTGGGGAAGCTTGGCTATGATTCTGCGAGGGATTGGATTGGGGAAGGAAAGAGAACCTGGGGGGGAGGGGGAGAATAATGATAACAAGACCCTGGGGTGGGGGCCAGGAAAGAGAGTAGGGTTACATGTCTCAGAAGGAACTGGCAGAGCATTAGAAGTACACCACGAGGGGGAAGAAAGACGCCGCCCCTAAGGAGGAATTTTGGGCCCCAGAATGTCAGTATTCTGGGACAAAATCCCAGCTGTTCCCCCTAGTAACTTCTCTGAACAGATGTCTTACCTTAAGCACTAGATCAAAAATGCTTTTTTAACAATTTATTAGTCTTTGAAGATGTACTTTGCCACCATAGCCCCCTCAAGTTAGGGATTTTGTCTTTTTCATCAGAGAGTCAGTGGATCAGGAATAGGCCTTAGGGCCAGGAAGATAAAGTTCAAATCCTGTCTTTGATACATACTGACTGTGCAGTCCTATACAAGTTACCTGTCAATTCTCTGAAAAACACACTAAGTGATAAATTGCAGAGAAGGTGCTAACGTGCTTTGATAGAGAGAATTTCCTCAGTAAGGATTTCCCTAAGTAAGTGAAATTACAAGTCCAGTCTCTAGCCAGCTGTATTTTCTTTAGACCTAGCGCGTCTTATGTGTAGTACATAATAACATTTGTTTGACAAATGGTGACTAAAATAATAAGCTCTAGACAAACATTGTTCATAATTAAATATATATTTCCCACTATTTACAGGTGTGCAATGAAAAGAGAATTTAAAAACATGGTGAGGTTGCATACTGTCATTTTTGGAAAAGCATTGCATACCCATGCTCACCCCACCAGATTATGCCCACTGTGAAAAACTGCAGTGGTATTGGAGAATCTCCCACCAGAGTATTATACTATTTATTGTAAGACAGAAAACATCTTTAAAATGTCTAAATGCTGACTGATGTAAATAAATAAAGCCCCAGCTAATCACAATGGTTTCTCTATGGAGCAGCCCCCTGGAAGTTTTTGAATAAAGGGTAGAAAATCTCCCAGGACTTTCTCTGCATGAGAGCCCACAAGTCAGCAGATGAATAGTTCATACTGTAGCTCACTACAAACATGAAACCCAGGAAAATCAATGGGAGGGTGAGAAAGGTTGGAAGGAACAGGGAACCACAAAATGAAGACAAAAACAGTCACTGAAAAGTCTTTTTTCACTTTTCTGTACTTAAGTTCTCTCAATTATTTTTTTTCTGGCAAGAATTGCTGCAAATCTGTCCAACTTTCAAGAAAAGTCCTGATATATTGCTCTCCTGCTCTTCATCAGTGAATAGACAGCACCAATTCTCCCTTCTATTTTCTATCTCTTCAGCTGGCTGCATCTTATAGAGTTGTAGCCACAGAAAGCCTAAAACTATTAAATCAATAGTGGAAAGGATAGAAGACAAGCCACCTTTTGTTGTGGGGGTGCTTAGAAAAAAGAATTTCTGTAGCCATGCAAAAAACTTTGGACACAGATCTAGGGGCTAGAAAAAAAAAGTGCTGTGGTACTAAAACCTCCTCTGACTGACTGATTATCAAGGTTTGGCAAGTGTGGAAAATTGGGACACTATGTCAATTATGTCATAATCTGTAATTCAGGCCCAAGTGATTATGGTTGTTTTGGTTGTCTAGTTGTTTCAATCGTGTCTGACTCTTCATGACCCCATTTGGGGTTTTCTTGGCAAAGATACTAGAATGGTTTGCCATTTCCTTCTCCAGTGGATCGAGTGGGTTCATTTTGTCAGGCAATCAGAGGTTAAGTGACTTTCCCAGGGTCACACAGGTGGAACATGTCTGAGGTTGGATCTGAACTCAGATCTTCCTGACTCCAGGTCAAGTACTCTATCCATTGAGTCATCAGTTACCTCCAAAGAGACCCAAATGGGTCACAAAGGTCAGCTAGATGGTACAGTGAATAGAATGTTGGGCCTGGAGTCAGGAAGACCTATCTTCCTGAGTTCAAATCTGACCTCAGATACTTAATAGCTGTATGACCCTGGGCAAGTCACTTAATCCTGTTTGCTTCAGTTTCCTCATCTGTAAAATAAGCTAGAGAAGGAAATAGTAAACCACTTTAGTATCTCTGCCAAAAAAAAAAAAAAAACAAAACCCAACCCCAAACAAAACAACCCAAATAGGATCTTCAGGGACAGCACAAAACTCTTTACTGTACTCTAAACCAGCCATATCCTAGGATTAATTAGAATCGTGGAAGCCAAGAATTCAAATTCTTTTGATTCTAGGATCAAAACTATCCTTCTGTATTAGATATTCAAAGCCTTTCACAATCTAGCTCCAACCTAATATTGCACATTGCTTCCCTTAACACAGGGAGGCAGCTAGGTTGCATAATAGACACAGTGCTGGATTTAGAGCAGAGAAGACAAGAGGAAATTGTGCCTCAGACACTTCGTAAATGTGTTACCCTGCATAAGTCACTTAACCTTTATCAGTCTTAGTTTCTTCATCTGTAAAATTAGGAGATTGGATTTGATGGTTCCTAATACACTCTATGGTCTATGAAATTGGCTTATGTGCAGTCCTGTATATGGACTTTATTTTTTTGTTTTATTTATTTTCTTGTCTATGGACCATTTCACAGACTTTCCCTCATGCCTCTGAAATTCTCTTTCTCCTGCCTGCTGCCTCATAGAATCCCTAGTTTCCTTACAAGTTCAACTTAATTCCCACATTCTGTGTGAGACTTTTCTTGAATTCTGCTATTGCATCCTCTTCTAATTGCTTTACATTAACTTTGTGTATGTTTTGTACATATTGTGTATGCAGGGGTGTTGTGAGACTTGAAGGAGGGCCTCCCTTCAGTTTTCCTTCCCTGAGAGTTCTACTATATTCCAGTTGAGTTCAAGTAATGTTTATAGAGCAGTACGAAGATATACTGGTAAATATTTAACAACTAGACTCTTCACAGGAAAAAAAGTATACATACATACTTTTCTTTTTTTCAAATAAGTTTTTATTAATGTCTTTACATCATAATAGTCCCCTCCAAGCATTCCTCCCTCTCTTCCTCTCAGAGAGCTATCACATATAACAAACACTATTTTTTTTTTTTGGTCTTTTTGGAGGGGGTAAGGCAGGGCAATTGGGGTTAAGTAACTTGCCCAAGATCACACAGCTAGTAAGTGTTAAGTGTGTGAGGTTGGATTTGAATTCAGGTCCTCCTGACTCCAGGGCTGGTACTCTGTTCACTGTGCCACCTAGCTGCCCCACAAATAGTATTTTTTAAAGGCAAAAATAGAAGAACAGAAAGACAAGAAAATCAAAACAACTGATCAATACGTTGGAAAAGTCTGAAAGCATAATGAAAGTTTAATCTGCATTAACACTTAAGAAAATGTTCAGACAATCAACAAAACACATTTTTGGTAATTGCTGATTCCTGGGGTATAAATGCTCACTCTGAAAATTTGACAAGTGACTTTTACAAACTGGTTAGAGCTGGTTTGAGCACAACTCTACTTTGTACCTACTTCCATGATACATTTTGTTTCCTTTGACAGAATAGAAAGTCTTGGAGGTTAGAGATTTTTCATTTTTGTCTTAGCTTCTCCAGGGACTAAGTACAGTACTGGACACATAGTATCTGTTTAATGGTTGTTGATTTACTGATTAAAAGGGACCCCCATCTAGTCTAACCCATACCTAAAGTATCTTCAACATTCCCAGGGCTTACTCATTTAGCCTCTCGATAAAGACCTCTAGTGACAGAACTCAGTATTCCCTGAAGAACTTCATTTTCCTTTTAAATGGCTATATTTGTTAGGAAATTTCTCCTTATGTTGAGCAAAAATTTACCTTCCTGTAACTTCCACCCACTGCATCTGCCTTCTGAGATGAGCAGAGCAAGGCAAATTCTTTTCCCAGATGACAATACTTCAAATATTTGAACATGATAAACATGTCCCCCTTAATTCCTCTCGTCTAGGCTGAATGATTCTCGTATCCTATGATTTTAAGTCCTTTCCTAGTTCTAGTTTCCCATTCTGAGTTCAATTCAGTTTGTCAGTGTTCCTCCTAAATGTCTTGGCTAGGACATGAAACAGTTCTCTAGATGTGATCTGATTAGGGAACATCCAGATTATCAACTTCCTAGCTATAGGATCTTTGTTCCAGTATCCTTAGTTCTCCTGTGAGGCCCTGTTTTTTTGGTATTCATTTTAAAAAATTGTCTCCAGAATCATAGCCCATTATGTTGAATATTTTCAATGCTAGCAAATCTTTAGCCTTCAGAGAAGGAAGATTCATTTTTTTTTTGATAGTCAAAAATTATTTGGAGCATGCCTGGTGAATAAGGTAGGTTGCCAAGCTGGTAAATTGAGTTTTTGACAAATAGTGTGTGATTATAATCTAATTAAACTGAATTTCTTGTCTGCCCTATGAACTGGAAGAAAACAAATTGGAAAGACCTTAGTGCTCATCTAATCCAACCCCCTCATTTTACAGATGAAGAAACTGATTGTCAGAGTAGTTAAATGACTTGTCCCAGGTCATACAGGAGTTACATGGCAGAGCTGAGATCTGAACCCAGATCCTTGATTTAGGTATAAATTTAGGTATTGTCAAAAAAAAAAAGGTGTCCATTGGTGAAGTTTTAAAATTTATTTTAATTAACTAGTTAATGTATTTTTGAGGGCAGAAGACAGGGCAATTATGGTTAAGTGACTTGCCCAAGGTCACATGGCTAGTAAGTGTTAAGTGTCTGAGGCTGGATTTGAACTCAGGTCCTCCTGATTCCAGGGCCAGTGCTCTATTCACTGTGCCACCTAGCCACCCCACTGGATTTTTTTTTTTTTATCATTCTCTACCAATTCTACTCCTTGGATTTGATTCCACCATCATCATCCTCCCAGGAAATATTCATGACCACAAAACCCAGCATCCTCAAGACTGAATCACTTTTGCTAGTTGCACCAAATCAGTACCCTCAGTGGCCTCTGTCCTTCTGATTGGAGGCCTGGAAGGCAGAACAAACTCTCCTCCCAAGGCCTCCATTTAAGGAAGACTCAGGGGGCTCACAGCTTCCCATTTCCCACCAGCTGCACTCTTTGGATTCCATTCCATTCCAGGCCCCTCCCAGCTTTGTAGATTCCTTTTTTGTGTATTTTCTTCTCCCACTCAAGTGCAAACTCTGTGAGGGATGGGTCTGTCTTTCTTTTTCTGATTTGTATTCCCAGAGCTAAACACCACAGTGCTTACTAAATATTTATTGAATTGAATTAAAAATTGTGTCATAGTAAGAACACCAAAACGAGGTTATGCCCCCAAAAGACAAAATTATTTTGAGGATATAAGTTTTGGCATTTGTTTAAAAACAGTTTTTAAGCCTCATTATCATAATCTCTTTGGAGATAAGGACCATATCCTCTTTATTTTTCTATGTCCCTTGATATCTTGCATGGTACATTTAGTCTTGTTCAGTTATTAGGAAAGGGCTGATCAAGAATGTCTACAGACTTTGACAGACTAGGGCTTAAAAGTCAAAGTGTAGATAAAGACGCGGGGAGAAATTGAGAGGGTACTACAGGCTCCTTGCTTTCCAATAATTCTTTTACTTTTCAGCACAAGCCAAAACACTGTAACCATTTTCAACTATATTAGAACTGAAGAATAAAGCAAATAAAACTCTAAGTAACTGCTTCCCAAATAGAGTTTGTAAGGAAGAACTGAGATCTTTACATTTTGTTGTTCAGTTGTTTCAGTCATGTCTGACTTTTCATGACCCCATTTGGAATCTTCTTGGCAAAGATAATGGAGTGGTTTGCCATTTCCTCCTCTGGCTCATTTTATACTGAGGAATATTCACAGGAAACTGAGACAAGCAAAGTCAAGTGACTTGCCCAGGGTCACACAGCTAGTAATGCCAGATTTAAGCTGAGAAGGATGGATCTTCCTGACCCCTGGCCTGGCACTCTATCCATTTCATCACCTACCTTTTTTTAGGTTTAGGATTCCCCTAACTATAGTTTATGGAGAAGCAAATGGCAAATCATTCCAGTATCTTTACCAAGAAAACCCCAAATGGGATCATGAAGAGTCAGATATGACTGAAATGAGTGAACAGCAACAACCACTATACTTTAAGATTTGTTGTCTGTCCTTAGTTTTCAAAGAGGATCAAGGACATCACAAGTAATGTCTTGACTTGCACTGAATTGGATTTAAATGAGGCAGCATTGTACAAAGTCATCTGCCTCACTCTTTTCCTGAGTCATCGAAGTCCAACAGCAAGACAAAAGGCAGGACAATGCAGTAGACGATATTGGTGTCTTTGATGTCTAACCAAGCTCCCAGCACTTCATGGCACCTGCTTCAGCTGCCTTTATGGCTGCTGGAACAAATTGTTCTCATCCACCCATCCAGGGAAATTTTTCACATGCTTGGGGTAGGTATTCCCCCCAGCCCCATCCCCCAACTCACTGATGGGTTTGAGGCCAGTCATTTTGGTGTGGCTGCTGCACATGTGTAGCGCCAATGTGATATTCACAGCACCTATGGTGGATATGAATATGCCGGCATAATTCTGAATTGCAAACTATAACAGACTCTCCACATTGTAAACAGAACCCAAACATTTATTCAAGTACTGGAAAACCAATTCCCAACACCAGAACACCAAACTCATCATAGCAACAAAGAAATCTATACAAAATAACAATGCAGAGGGCACCACCATTCCCAAGCTTTCCCCTTGCTAGGGCCTTCCCACAAACAAACACTCACAGCTCACTGCCTGCTTCCTGTCTCTCCCTCAGTTCTAACTGCTTCGATCAACTTCCTCTCTCAGCTCTCTTCCAGCTCCACCTCTTCCTTTCCCACCTTTCCTGCTCCACCCCTTTCTGCTTCACCCACTTGACAAGCTCCTCTCACCACAGACTCATGTGACTTAGGCTTCCATATGACTCAAGCAGGTCATATAGGCTTATTAATGGGTGGGAAAAATCTTCCCATTTACATTACCATTACAGCATGCTACATCTTAGAGCCACAAGGTAAGAGTTGGGTGAATTGGGTAAACTCCAAAGGTAGATGAGAAACCCTGAAAAGGGTTCAACAAGCCTTCACACCAGAGGTGCTGGTTCTCCTGAACACCCCATATACACCACTTTAACTGCTGGTGGCCTCAACTTTCCTCTCTCTCTCTCTCTCTCTCTTTCTCTATACCTCTTTATCTACTCATTTTCTACTATGCTCACTTCATCTTGAACTCCTACTCTATCCCCTATGCTTTAGACCCAACAGTTGTAGACTGAAAGCCCAAAGAGGTTGTTTGGTTCTTGTTTGAGAAAGATGCTGTAAATGTTGTGCTGATGATCAGAAACAGGCAAAGAAGAGCAGGCCTCCAATATATCTGTGTTCTATTGTGGCAAAACTACTCCAGGTAAGCCTTACCCTTAAATAATCAAGAGGAAGAGTAGGAGGGATAGATAAGAACAACCCATAAACAGGAGGATCTCTAAATCCTAATAAAAGCTCTAATGCTGCTTCCATGGCAGTCCCTGCTGATAAGTAACATAAAGCCCTTACCTACTTGGCTAAAATGATGTAAGGGCAGTCCTCTTTGGAAGATTGGTTCTGTGTTATACTCCAGGATAGGGAAACACCAGAGGATGCCACTTTGGCAGTGACCTGAGAAAAACTGTTTCTTTCATCTGAGGGCTCACTTGATTCTTCAGGGGCTATAGTTAGTAATAAAAGACTTGACCAAGGTGATGGTTTCTTTGGCTTAACTGGATTTATTTATTTTTAGTCAGGAATGGCTTCACGGGGCTAGGAGTTGGCCAATCATCAAGTCAATAAATCTTTAATAGACCCCTGCCACGTGTAGGTACCTCTCTAAGCGCTGGGTACACAAAGAAGGCAAAGACAGTCTTTGCCATTGAGGTGTCCCCTTCAAATGGGTTTGTTAGGCTGGTTCTTTAGGGTGTTCATTGAGAAGTGACGTTGATGTAAAAAATCAGTAAGATATTTGGAAATCAGTCTGTACCTCCTGAGGTAACTGCGGCAAGTGCATCTTTGTTGATAGACAGACAGATAGACAAAGCACCCCCAGGAGTTTACTTCCTAGTAGGGGAAGACAATACATCAGATGGAGCTGAGAACGGAGGTGGGCAAGATGTGGCTCGGTATCCACACCAGCGCAAGATATGAAAGTCTAATGAGTCAGGAGTGTAAATGGGGGGAATGGGAATGGGAATATGAAGATCTTCCCTGCCTCTTAATAAGCTTAAGAGAATCTGCTTTGAAAATAAACTCTGCTTTGAAAATAAACTCTGCCCCCTAATAGGCTGAATCACATGGAGCCTTAGATGGGAGGAGTTTGCTGGAGGGTGGAGCCGAGCCCACAGGAAGCTGGGAGTCAGAGCTACACTAGACAGTTGGGAGGAGAGTGTGCTTCCCAGGGAGACAGTTAGGCTTGTGAGTAAATATTGGTCTTATGTTGGTTTGTGGGTAGACTAAAGGATGCTGTGGCTCTCTGTGCTGTTGTGGCTTATTAACTTCTTTGCTACTATGATGGAATCAGCTTACTGGTTTGGGGATTTGGTTTTCTGGTGTCTGAATAAATGTTTTGCTTTTGTCTTCTAGATGGAGAATCTGTTATATTTTGTGATTGAGCACCATGCAGATATATTTATAGTGATCAGCACTGTGAATATTGCATTGACACTACAATGGGAGAGAAAGTGGTATGGTTGAACTGGGTACTTTCTCACACGGGGGTTCTCCGAAGTAATTCACCACTCAGAGGAAGGTACTTTGGGGTGGAGGCATCTCTAGGGTAAGAAGGGAGTTCGGGTAGAGGTGATAAATTCCAGAGAGTTAGGTGAAGACCTGGAAGAGAAGTGGGACTTGGAATCTACTCTGCCACTGATTTTTCTCTTATGAGACATCTCTGCATGAAAATACTGACAAGGTAGAAGTGGGGTATAAAATAGCTATCTTCAAGTTTTTTGAGTCCCTCACACTGAAGAGGCAATAAACTTATTCTGCTTCACCTTGGATGATGGAACAAGTAACGACAGTGGGTGAAAGTCGCAAACAAGAGAGTTTAGTCTTGACATAAGGAAAAAAATGTATGACTAATTAGAAGTTTCCAAAAGTGGAATGAGTTGCCTCAGGAAGTAGGGGGTTCTCTCTCACTAGAGGTCTTCAAGAAAAAGCACCTCTATCTGTAAGTTGTGTTTTATAGGGGATTCATTTTTCAATTGTGAAGTGGATTAGGTAATCCCTTACAAATTTGGGAGTCTATGACAAAAAAAACCCAAAATAATTAGAAAACTATTGCAATAGACAACCTTATTCCACCAACTCTCTTCTCACACTGAAGTTTCCCCCTACTCCCTGCCATTTGTCCCTCCTTTCTCTAGTTTTGGAGTGTAGCTTTACTAATTAATTAATTTTCCTTTCTTCCTTTTGGTCTATTTTTCTAAGTCTTCCTCTCTTTTCTCTCTTCAATTTGTTTTTAAAAAAATTTTGTTCTTTCACCTTTTCCTAAAGCATTTTTTGTTATTGTCTTCATTACTTTCTCTCTATTCTAGACTTTCATTCTTTGAATCATGTCCCTTATATTTAATTATTTCTTCTATCCATGTACTTATCATGGAATTAAAGCTATTGAGTTCCCTTTTCTAAACAGTATCTATCTTATTGCCTTGTAGATCTTGTCCCCTGGTCTCCTTTTTCTGTCTTTCTTCCTCATGTGACTTGACAATGGTTAGGTCATCAGAAGATTGTTCTTTAGAGTCATCTCTCTCTTTTTCTCTCAGAAATGAATTTGTAATTTGAAGAAGTCATTGTTGATTCATAGACAACTCACTCATCTAGATATTTTAAGAAATTTCAAGGATATTTTATGTCACCTTTGCTTTCCAATGTTTCCCTCTCCTGTCCTCTACCCAGAGAGCCATCCCTAATGCCAAAGAATAAAAAAAATGAAGAGAAAGCAAATCACTAACTTTGATCTTTAAAAGTTATGAATAGAGGATGGAAGAAGGGAAATGTGTTAGAGGATGAAAACAAGAATGCTATTAAGGTATAAGCAGCGTATTTATAAGGTTTCGGATGATACAAAGCTAAGAGGGATAGCTAATGCACTGGATGGATCAAAAAAAATTATTGATAGAAAAGTACTTTTCACAGGTTATATCAACTAATTTAGCCTGTACTACACTACTTAATTTTTTTTTAATACCAGCATCAATTCCAGGTCACCAAAAATAGCTTCTAGCCTATGTTTTCATGTGAACAGTTTCTAGATGAGCTACACTGGGTGTCATCAAGTACTGAAAACCTTCTTTTGCTGTAACAAAATGATGTCCCTTTTAAAGGTATTTGTGATGGATAAAAATCCTGTTGCTGGTTATAAATGGCTTGAACTTCTTAGACAATTTTTTTATTGGCTCAAGATACTAGGCAATTTGATACTTATTGTCATGAACCATATATATTTGCTATTCAGTGGATGTGCAGGGAAGCCTCTTTCCATTGAAGCTTCCAGTATAGTTGATATAAGATAATCTGGAATCCATGATTCAGGGAAGTCGCATTTGCTACTTTTCTTCCAGGCTTGACAACTAGTGTGTGATTACACACACTGAACAATGGATTTGAATTCTGCAATATGTGCTGATGTCATTTAGTGTCCTTTGAGAAAAGAAAGACATGATTAGAATGAAATGTAATGGGAACTTCTTCACTCCCATAATAATTGCAAGAGATTCTTTGTCAAGTTTTGCATGGTTTTCTTTTGTACACAACACAATTCTTTGGTGGTAAGCAATTATCTCATTGTGGTATGGAGGTAGTGCTTGGTTCTCAAGGTTTATATTAATAAATTATAGGTTCTGGCTGGGTGCGTGGTGCATGGCTGTAGTCCCCGCTACTAGGGAGGTTGAAGCTGATAGATTGCTTAAGCTCAGGAGTTCTCTGTCACAGTAGGTTAAAATCATAAGTAGTCTGCACCAAATCTGGTACCAATGTCGTGAACCCTTAGGAGAGGTAGACCAGAGTGTGTAAGGAGTAGTGAACTACGCCAAGTTAGAAGTGGAACAGGTCAAAACACCCTCGCCAATCAGCCCTGCAAACAGGTGGGGAACCTCTAGACTTTCAGCCTGAGTGAGATAGGAAGACCCAGCCCCAATAAACAAACAAACATGTAAATGAATAGTTAGCTGGATGGATAGATAAATAAATGAACAAATAAACTAATACATAAATAGATAAACTGTAGGTTCTAGGAGATTCTACTGTGCTAAAAAGGTTTCCAGTCTGGTACTGATAAGAGATTTTTATCTGCCGTCCAAGGAGCAAAACAGCCAAGGGTGGAGAGGCTCGCCATGGTTTAGACATTAGGTAATGACTTGTTTGTTAATGACAGCCTACAAACCCAAAAAAATGCCAAATGACCCTCAGCGCTCTGCAAACCCTCCCTTTCTGCAAGGGAAGCTGTAGATTAGCAGATGGGTTTTAAACTATTTATAAATGTTAATTTAATTTTTGGTACTCTAAATGTGAGATCCTTTTCTAATGAGTTTATATACAATTAAAGGGATGGAACCATGTAAATATTTATATTCTTTCTAGAAATAACATTGTATGATATAAAGAAGTTGAAAGTAAATGGAAATATGGGTCATAGATTCTCCTTGGAGAGACAAATGGTTGGAAGAACGGATTTCATCACACAGAGAGGTGCCAAAAAAAAAAAAGAAGGAATCTCTCGAAGTGTTCCCAGCACTCCCACTGCATATTTCCTTTGGGCTGGAACCGATTATGATATTTTATATAATTTAAACTTTGAATATGTAAATTTAAACATATGTGACTATTTCAAGGGATTCATTATTCAAATTAATTGGGATCTAGCTTACAAATTCAAAAGCGAAGGAAATCTAATGTTATGGGATCCTTGGTTATATCTACTTGTAGTACTCATTATCAGTGTAAGAAAAAAGATCATCATGAGGATAATTGTAGCACATATGTCAAAATCTCTTGCAGAAGATGAAAATACATAGAAATTCTATATTTGGTTGTTTTAATACAAAGATAAAGATAAGTTTGTCTGGTGAAATATATATTATAAAATATGATTCACAACAAATAAATGTTAGAGGTCAAAGACTTGTAGACTCACATTTATATATATATAAGGAACAACTTCTTCAAAAAGAGATTCAGGAGGCAGTAGAAATGACAAACACCAGAATGTGACCCCCCCCCCAAAAAAAGTAAATTTATTCTCTCTAAGTATAGGTGATGACCAGTTACTGTCGTAGGATTCATTTCTAAATCAGCCATTTTTGTGTAAGTCAAACAATTGATTAGTTAAAGCAAAGGTCAAAATCAATTCCAAATTAAGAAAAAGTATAAAGATAAGTTTAAGACATTGTGTTCAACTGTGATAGCTCCAAAATAATTTATTCAAACATGCAACTGAGTTTTTTAAAATGAGAAATGGATAAAGGAAAAGACATTGATTATTCATCACTACTTACTCCCGAAATTTTCCTAAAATAAAGTAATTGTAAGAATAGGGAGGCCAAAAGAGTTCAGAAACTGCTGCGCCAGTAAATACCTGATTCTCTAGCCAAGTAAAGAGATAGGGCAGCTGAGGGCTGTACTAATTTAAAACAAACTCATCTGCAAAATTTTACGTGGTAAAAGATGATGGAATAATATGAGCAAAATCAGCTCAAAAACATCAATGAATAAGAGAAGAGAAAAACAAGTCTGCAGAAAGTTTGGTGTGAGACCCAACTAAACCTGATCATCCCAAGAGTATTTACAGGTAAACTAGCAAGAGAAGAAATAGGCATAAATAAAACCAATTTGCCAGTTAATAATGTGCTTTCAGCTTTGATGCCATTGGAACCATCACATTTGATAACTTCAGTACTGGATGTGCTTTCTCGGAAGGTGGAAATGTCATTTAAGAGGATGCCAGGAAGAAAAAATGAACCAGACCAAGAGGACAGATAAGAAATTTGTACCATAGGCAGACCGTTTTGAAAGCGTTGAAAAATTGATGTTCAAGATACCAGAAAGAAGGAAAGATACAAAATACTTGGAAAAACTAGGGACAGTATTATTACCCTCCATCTATCGAAAAGAATAAAAGGAAATAAGTAATTATATAAGCAATATGAACTAGAGAAGGAATATTTGCTGAATATAATCCATACATCCACTTTCTCATGTATTTATGAAAATTATATACTTGTTTAAAGTATATTCTTGATAAAAGCAAGAAGAAAAAAGGCAGGCTTTCGGGGAAAAAAACTTCTATAGAAAACCATATCTTTATAATGATAGCATTGACCATTGGGTCAACATCCTTTGTGAGTGATGTTGATGGTGACAACTGTCATTTATATAGTGCTTTATGGTTTGCAAACTGCCTTAAAATTTTATCTCATTTTTCCACTCAAAACAACCCTAGAAGGTAGGTGCTATTATTTCTTCTATTATTTCCCAAATGAGAAACTGAGGCAGGAACCAAAGACTTGCCCAAGGTCACATACCTAGGAAGTGTCTAAATTTAGATTTGAACTCAGGTCTACCAAGCTGCTTCTAGTACAAAAACTTTTTTTAATTAAAATAAAAATTCATGCCTCTCCTCCCCACACACACATAATAGTAGGTGTACTGTTAGTATCCATTAATTGAAAAAATAGAAAATGGAAAAAGTGCTGTGAATTCAGTAGTACTGTTAATTTGTATCTTATGATTCACGACAGAATCTACATATTTTTGAAAAAGTCAGAAATACAAATATAAGAAAAATTATTTATTCATTTTATAGAAGTTATATTTATTAACTGATTATACTAAGTCATGCCGCATGTTTTATGAAGCTAAGTAAAGAACAGAATCATCATTCTTGATGTGTGTCCTTTGTAATACCTCTTTCTACCAACCTTGGCCAATTGGTTAGAAACTAAGTATTAAGAATTCAAGATCTCTCTGTGTTTATCCATTTTTTGGAAGATAAAATGTTTGATTTAGTTGATTCTCTATTAATGATGAGGTCCTCCAGATGCTATCATTTGGAGAGGACTAACCCCAGAACATTATGAAGCCTTCTCAGTTAGATCCACAACACTCAAAAGAAATTGCTCCAACAATCTACATGGGAAAAACCAGGTGGCTAAAGGGCACAAATTGTCCAGACTATGACGTGTAGTTGACTGGCAGTCCTGTGAGTTGGGCCCTTAGTACATATTTCTTGAACAATCACTGATAATGGGCAGTGGTCAGTTCAGAATTTAATTCAAGGAAAATCATGGGTTAGACTGAATTAAAAAAAAAACCCAACACTTCTAACATTTTCATACTGATCTTAGACTTCAAAACTCATCATTACTTTTTTAACATTTAAATTCCCCTGGTTGTATTGGCTGTAAATATGGTATAATGACTTCTGTGCAAGGAAGGGATATAAAAGATATTATCCAGCAAGTGTTTGATTAGAAAAGGCAGTGGCCTACTATTGTAGCAACATAAAAGTGGGCAGACTGAGTGATGCTCAGATATCCACAGAATTTTAAGGGGTTTAGAGGAAGCTCTCTAGGAGGTAATTTATAGGAGAACAAAGATAAGAAGCATGCAAGATGAGATATAGAAGGAATTCACCACTGAAGATAACAACCACCTCAATAAAATCACAGATTCACTGACTTTTTGAAGAAATAGGTTCATTGCTGCCATCCATTATTTTATGGATGACCATAGCTCTGACATAGTAAGGTGAAGTATAAATGATAATAATGGCCTTATAGTCATAGTAAGCTTCATTTAAGCATTCAAGATGTCTCAAAGGAACCCCTACACCCTTCTCCTCTCTTACCTTCCCTATTTTTGTCAAAGGCAGTACCATTTTCCCAGTCCCTCCAGCTCTCAACATAGGAGTCATCCTCGATTCCTCACTCTCTCTTATTTCCCATATCCAATCCATTGCCAAAGTCTGTCCGTTTCAACTTTGCAACATCCCTCTGATATGCCCCTTTTCTCTCCTCAGACCCTGCCACCATTCTGGTACAGGCCCTTATTATTTCACTCCTGGACTATTGCAACAGCCTGCTGGTAGGTCTGCCTGTCTTAAGTCTCTCCCTACTCCAATTTACTTTCCATTCAGCCACTAAAGTGATTTTTCCTGAAATACAGGTCTGGCCATATCACCCTCTACTCAATAAACGCCACTGGTTTTCTATTGCCTCCACATCAAATACAAAAATTCTTTGCTTGGCATTCAAAGTCCTTCATAACCTAGCCCTTTCCCACCTTTCCCCAAGACATATTCTTCTATCCAGTGACACTAGTTTCTTTATGGTTCCACAAACAAGACACTCCATCTCTGGGCATTTTCTCTGACTGTCCTCCATCCCTGGAATGTTCTCCTTTGTCTCTCTACCCAATGGCTTCCCTGGCTTACTTTAAGTCCCGACTAAAATCTTACCTTCTACAGGAAACCTTTCCCATCTCCTCTTAATTCTGGTCCCTTCTCTCTGCTAATTATTTCTTATTTATCCTGTATATGTTTTGTATAGATTTATTTGTTTACCTTCTCCCTCATTAGATTTTAGGCTCCTTGAGGGCAGGGACTGTCTTTTATCTCTTTTTGTCTCTTCATTGCTTAGCACAGCATCTGGTAGATAGTAGGTGCTTAATAAATGTTTATTTATTGATGAAGCTTCAGAAAGATTTTCCTTTGTTTTTGGAGTAGCCACATCATGAATTGCCACAGCTTTATATTCAATGCAGTAAATATAAGCAAGCATTGATAGTAATCCCAATTACACATTTCTTTTTTTTAATCACTTAAATAATGGAAGTATTGAGATGATATAGGTTTCTTCATTTCTTCCTTGCAGGCTCATATTCTATTGATTCCTTTAGATATTATAGAGCATGTGTTTCCCATATTCTCCAGTCTTTGTTGGTGGCAAGAACTTTCCTTGAATTATAGAATTAAAAGAACTATAGAGGTCAAAGCCTAAAGCATGAATGCTGTCTATAATATGACCCAACAAGTAGTCCTTCAATTTCTGTTCAATATCTAGTGATTCATTGTCCCCTGAGATAATCTATTTCGTTTTTGCATAGCTCTTCAAATATTTGGAGAAAATAGTCTGATACTCTGTCAGCTTTCTCTTCTCCAGGCTAAATATCTGTCAGGATCCTCATGCTAAGATAACCCTTCTTTTTTTTATTCCTCTCTCTCTCTCTCTCTCCTTTTTTTAAACTATCAGGGACAACCTGTTTTCCAGAATTAAGGCCCAGCAAGCAATGGCTGTGCCCTGAGCTTGGCTTAACAACAGTCTTTTGTGCTCACCCTCTGGATGAACTCAGCCACAGCAAAATCCCAGAGTTGTTTCACACCAGTACCAAGTGTTCCCTGAGCTTGGACGAGTACCTGCAGTAACCATGTTCTGGTCACGAAGCCCTGTGAAGAATGAAACTTATCTCATTGTTGCTGTTACAGCTCATTGTGTAGCCATTGGTATATATGTATCTCAATGCTTATTTGCCCACACTAAAGGAGGTTCCCCACCGGAGGTGGGGTAGGTAGCTCATGTGCCTATTTTCCCTCCTTTTGTAGGAAGGAAGACTCTGCTTGCAAACCATTTCTCTCACAAATTAAACGATTTGACTCCTGACTCTTCTGTTTCTTGCCTGCTCTGCTTTGTTCAGCTCAGGCCATCTGCAGGTTAGAGACCAGTTCCGTCTGGCTGACATATCCCTAATTATTTCAATAGATCCTCCTATTGTTTGGTTTCAAGTCCCCTCTTCATCCTGACCTCGTCTCCTCTGGCTGTGCTACAGCTCATCAAAGATGCTTCTGAGACACAGGACCCAGAAATGGACACAATGTCCTGTCTGGCCTGACCAGGGCAGATTACTATAGCACTATCATTTCCCTCACTCTGAAAAATATACTTTTGTTAGCTCAAGATAAGATCACAGTATAAATTTTGGCTGCCACATTATGCTATTGACTCATATTGATGTTGCAGCCTACTAAAACTTTTTCACTTGAAATTGACCTCACCAATCTATAGTGTGAAATACTCAGTTTCCCCCTATTTTTGAAAATCAGGAGTATATTTGTGTGTGTTCAATCCAATAACACTTTTCCTCTTCTTTGACAGCGAACTAGCAACCGTATTCACAAGTTCTCTCAGTATTGTTGGACATCATTTATGCATGCCCACTGACTTAAATTCACCATGGCTAGCTAATGTTCTTACTAATTGCTTCACTTGCCTTCAGCTTCAAGTCTCTGGAAAATACTTTTGTTCTGTCTTTCCAGTCTAAATTATCAGTCTCCATGGTAGAAAAATAAGAAACAAAATGGGCTGGCTAATTCTATCTTCACTTTGTTGTACATTATAATTTTTACCATCTACTCTGAATAGGAATAAAAAATCCCTTTGTATAATTATTAGCATTTATCTCAAGCCCCAGGTCATACTAGCTTTCCTCATTGCTTATTCTAATAGGAGTATGTTATTCTTTTTACATATGTATATATGTATATATACACACATGCATGCACACGTATATGTATTTCTGTAACACATACATATATATATATATATATATATACATATATATATATATATATATTACCTGCCTTTGCTTCTACTTTTTTTGTTAAAAAAAAGGACTTATTGAGAATTGCACATGCAATCTCATATCATGTCATATAAGAAAACCCCTAATTTGTAGTATTTAGGCAACTAACAAAGCTCTACAACAAAACAACAATGGTCTTGCCAGGCTGTTGGTTCTGTTTGTGAAATTTAAATCTCTGAATAGTCAATGGTGCTACTGCATTGGCTATGAACATGAGAACTCCCTATTTTGTTGGCCTATAGCACCTCTCTCCAAGAATGAATCCTCATTATATGATAGCCCTTCCCTTCATCAAAAAAAAGAGAACTTTCCCTGGAGATCTTTTTTTCTAGTCTCATCTCTACCTCTGTAGATTTAGGGATATGAACTTGACCATCTTTGGTCAACCAGAGTCCATCATCCATCTGTCCAAAACAATGTTTACCTGTCCCATTTATCCCATGCTCAAGATCTATTCACTTCATTATTTTCTCCACTGTGCCAGAGGCTTTTCACCCTGAAGATGTGCTGTGAGGGCCAACAGAACCACTTATACAATGACTATAGCAATGCCAAGAGAAAGAGCAACCACATACACACATATCAAAGGTGAATATTGCACAATTATAAAGAACAAGCATGACCAGAGAGAATGGGAGTCCGCAAGTGTTGCACATTGCATATATTTTCAGCCTTTTTTGATGTATTGATCAATTATGCTGATTTTTTTCTCTTTTTTTTTAACTTAAAAATACCATTTATGTGGATGGAAAGAAAAAAGGTAAGAGGGGAGGATACTGGAGGAAGTTATAAGAATATTAAAAAACCAAAGACATCAATAAAAACATTAAAAAAATAAAACCTGCTATGGCTACAGTTATGACCCAGACCAAAATTTCTACCTTCTTTCCCAGGTTTTCAAGGGTCAGAGATAACTTACCAGAAGTCCCTGGCACCAAAATGCTTTCCAAAGCATGCCCCCTTCCTTACATTAAACCTGTTCAATCTGCGTTCCAGTACTCCAAGGGCCGCTGCTGATCTCACACCTCTATTTCATACTATTAAGAAGTATATTTTCAGGGGCGGAGCCAAGATGGCGGCGTAGCAGCAGCAACACATTGCAGCTCTCACATAGCCACCCCAAAATACCCATAAAATAGGACTCTAAACCAATCCTGGAACTCCAAAACGCACACAAAGATACTTCCCACTAAA
>CM053580.1:131569321-131589100 GCA_028627135.1 Pseudochirops cupreus
AGGGCAAGGTAGGGGGTAAAAATAAAGTAGAGGAGGCAGAAGGCATAGGAAACAAGAGATATGTATATACATAAAAACAAAGATCAGGAGTAGAATAGGTTTGGGAATGTACATGTCTATATATGTATATGTGTATGTATGTATCTGTAGCAATGGAGAAACATATCTAAACTTTACTCTAAGCTTCTGGGGGATTGGGAAGGATATGCATATATTTATAGCTATAGAGAAACATATCTAAACTTTTTTGTGGTGTTCTGGGGGGTTTGGGGGAAAGGGAAAAAAAGAACAAAGTAAAAAAAGTGCACAGCAGAGAACCAAAAAAAACTCACAAGGAAGCAAAGAAAAGATGAACAATTCTCAACACGAGTATTATTTATCATATGGGCTTTCTTGAAATGAAAATTTATTGTTATATATTCAGAATCTTCTCTTATGTTCTGCTATGCACATGATGTGCTTTTATTTCTTTCTAACTTTGTAGTTAAGTTCCAATATTTAAATTTATGATATGTTTTTGTTTCTTTTCTCTATTGTGTATTTGTGTTCTGGCATTTGAGTCTAAAATAAAATTTTGGAAACAAAAAAAAAAGAATGTAAGCTCTTTGAGGACAAGGAAAAAAAAAGAAGTATATTTTCAACAGTTCTGCACGTTTATTCTTGAATAATTCTTGGCATAGTGGATAGAATGTTGGACTTGGAAATAGGCAATGCTGGGTTCAAATTCTACCTCTGAGACTCACTGTGTAGCCATAAATAAGTCTCTTTACCTCACTGAATCTCAATGTTGCCATTTGTCAACTAGGGATAATAATATCTGAACTACCTAATGGGAGAAGCAGCTTAAGAGACTAAATCTTGGAGTTTGAAAGACTAGGGTTCAAGTCCTGTCTCTGACATATACTGGCAGTGTGACCATGGATAAATCACTTAGTTGCTTAATGTCCTCCAAAGAATTCTTGAGGCTTTAAGTTACAGTTGAGTTGACAATCTTTATTGCTGGAGAGAATTTCCATACCAGCAGTTTCAGACACCAGACTCAGATCAAAAAAAAAAAAAGCATTTGCCTTACAGTATTATTGTGAGCATCAAATTAGAAAAGTGCTTTGCATGGGCGACTAGGTGGCACAGTGAATAGAGCATTGGCCCTGGAGTCAGGAGGACCTGAGTTCAAATCTGGCCTTAAACATTTAACACTTACTAGCTGTGTAATGTTGGGCAAGTCACTTAACCCCAATTGCCCTGCCTTCCCTCCTCCAAAAAGAAAAAAGAAAAGAAAAAAAGAAAAGAAAAGTGCTTTATGGCCCTTCAACCACCTCCAATACCTGTAAAAAATGACTCTAAACAAATTTTAGTGCTGCCAAACCCACAAAGTGACAGAGAGAAACAAATCTCCCACTGAAGGCAGCCTTGCAGGCCAACAGGAAGCAGAATGCAGTTCCATGTGAGCTGTGCTGTCCCAGACCAGTGGGACAGACTGGCTGGAGCAGATTTCAGGAGAGTTGATCACTGGTAAGTGTGGTGGTTTCCAGACTTCTCAACTCATAAATGCCAGAGAGAAAGTAAAAAGTCAGTGGGGAACTCTGTTGATTCTGGGTGAGAGAAGAGCATGGTTCAGCCCCTGCCCCTGGGGCACTGGAGGTGGAGTTCCAAGTCTACAGATCGTGGGGAGACCAAGTGACTGTCCAGAGGGCAATTGTAGGACTCTTTTCTGAAGCTGTGGCAGGATTCTCTTGCTTTGCCCTGTTTGTATCTGGGTCACAATATTAGGTGGTGATCCTACTGTGAGGAGCACTGGCTTGGTAGAGCTAGTGGCAGCTGTAGAGAAGGCTTCTTCCTCACAGTTCTGAGACAGATGCCCAGAAGAAGCTCTGACAAAAACTGCACAAAACCCCAGAAATTTGCGACATAGCACTCTCCACTCTGGAAGCAGAGTTCTATCATGGCAAAAAGCTCAAAAATCAGGTAATTGACTGGCAAGATGAGCAAACAGAGGAAGTGAAATCAAACTATAGAATCATTTTTAACATAGAACCAGAAGAAGACAGCAAGGTCAAAACTTCTGCATCAATGTAATGGTAATGGGGATTTGAAGATCTTCCCTGCCCCTTGTATTGGCAAGCAAACAGGTACTTAGCACCTTGTTTCAAGTTTGTGATTATATCAAGTATTAAGATCCAGAACTTGTGAATACTACAGTGGGAGGAAGTTGCTGATGTAACAGGAAGGAGTGGAACAGGGAGGAGCTAATACCATATATAAGGAAAAGCCCAAGCAAGAGAGCCAGAATTGCTGAGAGAGAGAAAACTGCTAGGATCCTGAGAACTTCTGAGACCTGCTACAAACTGAGAACAGAACCAAGAACTGAGAATTGAAAACTGAAAACTGAACTGAGAACTGAGAAGAAATGAGAAGAGAACTGAGAAATGAATCAAGAACTGAGAAGAGAATTGAGAAGAACTGAGAAATGAGAAGAGAGGAAAACTGGGAGGAAGCATGACTGTGGTGCTGGTATATTGTCTGTCTGTTTTGATGTTACTTTGTAAGATTTGTCTGCTGATAGAGGATGTTACTGTTGTTACAGAAGCCCTGGGATCTTACTGCTGGTTCCAAAGCCCTGAAAGAGGATTTTCTTGTTATATGTTTACAGAAGTCCTGGAGGAGGGTCTTACTGATGTTTTCAGAGGTCCTAGGATTGTATTGATGATTTGTGTTGAATTCTCAGACCTTGTTGTTGGGTCTATATTGATTTCACAGGCAGAAAATGAAATGATGATGGTGCTGGCAATGTGGATGAATGTTATTGTGGCTTGTTAAGCTTTGTCTTCCCAGGAACAGAAATTGTGAAGAATTTGAGGTGGACTAGACACTGTGAGCTTCAATATGGAACAGGAACTAGACGAGGAACTGGATGAGGAGCTGAACAAGGAACTGGATAAGCAGCTGAGAGATGCTTGCCTTTGAATCCAGGTGACAGTTGGGTAGAGTCAGGCAGGATCTGAGACCATGGAAGAGGAACCATAGAAGCTGAGAGCCAGCCTTGAGCCAAGATGAATGAAGACTTTACCTGGATACTGTGTATTGATTGAGAAGATCATGATTTACTGTGACCTAGGGGTGGAGAACTTTGACCTTTGCACTTTGTGTCCATTAAGGAGACAAGCCTCCTTAAGGATGATTGAATTAAAGACTTATTAAATGATTGAGTTACTAAATGAATGTACTTTGTTTAAAACTATGTGGCCACTTTGGTGAAAACTATGTGGCTATTTTAGTGATATGTTGTTATGTCATGACATTGTGAATGCTGTATTTTGATTTCTGTGGATGTTTTGCTTTAATTTACTGCTGAATAAATAGAGAGTTCACTGTACTATATAATCAGAACCTTGAAGACGTTCACAGCAGCAGTCCTCTGGAAAGCTGCTCATGCTTGGCTTTACAATCAAAAGCCTCCAAGAAAAATATGAATTCATCACAGGCCATTAGAAGAACTCAAGAAGGATTTTGAAAATCAAGTAAGAGAAGTAGAGAAAAAATTGAGAAGAGAAATGAGAATGATGCAAGAAAGTCATGTAAAGCAACTCAACAGTCTCCTAAAGGAGATCCAAAAGAATATTGAAGAAAAATAACACCTTAAAAAATAGACTAACTCAAATGGCAAAAGAGTCCCAAAAAGCCAATGAGGAGAAGAATGGCTTAAAAAAACAGAATTGGCCAGGTGGAAAAGGAATTTCAAAAACTCACTGAAGAAAATTATTTCTTCAAAATTAGATTGGAGTAAATGGAAGCTTTTGATGTTATAAGAAATCAAGATACTATAAAACAGATCCAAACAAATGAAAAAATAGAAGGCAATGTGAAATATCTCATTGGAAAAACCACTGACCTGGAAAATAGATCCAGGAGAGATAAATTAAAAGTTATTGGACTACCTGAAGGCCATGATCAAAAAAAGGTCCTAGACATCATCTTTCAAGAAATTATCCAGGAAAATTTCCCTGATATTCTATTTTATTTATTAAGTGCCTATTATATGCCAAGCACTGTGCTAAGCACAGTGGGGATACAAAAAGAGGCAGAAATCAACCCCTGCCCTCAAGGAGCTCATAATCTAATGGGGGAGAAAGCAAACAAATAAATCTATTCAAAACATGTACAGGATAAGTAGGAAATAATTAACAAAGGGAAGAAAGTAGAATTAAGAAGAGTTGGGAAAGGCTTCCTATAAAAGATGAGATTTTAGTTTCAATTTAAAGGAAGCCTGGGAAAGCAGGAGGCAGAGATTAAAGAGGGACATCATTTGAGTCATGGGGGATAACCCAAGAAAATGCCCACAGAGGAGAAATGAGTAGAGAAATAAAAGTGTCTTTGTAGAAATGCAAGAAAGGTAGTGTCACTTGATCAAAGAGTATGTGGCAGAGAGTAAGGTGGAAAAAGACTGGAAAGGCAGAAGGTGGCTAGATTTTGAAGGCTTTGAATGCCAAACAGAGAATTTTGTATTTGATCCTGGAGGTATGGAACACACTGAGCCCAGCAAGAGATGGAAGGTGTGAGGAGCACAATCAAAGGGGCATTTGGTTTCTCTTCTCACTAGAGAAACTGGAAATCAAATGACAGCAGGAAGTAGCAGACTACCAAAACACATGATAATTCCATAAGTTTTTTTACAGACATGTAAATGTCAACCACCAGTTAGAATTTTCATGTAGTGTTATGCTTTGAAAAAGCCATAAATAGCCATAACTGTGATTATGGTAAATTCGATTGGCCAGAGGTTGGGCTATAGGCAGAATTCAATGGAGCAAAAGACAGTTCCATCCTGCTGGTTACCATACCGGGAGAGGGCAATTGATTGAAAAAGATGAGATACAAGGACTATGGCCACTGCTGGGGGCAAACATACCCCTCCACTGCAGATGTAAGCAAAACCAGCCTGTGACAAAGCCCTGTTCACGCAGTGCTAGCTACAGCTCTGCACTTTATTCTATGCTGATAAAATACCATGTTCCACACTGAATTTAGCTGTTCATCCATGAAACATTTATATAGTTCACAAAGACACAATATTCTGTCACTGGAATTCTGTCATAAATAAAGAAGATTCCATGTAGGACAGAGTGAAGAAGGTCCTTAGGTCCTTCTTTATTAACTTCATCCATCTAGCTGTTTCTTTTCCTTTCTTAATGCCCTGGTGTTCTTCATACCTCCCACTGATGTCTTGGTTTTTCCAAATTCTTTCCTATCATGGCTCCTGGCTATACTTCTTACCCTAGCCCTGGCTCTCATCTACTTTGTGTTGCCTTAGAAGCAAGGGGATTATTCTCTTATTCTGTGTAGAGTATAGGCTGGCTTAGCATATTATTGATAACACTCTAGCCAAAGCCCCATGTGACTACTGAGAGGAGATATTTTGAGTCTTTCTATCTCATTATGCCTCCTGAAGTGGCATGATTGATTCCTAGCCTGCACTTCCATTCAGGTTGAGAGCTTTTCTCCCAGCTCTTATCATCAGGCAGGGTTATTACATATTCCCGCCTTGCTACCAGCCTGCCAAAGTTGGGCTTTTTACCTCTGGCTCACAAAGTAAATGCACAGCTATTTTCCAAGTCCCAGCCATATTTGGTCCTTTGTAGTTCCATTTCTCCTTTGTTTCATTGTCTATGAGGCTGCTTACAGTTCTCACATTTACCATTAACTTTCCTCTTTCACACAAAAAGTCTCTAAACTTTTCCAAGAATTATGTTGCAGTCCTATTTCCAAGATGAAAGTTCATATCCCCAAATTTCAATTATATGATAATAAAAGTTTCATGTAAAATAATATCATGTGACATCCTATAATTATAATATATAATGTAACATGAGATGAGATAATGATATAACATAGCATTACAACATAATAAATAATGTCATGTAATATATCTAATATGGCATAAAATATATGAATACATAAGTGTTTAACAAACTACATCAAAAAATTGACTTGAACATACAAGCATTAATAGCAACTTGTATCACAATAGACTCATAGCTTTAGAGGCCATGGAATCCAACCCGGTTATTTTAAGGATGATGAAACTGAGGCCCAGAGACATCAAATTACTTGATCAAGGTCACACAGGAAATAAAGGGGAAAGGTGGGATTCAAACCAAAGTCCTTTGCCTCTAAATCCCACATCCTTTCCCCTGTACCATGCTGACTCTCAGTCAAAATGCTTATAGTTGCATATTCAAATAAATAAACATTTATATTTAGATGGTCACAGTCAATCTATATGCATTACCCCTTGTTTTACTTTCTATCTTTGCAGTATTTTACATAGATTTTCCCTTGTTTTTGTACATGCTACATATTTGGCATTAACTATGAGAGTGTTATCAGAATCAAATGAGAAGGAAAAAGATTACTTCATAATTTCCTTTTCTGCATTCATTAGGTCTCTCTCTTTTTTAATTAATGGGGCAGTTCTTTAATAATACCAAGATCTGTGGTTTTATCAGTCTTTGGCCAACCCCTCTACCCTTCCAGATCTTAATCCCTTTACTCCTTAGTGGATTATCTTGATGGATTTTTACCACAGTAGTCAATTTGAATTAATTTTTTTTATGGTCAAGAAAATTCATTATCCGATGACCAACCATCTAGTTATTAGCTTCTCTGTGTGCATGTTCTTAGTCCTTTCTTACCTTACAATCCCAACCATTTGACATTTAATGAGACTTGAGCTCTCTATCTTTCCCATTGTCTTTAAATTTTTTTTCACTCCATGATCTCCAAGAATCATTCTTTGGGTATATTCCTAATATTGTATATATATATATATATATATATATATATATATATACACACACACACACACACACATATATATACATATACATATATATACATATATATAATATTTATTATATCCATAATATATCTATAATATAATATAGCTGTAATAATAATGGCAACAGTATAGACCTAATGATGGGCTTACTGGATCCAAGGGTATGACCAGTTGTATGACTTACGTGATACATTATCAAATTATTTTTTCAGAGAGATTTCATCAATTTGCATTATCACTGACAATGTATCCCTGAAGTCTGCCATTACTGAATTTCATAGTTTTATCATTCTATTTATGGTTTTGATGAGATCAATAAGTTCAAGGAGTTGTTTTAATTTCCTTTCTTTTGTTATTATTGAGGTTGCACCTCTTTCTAAGTGTTCTTTTTTTTTAGTGCAATGAAAGGAGTTCAGATCTGGAGTCTGAGGACCTTGGTTCAACCCCTAATTCTGATTAAAATCTCTGCCACCTGTTACTTTTATGACTTTGGGCAAGTGACTTAATGTCTCTGGGTCTCAGTTCCCTCTTTGTAAAATAAGAGGGTTGAACTAGATGGCCTCTAAGATATAAGTCTCTGATTGTATGGTCCCATAAGGCTATGACTTGTCTGTTCAGATACTTTGACAATCACTGGAGATGGAGCTTTATAGATTTGTATAATTTCCATATAAAATCTGGTAGGGAGGCGCCCTAGGTGGAACAGCAAATAGGGCACCAGCCCTGGAGTCAGGAGGACCTGAGTTCAAATCTGGCCTCGGACACTTGACACACTTACTAGTCGTGTGACTTTGGGCAAGTCACTTAACCCCAATTGCCCTCCAAAAAGCAAAAAAATAAAAATAAAATAAAATAAAAAAATAAAATCTGGTAGGCAAGACTTTGTCCAAAAATATTGCTAATATTTCCCCTCCTGGTTTATTTTTCTTTTTTTCTTAATTGTTGCTTTTAGTTCAAGTTTTTAAAATAATAAGATTCAACAACAAAATTATTGTGATAATTTCTTTTATTACTTCATCAGTCAAGAATTTATCTCTTCTTAACATCTGGAAAAGATTCACTGAATTTCAAAGCAGGAGAGTATTTTAGAGGGCATTTAGTCACATGAAATAGATAGGTAGCATTGTGTGTAAAGCCTGACTCCATTCAGCAGTAGGGACCTTGGGCATGTACCTGTCACTCAAATACTTGGTATTAAATTGTGAGAGTCTCATAATTCCTTCACTGGGTTCTTAGCTTATCTAGTCAAGGGGTATGACTTAGTCAATATTTGCCTCAACCTCTACCCACTATCATGTCCCATTCATTTTTTTGATGAATACTATCTATCAAAATTTTGTGTCAAGTTATTTGGTAAATAATTCACTTGATTAAGATAAAAAGGAAAAGTCAGAAACACTGATTGTTCAGAAGGTTGTAGAATTGGAGTTAGAAGAGGTGTTGGAGGCCATCAGAATAAACCCTGATATTTTACAGATGGGGAAGCTGAGGCCCCGATTAGTTAAGTAAATTGCTTGAGGACACATAGATAATACCAGACAGAGATAGAATGTGAATGCAGGTCCTCTGATTCCAAAGCCAGTGCTCCTTAGTATACTGTATACTGGTTTTGGTCTGGTTTTGGACTGAGGAAGGCCTGGGTTAAAATCCTGTTTCTGGCATATATGAACTGTGTGACCATGAGCAAGTCACATAGTCTGGCAGGTTCCTAGGCAGATCTTTTAAAACTATAGATTGCAGATGACTTGCTTATCTGCTGATCTGATGGAGGGAGTTTCCACATTGGGAGTTTTCTATCTCAATAAAATCATTAAAAAATTGTAAAAAAATTTTAAATTGTAAAAATTTAATGTAATTAAATTATATTTTTTAATTATAAAAAAATTACTCAGATGTAACATAGACTATATGTTCCATTCATTTCTCAAGCTCAGTTTCTTCTGAAGGTAGAAGCTCTCTTTAGACTGAACTTGGTTACTCTTCTCTTGTCTCACAGCCATAACACAAAGTTGGGAAGGGGAGCTAACCTGGATGTTTAATGTCTCATTTTAGACTTTCTGTTGTTTTCCTATGACAAGGGAACTGGATACAGATACCTAAGTCATGACTAGTTATCCATTCTGAGATTTAAGTGTGCTGTAGAAGCTTGCAGTGATTTTTATTGTCACCACCACATGTGCAAACCAGAACATAGGGTTGCTTCCTAGAGTCCTGGCATCTTCTACTTTGTTGAGGTGTGGAACTCTACACTAGAAGATGATCATACCCCATCTGTTCCAGCCCTGAAATGGGGAGGGTAATGTGGATAAAGTCCTTTAGAGTCTAACACCCACGTGGTACCAGCTGATTGTCACAACAGCAGGGGCCCAGAAATGCCTCAGCAGCCAGTTTCCCTCTCAGTCCCTGTCTGTTTCATACTCAAAACTCACCCGCCATCATATGCACTATGTCAGTCTTATGTCTCTGTCAGTTCTAAAAATCAAACAAGGCTACTGAAAAGGGGCGAAAATTCCCTGTGGTACACAGATGAAAAGCCTGAGGTCCAGAAGAATCAAGTGACTTTTCCAAGGTGACTCAACTTGTTAGTGACAGATGTGAGGCTGGAGCTCGGACTCTGATTCAATACACTGTTGGATCAATCACTGTTGAATACAGCATTATACTGGTATACTATATTCCTGATTATTTCTAATTTGATATGTGTGTTTAAAAAAAATAGGATGATAGGTTCTATAGTTGGATGGCAGTTTAGAGGCCTTCTAGTCCAGCTTCCTTATTTTACACTGAAGTCCCAGGAATCTGAGTGATTTTCTCAAAGTGATAGCTAGCCAGTGACAGAAGTGAGTTGCATTAGAACCCAGGCCTTATGATTTGTTGTCATAGTGGACAGAACACTGGACACTTGAAACCTAGAAGACCTGTGTTCAAATCATATCTTCGATACTTACTAGCTATGTAACCATGAGCAGGACTCTTTTTTTGTCTTTTTGGAGGGGGAAAGCAGGACAGTTGAGGTTAAGTGACTTGCCCAAGGTCACACAGCTACTAAGTGTTAAGTATCTGAGGTTAGATTTGAACTCAGCTCCTCCTGACTCCAGGGCCCATGCTCTATTCACTGTGCCACCTAGCTGACCTCCATGGGCAGAACTCTTAATCTCGCTCAATCTCTATTTTCTCATCTGTAAAATTATAGGGTTGGACTCTGGTTTCTGAGGGCCTTTCCAGCTCCATATCTATAACCCTATCTTCCACTGCTTTTCCTACTACATTACCTTTGATAAGTTTTCTATTCCATTTATTTCTGACATTTTTTTAAAAAAAAATTAACTCAATGAGTCAATAAGTATTTGTTAAAGATTTAATATATATATAAGGCACTGTGCTAAGTGCTAGATATGCCAAAAAAAGTGCCAAAGACAGCCCTTCCTCTCAAGAAGCTTGGTTTAATAAGGGTTTGGGGAAACAAAATGCAAACTATGTACAAAAAAGATATATCCAATCAATCAATAAGCATTGATTAAGTGCCTACTATAATACCAGATACTGTAGTAAGTGTTGAGGATACCAAAAAAAGAGACAATAGATAGTCCCTGTCCTCAGGGAGCTTACAATCTAATGTAGATAAATTCCAGATAATCAACAGAGGGAAGGCACTAGCACTAAGGAGGATCAGAAAAGGCTACTTGCAGAAGGTGAGACATTAGTTAAGACTTGATGGGAAGCCAGGAGATGGAGATAAGAATGGAGAGAGTTCCAGGTAGAGGGGGACAGAAAGTAAAGATGCATGGAGTTAGAAGATGGAGTGTCCAAAATAAGGAACAGCAAGGAGGCCATCTGGAGTGTGTTGTGGCAACTGTCGGGGATCTCACTCACACTCATACTACTATCACCCTCATCCCATCCTCTTAAGCTCCTTTGTACCCCTATCTCTTCCTTTAACCCTGGCACTTTTCTATCTAAAACAGAAAGTACAGGGAGCTCTGAAAATTGTCGTGATGAAATAAAATCTGAGCAGATTTTCTCACCAAAGCTCCTTAATACTGCTTGTACTAACTGGGGACTAGGAGCACAGGGATGCAGAAGATATCTCCTGTTACACACACTCTCACATCCATGTCTCCACACACTGATTGGGGTCCCAGGTTACAGCCTTCCCTCGCAATGACTCTTCTCTTCTAATTCTTCCAGCTCACTCTTTCTCCAGCCTTTACATAGATTTACTCCTCTTACTCCATACAACTTGTGACTAGTTTCTACTACCACATGATGGAGAATGTGAGGATGTCCTGGTGATGCATAAATTTGTCTGGGAAATAACTGAATGCCCTAGCTGCTTCAGGTAAATAGCTATATTCCTTTCGAAGGTTCTACAATGTTCCTTTTAGCTTCCTCCTTTCTCAGTTCTCAGAATGGGACATGGAGGTAAATATACCATATGGAGACCAAAGGAAGAACTGCTAATGTCCTTCCATTTTTCATTGGAGGAAGTTCCATAAAGTTCAATAGGTATTGCTCCGCAGCTAAAAGTTTTCTGACGTTCCCTACAATTAGGGTAGTCCTTTTTTCTTGGTGTCATATACCTGCTCTCAGGTTATTTTCCCCTGTGGCTGCTTTCTTGCTTCTCCATTCTTCCCATTTCCATACCTACAGGTGCCCTGCCTCGTTCTGTTCCTGGTGATTTTTCTTGTTCTTGCCACTGCTGCTAGAGAAGGCACTTACTTCTCTTTTTTCTTCTCCCACTCCTCTCCTTTCTGAAGCCACCCCTCTGCAACCACAGGGACCTCTCCTCCAAAGGTTACCCTTCAGCCTGGAGCCATTTCCACTTTCTTCTCTAATTCTCCTGTGCTCTTTAAGAATACATTTCCTAACACATCATTTTTCATTTCAAGCTCCTGCTTTCTATCCCATATCTGATGTTCAAAACTTATGTGACCTTAGTCAAACCACTTCACTTCTGTGCCATTGTTTGCAAAAGTGGGGATTGAACCAGGTGGCTGAGGTCTCCTTCAGCTCTAGCCTTTATGACCATGTGATCTGCTTCAGTCTCTGCCATAGAAGATTCAGCATCAAATTTTGAGGTTTCTTCTACTTGTCTTCTACCTTATTGCTAATATTGCTCTGGGTTAAATCACCTCAAAGGGCTGAAAGCCATTGCATGCCAACCCAAGCCTTGTTTCAGCCTGAGTTTTTCCCCCATAGTTTGTCTATTCAGGGTCTCCTCCTCATGATCAGAGGTAAGAACTGCCCCTCCCTGCTTAGAGCCAGCAAGACATTGACCTACTGGGCAGGATATCTTGTCCCACTCCCCACCTCCAAGACCATTCTGGAGGTTGAGACATTGCCACGATCTCCCATCGAGTCAGAGGTAACAATGTTAGCACTAATAGGGTGGTAAAAAAAAAAAACAGGGACTTGGACTGGCCCAATATGGTTGCACCTCTAGAATTTGAGACCTCTATATAACCCCTTGCAATGGTAATGGTAATCTGAAGATCTTCCCTGCCCCTTGGCCCTTTGATAGGCTTAAGTGAATCTGAGAACCTTCCCTGATTTGAAAATATACTCTGCCCCCTAAATAGGCTGGATGTGGTTACATGGAGCCCGTGGCGGGAGGCTTGTTTTTCAGGAATGCCCACACCTTGTTACCTTGTGATTGGGCAGTGGGGCCTGAGGGTTTGATGATCTCTGACCCAGGAGAAGGCTATATATACCCTGATGTAAGGTTTTGCTTTGGGGCTCACTTTGGGAAGTGTTGTGTGATTTGGCCAGATGAGACTCTGGGTAGCCTTTGAGCCCCCCCAGCTTTGAAAATCCAGATGTTGGTGCTTCTCTCTCCAGTAACTAACTAGGTATGGCTGTAATGGTCAGACAGCTGGAAGCCCTGTCTGCTTGTCCATTTCTCTGTCTGTATTTTTTTTGTCTGCTTATAACTTCTGTTTGTATTCTCTGAAGTTCCAGGTGCTGACTTTTTCCCCTGAACTAGGTACATGATACATGTTTGATTAAAGTAAGATTGTTAGCCCATTTTGAGTTGCTTTCTTTTAGAAAAGCAGATCTAAGAACCTGTGCTAGCAGCCATCCTGGGATAGGGTGCTTGCTGCTACATCCCTTATGACCATTCTCACGTTTGCCTCTCTGTTAGCTTGATTTTTGTCTTTTGAGTTCAGCACTAGGAATACAGGTGGGCTTAATGATCTGGGTCACCACATTACAACTTCTCTGTACTAAAAGTAAAGAGAACCCTATGTGTGGCCCCAGCAATATCAGCTCAGATTATTCATCTATCTCGGAACACCCTAACTCCCTTCCCCCACCTTCAGAAGGGGCACATGACTCCTCTCTCCTCTGACACTTTAGTCTTTCATCCATCCAGCTAGAAGAGAATGCCCATAAGACCTGCCATATTGTTAGGGACAGGATACCTGTGTCTTGGAGCTTATCACTCAGCCTTTGCTTCAGTATCTCAGTCAAGACCCCATCATCCCAGCCTCAAATAGTCCTCAAATATCTGTCCTCAGTCAGGTACTCCATCCAGGGTCTTCGTCCCTGCCAATGTTCAGTATTAATGTTGCAGTACCCAACCTGTGATAAGGATACATAATGATTTCCTTTGAATGTTTCTAAGCTCTGGTAATTCTACAACAATATACTATTATAAAAGCACTACCTGATCTGGACCCTTGGGATCATAGCTCTAGAGATGACTTGTCTAAGGTCACAGATGTGGTAAGCATCAGAGGCAGGATTTGAATGCAGGTTCTAGCTCCAGAACAAGTGTACTTTCTACTGTAATCATGATGTCTCACAATTCATCAATCTGGAGTTTGCCAGTGGCATTGACCACCTGGATCTAATTAGCTGCAAACATTTGGAGTTCATTCTCAATGTCAGATGGCACTATCCCCCAAATTCCCAATTCTCAATCCACTTCCCTAAAAAGCTTAGATAAGGAAATGATGACTAATTCCTATAGAATCACAAAGATTATAATAACAGGTAACATGACCTTCACAGGGAGATATTATTGCTCTAAGACCTCAGTAGTAAGTTCCTAGAATTCCTAGCTTTGTTCCCATAAGCCCCCTACTACCCGTACTAAATAGCTTGTAATACCAAAGCAATATTCATAGTGCCCACTGTCATGATAAATATACCTGCATAGTGCTCAATTACAAAATATAACAGACTCTCTATATAGAAGACAGAAGCAAAACATTTATTCAGGCACCAGAAAATCAAATCCCAAAACCAGTAAGCCAATTCCATCACAGCAGCAAAGAAGTTAATAAGCACAGAAAGCCATAGCATCCTTTAGCCTTTCCACAAGCCTAGTTGTCACAGCAGGTTGCAAATACCAACTTTTATTCATAAGCCTGTCTGTCTCCCTCCAGAAGTGTGCTCTTCTCCCAACCATCTAGCTGGCTCTGACTCCCAGCTTCCTGTGGGCTCTGCTCCACCCTTCAGCAAACTCCTTTCACTACAGACTCCATGTGATTACATTCAGCCTATTAGGAAGCAGAGTTTATTTCCAAAGCAAGGAAGGTCTTCAAATTCCCTTAGGGTTATTAAGGGGCAGGGAAGATCTTCAAATTACCATTACCATTGCACAGCTATATCCCAGATTAGTATGAATAATAAATTCTGTGAAATGGTTACATATATTTGAATTCACACTATTCAGATTAATATATGGTCATTGCTTCTTGTCCTATGGAAATATGCATGACAAACACAAATACAGTAGAACCTTAGTTTACAAGTAACCTGGTTTATGTATGCTTTGCTGGACAAGGAAAAACTTTTTGCAAAATTTATCTTGCAGGACAAACAAAAATTCTCGGTACCAACATCAAGTTTGGACTTGAACAGCAACTGAAGGGATGACTTCAGTTGATGACCTCCAATAGGACAATGTTTTTTTTTTCTTTCATATGTTAAACAAAGGAATGTCAAGTGAGATTAGGGAGGTTTATCAGATGTGGGGGAAAAGTGCAAAATTTTGTTGAAAAACATCACCCAAATAAGACTGTAGCAACGAGAACCACAATTTTGTGTGTGTGTGTGGGTAGTTCAGGGAAGAACCATGAACTTCATTTATTGAAGCTTAGAACAAAGTTTTTAAAGATTTAAATAACAAAGATTCAAGTAAATTTATCTCAATCATATCCTGGAGTATTATTACTAATAGAATAGTCTGCCATACCCGGGAAGTAGCTTGGATAAGACAAGGCTTATTATCAAGGACCCAGGAAGTCATGTGGAAGGTCAGTTGTCTTTTATCAAAATGTATCTTATAGGACAAAGGATGCTCCCTGAGAGCAGGCCACAATTTCAAAGACATCTGCATAGAAACCAGTCTTAAAGACATCTGCATAGAAGCTGAATCCCTGGGAATCAAGTATTTTGACTTACAATAGTCTTTAGCATAATATGATAGGGAACATGTACTTTTTGGTGCCTGAAGTTTGGGGGCAAAGGTTTTGACGTCAGGATATCAGACAGAAGTCCTTTTAAGTGTGCCCCTGAGGTTCTTTCAGGGGAGTCAGCCTTTGCAAGCCATATCACCTCGAGAGGAATTAGGGTACATAATTAAGGTCTCTTATCTGAGTCCTGGATCAGGCCTATTTGGCTCCCCACAATTCCCCCTTTTTAAAGAGAAGTTTTTTTTTCTTTTTTTTTTTAAAGAGAAGTTTTAAGGCATAAAAAAATCAATGCCTAA
Organism: Pseudochirops cupreus; assembly: GCA_028627135.1. Lineage (NCBI taxonomy): Eukaryota > Metazoa > Chordata > Mammalia > Diprotodontia > Pseudocheiridae > Pseudochirops > Pseudochirops cupreus. The sequence goes on from CM053580.1 coordinate 131,584,876, forward strand.
AGTTTTAATATAGCATAAATTGCACAATGCAGTGTCCAAATGTATAAGACTATTAAAATTATTAATATAGGAAATAAATGCATAGATTTTTTTCAATGTGCCAGTAATTATTCTTGTAATTCCTTCTGGATCAGTCCCAGGGATCTCACTATGTTCAATATCTTAATAATTTGATTGAAAGTTTTTTTATTTCGAAGGTGATATTGAAATTATGCCACACTCCCAGTCAGTGGGCTCTGATCCTGTCCCATGTGGTATTGGGATGAGAGGAATTATATAAGCTAGGGGTATCAGAAATATACCTGTATTTATAATCACATCTAAGTAACAATTGAGTTTTTTTAATACTTTTAACTCATACCTAAGCAAAATATTATTTGTTGTAATAAATTGATCTTATATATAAGATCCTTATCTATATCATGTTGTGTCTTAAAGGCTTACAGAAACATTTTATAACCTATTGTGCAGTTTGGAGTGCAAACACAGCAGTTGAAACCATTAACAATATTAGGACAGTGAATTTTGTAACAAAAAATTTGATAAGCGTTTTTTCCCCCTTTTTAAAGACATCAGAAATTTGATGTAATGCATATACTTTTGATGTTTGATACAAAGCATAAGTGAAATCAGTTGGAAAAAGGCAAAATAAAGATACTAGATATACATTGAGCAAAAGTAAAATCAATGCAATTAACAGTTCACATATAGACAGGTGTATCCATAATTGCATTGGGAAAAGAGTCTTGTCTTAAGTGTTTCCCACAGGTTGATTTGATTTTATGACAAATTGATAGTATGTCTTATCTATAGAATCTTGGGTTTCCCAAGCCAAGGAAACATTCTTTGCCAGTTCATTCACAAATTAATGTGAATCCCACTTAGCAGAAGGATAGGAGACACAGTTGCTGACAGTAAGAGGGAGGTAATTAGTTCTTTGATTTAAAAAGTACAAAACTAGTTCTTATTAGACAATCAAATATCCTTGAACTACAGGCTCTTCTGAAGTCTGTGATGTTCTATTAGAAGACTGCCATCCTGTGAAGAAGTGGGACGCCAAATCATTTCCTCTTGGGTTGTTCTTGTGAGGACAACTCTTCTCTTTTCTTCATCTGTGAGGTGATTTGTGGAGCACACCAGGACAGCATCTTCATCAGATTTCTGGATTGCCTGGATCACTCCCTTGTATATCCTGAGGCTGATAGTCACAGATGGTAGGGCCAAAGCAACATACGCTGACACACTCACAATGCTGAATACTGTCCACAAAGGAGGAACAAGCTGGCACCGAATACCACTTCTGTCTTCTTAATGTCTGAACGATAAAGTCAAGAACAGCAGAGCCCGAAGATCTACAAATATTTTTAACGATAATGCAATGTCAGTGTCATTAGATTCCTAGTCAGAAGTGAAGGTAAAGAAAAAAAATCAGTGAGTTAAAACATGAAAGTGATTCTAAAAAGCAAAAAATAAGTGAAAGCAGTAGTGTTAGTCTCACTTTTAGCAAAAGTAGCATAAGAAAGAACACTCCCCACACTGAAATCTCCTATGTTCTCATGGAAGGAGATTCTTCTTCCAAGCAATAACCATTCCTCTTCCTCCTCCTCATCTCCCTCATGCCAGCTATGACTCTTCTCAAAGGTAAAGTGGAGGTTAATTTGTTTTATTTTTGGTTTATATTGTGTACTAATCATTGGTATTGCATTTCAGGTGCATTAGGGACAAAAACTTAAAATTATAAGTAATTATTTTTATATGAATATTTTTGGGGATGTGGTACCAGTCATCCGACTTTACATTATTTCCTATGGGAAAATTTTCTTTGCAATATGAACAAATTGCATGATGAACAGAATCTCGGAACAAATTAAATTCATAAACCGAGGTTCTACTGTCATGCAACTACTTAGTAAGATTCCCTAGTGGAGGCTGGTGCATTTCAGATAATTGGGTGAAGGAGAGATAATTCCATAGTAAATGATGGTGTATCTGTTAGAGATCCCTCATCCACAGTCACATTGCTGTTACTCATGTCCTGTACAACATCAATTCCTTTGAGATCTTTCCCCTTCCTGGGCCAAAAAAACCCCAAAAAACCACATACACAAAACCCAACCAACCAAACAAAAAAAACAACTTAAAAGAACATTCCTTAAGCTTAAGGACTTTTTAAAGTGAATAGATGAGATGAGTAAACACAACAGATAGAGGATGGGGAAGGGGAGAAGGGAAGTACTACTGTAATAGAAAAAAGAGGTTAGCAGTTTGGTAAACCCTCCTCCCCAACATCTCTTTTTTCTTCCTGTCATCTAGGCATTGGGTGATTCACTCTTCAAACATTTGTGGAACATTATCATGACCTTCTTTTAGCCCACTATATGTCTTACTTCTAATATATACTTAGAAATTGAGAGAAGAGAACATTTTGTCTCATCTGCACTCCTCTTTAAATCAATAGAGAGCAGAAGCTGCCTGGTCTGGACTTTGTTAAAGTAAATCATCAGGGATTGTTACGTTTTAAACTTTGTTTGAAAATATGGTAGTACTAGAACAACTTCGCCTTTTGGAAGACACTTTTATAATAGGAGACACTATTTATTTCTTACAAATATGGGTTAACAAAATTAATGCTCCAAAAACATGTCTAATGTTCTTATGCTATTTTACTTGGGATAAAACTGACATTTCCTATCTTGAGTATCTTGGATGTAATTGGGACAGATAACTGGTTAGGCAAAGAAATTAATTTGGGGTTTTTTTTTCCCATATGCTAAAATTAAGAATGGAAATTCTAATGAAACTTGATCATTTTCTAGAAAATCTGGGGGGGTGTACATATCTCATATGTATAATTTAAGCAAGAAAATGCTTTAAATGATCTAGAAAAACTATGCTCTAATTCACCTGATAATTACCAACCCTCTACATAGTAGTGAAGATCTGTGTTGAGCTTTTTAACCTATCTAATTTCAGCGTGCATATCTTAAAACAGTCTATTGTATATCTATCACAAATGGTTTTTGAAAGAGTATATGCCAGTTTATGTGTGAACAAAAATGTTTCTGAAAACCTTCAATATTTTTTCTGACCACTTTGAAGTGCCACAAATTAGTTTTATTATGAATGAAATTTATAATTTTATTTAATATTTTAAGTTAAAAATTTTTAAAACAAAAGCTGCCTGAAATTTTAAGTATGTTTTTTTAATCAATAATTTTTCAAAGGGGCACTATGGTACAGAGGACTGAGAGCCTGTTTGGGGCCAGGAATACATGACTTTGAGCTCTCCTGATATATAACTGACCCTTGGCAAACCTCTGTAATAGTGAGTGCACTGGGGCAAAGGTGATAAACACAGGATCTCAGGTCTTAGCTCTTCTAGAGTGTGACTTGAACGAGCCTAAATGCACCTGGGAAATATTTAATGAAATAAATAAAAATATAATAAGACACAAACAACATTTTTATTGTTGTTCAGTCATTCAATTATATCTGACTCTTTGTGACCCCATGGACCATAGCTCTCCACGGAGTTTTCTTGGCAAAGATACTGGAGTGGTTTGCCATTTCTTTCTCCAGTGAATTAAAGCAAACAGAGGCTAAGTGACTTGTCCAGGGTCACACAGCTAGTAAGTGTCTGAGGCTAAATTTGAACTCAGGTCTTCCTGACTCTAGGCCCAGTGTATTATTCACGGAGTTACCAACTGTCTCATAAATTAAACATTATAATTAAAAAATAAGTCAATATACAGCCCCCAGGAGAGAAGGTACCTAACTATTTTGACAGAATGACTTTCTTTGACTGGAAGTTTCTTTTATCAACATAATCTCAGGTCTACTTCTTTTCCCCTAACTTCTGATAGAGAAAGTAAACTGGTTAAAATTTTGAGTTCAGTTTCACGTTCTATTGGTTGGATTTTGAATCCAACCAAATTTTCACTGAGTGTAGTTGAAAATAGGGGGTGACATTGATGTACAATTTGTCTGTATGGCTATATATCCCAATCCTTATCTAAAGGATGTTAAGTTCTTTCTTAGAACTTCTCTCTCTGGTCTGAGCATCAGTCCCCAGGTCATATGAACTTCTCCCTTCCTTCTTATTTTAGCTCCCCTGATAGCTTTCTATGATTGTTTTTTTTATTAATTGATTTGTTTATTTACTTTTAGTTTACAAGATTCAGTTCCATAATCTCTTGAGTTCCAAATTTTCTCCTCTCCCTTGGGG
>CM053580.1:131597975-131608056 GCA_028627135.1 Pseudochirops cupreus
ATATATGTACATATAGGAGGGTGTATGTGTATATAAATACATATGTGAGTGTGGGCATATGTATGTACATGTATATATAGACAGAAGGCACAGAATGAGTTGAATATGAAAGGATGATATCTAAAAAATAAAATTAAGAGGTGAGAGGAATTTATTGGGAGAAGGAGAAAGGGAGAGATAGATTAGGGTAAATTATCTCACATAAAAGAAGCAAGATAAAACTGTTACAATGGAGCAGAAGAGCAGAAAGGTGAAAGGGAATGGGACAACCTCACTCTCATTGAATTTGGCTTAAGGAGGGAATAACATACATACTCAATTGGGTATCTTACCCTACAGGAAAATAGGGGGGAAGGGGATAAGAGGCAGGATGATAGAAGGGAGGGCAGATTGGGGGTGAGGGTAGTTAGAAGCACACACTTTTGAAACGGGACAGGGTCAAAGTAGAAAATAGAATAAGTGGAGTTCAGGAGAGGATGGAGGGAAATATAGTTAGTCTTTCACAATATAACTACTACTGGAAAGGTTTTGTGCTTATCTTCCAGTCAGAGTGGGTGAGGAAGGAAGAAGAGAAAAAAATCTGGAACTCAAAGTTTAAAAACAAATGTTTAAAAAAAATTGTTTTTAACATGCATCTGGGAAATAAGATACACAGGCACTGGGGTATAGCCATCCATCTTGCCCTACTAGAAAGTTAGGGAGGAATGAGGGAGGATATAAGAGAGAACAGATTGGGGGAAGGGGTATTCAGTAGGCTTGCTATTTTGGGATGGGGGTAGGGGAAAGATGGCGAGAAAATTTGTAACTCAAAATCTTGTGGAAATGACTATTGAAAACTAAAAATAAATAAATAAATTGGAAAATAAAGTAAATTTAAAAAAGTTAAAATTGGCCCTCAGGAAATCCAATAATAATGACTAAAAGAAAAAAAAAAAAGAAATTCCAACCTGACTTTTAGCATATTTTCAAATTAGCACCACCTGTTGCAAGTGTATTCTCTAGTAATATAAACTAATTTTAGTTAACGTTGGTGAGACTGGACTGAATTGTGATTTCATTACTATAAGGAGCTCCTTAGACCTATTCAGGTCAGTACTTTCTCTTAGACAGATGCCAGAGGTCCTGAAAGGTTAAGTGACTTGCTTAATGTTACACATTCAGTATGTGCCAGAAGCAGGATTTGAAGTCAGGTCTTCCTGACTCCTAAGATCTCTATCTACTGTGTCAAATGCTCTAAAATGACTGTTAGCCTATGCATAACTATAAAATTTACTTTAAAAATTTAGAAATGTGATACAAAGTGAAGGGAATTGGTGCATGGCTTTCAATACTTCCAACGTGTCAGGGCCAAGGACTCTCTAAACATGGAACCTTGGCTAGAAATCCACCAATGTCCAGAGGTATAAGACAGCAAAGTTTATGGATTTGGCTAGCAGAGATTTCCATTGAGGCAACAAGCATCTGATAAGAATCAAGGTTTAAATTCAAAGTTGGGTCTAAAATAAGAGATCAGTCAAGAGGAAATGTGCCAAATACAGGTAAGGAAAGACTGAGGTCAATAGGCTTGGGCAACACATTTTTAAGTTTCCCAGCCTATGCTGCTGCCCTTTGGATTCATTTACAATGCCACTGCCCTATTCCTCTCAATATACTATGATTTTGATTGCAGGCAATAACTGAGAAATGACAAGTGGGAAAAAGAAGTGTGATAAATGGAAGTCTTCTTTGCAGAGGTGAATGATTTTTGGTGTGGAGCACTACAATATGCCACATGAGTTTCGCTGAACTTTCCTCCCTCCCTCTTCCTTCCCTCTCTCCCTCCCTCCTTCCCTCCTTCCTTCCTTCTTTCCTTCCTTCTTTCCCTCTCTCCCCCTTCCTTTTTTCTTTCTTCCCTTCCCTCCCTCTCTAATCTCTCCCTCCCTCCCTCCTCCCTCCCTTCTTTCCTTCCTTCCTTCTTTCCTTCCTTCCTCCCTTCCTTCCTTCCTTCCTTCCCTCCTCCCTTCCTTCCTTTCTTCCTTCCTTCCTTCCTTTCTTCCTTCCTTCCTTTCTTCCTTTCACAGGATGGATCTTGGGGAGGAAGTATACATTATAAAATGTAAGTGACATAAGCACAAAATATATAAATAACATTGATTTTTTTTAAATTCATAGCTTGAATAGAACTTTTGCAGACCTTTTGAAAATAATTTCCATTTCCAAGTACTATAATCTGTAATTGATGAATCTCAATTAAAATCTCAATCTATCTCAAAACACCTGTAATAACTTGGAGAAATGGTAAAGGGGGAGCTACTTATCTATGAGTAGGAATGTGCAGGTAAATATTTAATACGCTGACTGTGGAGGAAAATAAAATGGCATTCAAGGCACACTTTTAAGTTGATCTGCGTTAACGTTTTCTCCATCATTTTCTTAAGTGCAGTCAATCAAGAAAACAATAAATCAAGCCCTGATTTGTGGCATGTTTGTCCATTTCTGACACGTCAACACTCACATTACAATTTTAACATTTGGCGGTCACTCGTCGGTTCAAGACGTCTGTAGCACAGCACTACTTGAGTATTAATATCATCATTAAGGCTCTTAGGATCACAGGTGTAGAGCTGGAAAGGACAAACTGAGGTCCAAGGACGTTAAACAATTTGCCCAAGATCAAACAGGTCAAAGGTAGGATTTGAACTCAAATATTCTGACTGTGGAGTTAGTGGTAGAGGATGGGGTGGGGTGGGGGCCTGGAGGGAAGGGTTGTTTTTTTGGTTTTGTTTTCCATCTCTGAAATCTGAAATCATCAGATTTAGTCTAGATATTCATTTTTAAATTTCAGCATTTTGACCATAAGGTGTTGAACTGCCTTTTCAAATCTTCTGGGATTCAGTCATGCTCAAGTGCTTTCGTTGGTGAGGTGCCTCCATCTCCTGGCAAAAAAATTTAGTTTCAATGCTGACCTGGTATATGACAGTTTTTGACTGAGATTCACCAATTGTGCTGCCACCTTTTTAAGCTAGCCCTTGCCCATAGGTGGCAGTAGAAGAACCAAAGGCAATATTAATTTTACATAAGAGGCAGCATTTCTGTGAAAAAAAATGATGCAAACTTCCTCTAACATTCGGAAAATTATGCTAACCATGCTATGAAAAGAGTTAAAGGAACTACAACAGTAAACATAATTTTCACCAGACATTTTGTGAATGTTTTCATAACAGCATAGAAGATTGCAATCTTGAGGAAACAGAAAATGGTCCTGTCACTCATGCTGGATGGCAACTTAATGGAATTTTTTCTCTTTACAGAAGATAACTGTGTGGTAGATTGAGTCTGAAAATAATGATAATAGCTCATATTGATATAGCATTTTACAGTTTGAGTGCTTTCCTCACCACAAACGTTTGAGATAGTGTTTTTTTTTTAATAGGAGGAATAAATGCAAAGATTTTAAAAGACTTGATTGTCTAAAAAAAGTAAAAAAAAATAGCCATAAGATTCCTCATAATCAGAGAATCTCAGGGACCATCTTGATTAATCTGAACCAGAATCTCCTCTACTAGATACACCTGACAAACGACCATATAGCTTTTGCTTCCAGGCATCCACTGAGGGACGACTGACTCCCTCCTGAGATGGCCCATTACACTTTTGCATAGCTCTACACAGCTCAAGTGGGTGACCAGTGGCCACGGTCAGACATCTTGCATCTGAAAAATGACAAGACCTTGATGCTCCAAGAGGCTAGTTAGAATAAGAAGTAGATAGGAGCAGCTAGATGGCACAGTGAATAGAGCACTGGCCCTGGAGTCAGAAGGACCCAAGTTCAAGTCTGGCCTCAGACACTTAACACTTATTAGCCGTGTGACCTTGGGCAAGTCACTTAACCCCAATTGCCTTGCCTTCCTTCCTCCAAAAAGACAAAAAAATAAAAAATAAAATAGAAGTAGAAGTAGACACTCAACCTGAAGAATCTGAAGCCCAAAAATAGTGGGAAATATAAGTGTCATGTCTTCAGCCAGGCTGGCAAGATCAATGCCACCTATAAAATGGTTACATTACAATTGTAATGAAATTCTATCTTACATCAATCCAAATTTGCCTCTGTAGAATCTGTCCTTTTTATCTATCTCTTCCTTCTGAAAATTGGAAAGCTGAGGAAGAAAGAAAGAATTATTTGTTACTGAGGGTCAGATTATTTTGTCCTTCATACTTCTCTACTGTGTGCCCTATAATCTAGGTGGTAATTGTCTTGGTGTGAAATCATGTTTACATTCCATTGATAATTCATCTCTTTGCCTCTTTCTGCTCCATGGGTAAGTTTTTCTGTTAGAAACAGCTTCCTATTCTAATAGGAAAAAGGGGCCGATACGCAATTGGAAACAGTTGAATTCCAGATCATCATTTGCTACTATAATTTAGTTAAGATCATTGGCAGAGATAACATGAATGTCTTATAAGATATGAATATATAATAACCGATTTATCTGGATAGCTGAATGCTGTAAGACAGGCTGGGCTGGAAGAGGCCTGACCAACTGAAGTCACAATAACAAAAGGGATTGTGTGTCCTTGGCTTCACCACTTTGCAGTTAGATGTGAAACATATTTTAGTTCTGAAGATTCAGTGCAATGTTTGACTCTAGATGAAAGAATTTCTAATGTGGGTATCACAGCTTAATAACTTTGCAGTTAATGAAATCACCTGTTAAAGCCTATGTACAGTCCAGTCCCCTGGAAAGACTTTCTTTTTTTAAGTCACAGTTGTTCCTTTGTCTCTGGCTCATGACTCTTACATTCATGCTTTAGGATTCTTCCCCAAGTCTCCATTCTTCTCTCACTTGACTGGTAGACAAACCGAAACAATTGGAGCCATCTTAAATTATGTGATGTGAATGGAATCTCTGGGCAAAATAACATCCTATAATTCCTCTTTCTGTATTCACTGGCTGTATTTTTAATTAATGTGACAATATTTCACTATTCCATCAATATTTAATAATTTTACTGATTTATTGGATAATAAGTAAAGTAATAATTTTAGTATGGCCACTCTCTCCACTGATGCAGATCTCGATCACAGTTTTCTAAGTTTTTTAAAAAGTATAAATATTTGTAGTGAATCTTTTAATGTCCAAGGAAATTTATCACCTAGTAGCCAGTCCTTTTGCAATGAGCCCCTTCAACATAGCAAATCTGGTCCTTGGGCACCAGTCATGAGGTCTGTTGATGGGCAGATATTCAAAGTGTTTCCATTTATTTTGCTAGCATCAGAGAAGAGTTAATAATTGGCAACAATTATAGAACACTGTGACAGGAAAAGGACAATTCTCTCTTGGGAAGAGAGAGAGTCCAAATTGAAGCCAAACAAATGTGAACCAAAAAAGCCAAGAATGTTGGTTATCAGGGTTCTTTTGGAGAGCCAAAAATGTGACCTCAGAGAAGGGTAGGGAAGCATTTATTTGAAGAACAGAGATTTAAGCTGGGAGGTCAATACTGGATCAGGAGGTGAGGTATAGGGAGTGCTGACTGTTTGTATGCCTCAACGATTTACTGTAAGTTTCTCTCTTTTATGGTAACTACTTGGGTTCACTGCCCCCCCCAAAAAAACTGCATTGATGGTCCCCAGAACTTAGACAACACTGGCACATAGCTTAATAAATATATATGGACTGACAGGTCTGCCATATTGTGTTCCTGACTCAGTTGCCCAGAAAGTTCATATACTTGGGCCACTAGGACCTGCCGGAGCTTGTTTTATATTAGCATAGTCTTTTAGAAATCATCCAATATCAGTCCACACCATGAAGAAGCATCGGAGGAAAATTCTTATTTGTCAAAATATAAAATTATAGAATCAGAATGGTAACATCTCAAAGTTGGAAAGGCTGGATTGGAAGAGGCATCCCGTTTACTTCATCCTAATAAGTGGTCAGTTAGTAATATGAATAGCTTTTAAAAAAAAAGGTCAAAGACCCTCCTTATGGCTATAAATTGTTGATTTTTAGAGCTGGAAAGGAACTTTAGAGATGATTTAGTTCAATCTTCTCATTTTATAGATGAGAAAATGGAAGTTGATTGAGGCAAGTAATAAGAAATCACATGTATTTAGCACTTTCTTCATAAAAATGTGGTGAGGTACACAGTACAAGTGTTGTTGTCCCCACTTAACAGATGATAAAACTGAGACTCGGGTTAAGTGGAACACCCACTGTCACACAACTGGAAGGTGTTGGAAATAGCATTTACACATAAGTCTTCTAACTCCAAGTTTATTGCTTTCCACCATAGCAGACTTCCCCTTAGTGATTAACCCAAAGGCACATTAAAAGTCACTAAAATTTCCTTGAAAATTTTTTGTTTAAATAGGAGGTAAGAAGGAAAAATGAGAGTTGAACAAAGATTGAATTAAGTAATTAATAATGAAGTGTTGACATAATGGAGAAAACATTAGATTTGCTGTAAGAAAGACCTCAGTTCAAATCCTGCTTTAGACACCTACTAACTGTGTGACTTTAAGCAAGTCACTATCCTCTCTGGGACTCAGTTTTCTCATACACAAATTACAAATAATAATAATAGCAGGGTTATTGTAAGGATCAAATGAGATAATGTGAGTAACAAGTGAGATAAACATTTCATATAAATGCTTGCAAAATTAAAGTGCTATATAAAAGTAAGCCATTATATTTAATAAAAAAATAGTAAGACTTTAATAAAAGGCAATGGAGAAATAACTCCACCAGACCTTATAATAAACAAAGCCATAAAAAGTTAACTGTATATTAGAAAATGGAAATTGTATCTGTCCTCTGTATGATGCTACCAATTCATAATCACCACCCAAGTGGACACAAAAAAATGGAAGTAGGAGATACAAGAGAAAATACAATGTTTGGCACAATAAATCTACAGATCTTCATATTCATTTTTTTCTGCTTTGTCATTGTAAATACGCATTTCTAATAAAGAATGTTTAGTTTTCCTTTTTTTTAAAAATTTTTTAGGAATTTGAGCCTCTCCAAATAATATGCAATTTGGGGGAAAGCAAAGGAAGGATGATAACTTTGCAAACAGGAAAATCTACTTCGGTGGAAAGTGTTGTTGTTCAGGTTATCCAAGCATGTCTGACTCTTGGTGATCCTGTGAACCATAGCACACCACTGCTGTCCATGGAGTCTTCTTGGCAAAGATTCTAGAGTGGTTCGCCATTTCCTTCTCCAGAAGATTAAGGCAAACAGAGGTTAAGACACTTGCCCAGGGTCACATAGCTAGTAAGCGTGTGAGGCTGGATTTGATTTCCTGACACTACTGCCTCCAGGTAAAAAGAGTGATGTTGTTATTGCTGAGTATCTTTGTCACTGTCAAAGAAAAGGAATAATTCACCTACTTCAAAAAGACATAGATTACTGAAAGGACTTATTCTCTTTGGTCCATAAATTATATATGTATGTATGTATATATAATATATATTATACACACATACACATACATGCATACACATAAATACATATATGCACATCAATACTTATGCACATGTATACATATATAAACACACACACATATATACATACACACACAAAAACACACACTTTTAGTATACCTTTTTGAGTTGTAAAACTTCTATGGCATAAGGGCCAGTATCCAAGTTAACAAATTCAAGAAATGTTAAGCACTACCTAGGCAGTGAAGATACAAAGATAAAATGATAAACAATGCCTACCGTGAAGAAATTCTTCTGGAGCGGGGATGCGGGGAGGCAGGAAAATACCACATATAAATACATTTTTCAAAAGTAATAATAGCTCTAGTATTTATATAACAGTTTAAGATTAGTAGAGCTTTACAAATGTTATCTGCTTTGATCCTCATGGCAACCTTGAAAGGTTTTACAGATGAGGAAGATGAGCCCAACAGAAAGTAAGTGACTTGCTGGGTCACACAGCTAGTGTGGGAGGCCAGATGTAAGATAACTGGAGGGGAGAAAGAACACTAACAAATTACTTCCAGTAGAAGATGGCACCCAAATCAAGCCTTGAAATGGCTAAAAATCTCTAGAGGGAAAGATAAGATAGGGATGCATCCTAAGCATGAGCAATTATTGCCTCTTCAAGGGCACAGAGTTGGGAGGGGAAAGGTCACATTCAGAAAAACAGCAATTAGGTCAATTTTGCTGAATAATGTGTGAAGGGGAGTAATATAAAATAAAATATAATAAATATATTAAAATATAATTAAAATAAAGCTAAAAAGATAGGCTGAAGGCTGATTGTAAATGTCAAACAGAAGAATTTATATTTTATCCTAGAGGAATATGGAGCCACTGAAGATTCTTGAGGGACATGGTTAGGCCTGTGCTTTTATAATATCAGTTTGGCAGAAGTTTGGGGAGGCAGAAGGATAAAAGCTAGCATTTGGTAGAATGTAGAAGGATAAAGGTGAGTAAAGGGTTAAGGATGGGGGCAGCTAGGTGGCACAGTGGATAGAGCACTGGTCCTGGAGTCAGGCGGACCTGTATTCAAATCCAGCCTCCAAAAAAAAAAGTTGAGGCTGACTCTAAAGTTATGAACATGGTGTTTGAAAGGATGATGGTACCCTAAAAAGAAATTCCACATTGAGTGGAATGGGCAGACGAGAATAATTTGTTCCAAAGGCCATGAGGGCAGCTGAAGCAGGTGCTGTGGAGAGCTTAGGGCTGGTCAGACATCAAAGATGCCAAAGATGCCACTGTTTTCCAGGCCATCACTAATCATTCTGACTTTTGTCTTGGATGTTGATGACTCTGGAAGAGAGAGTGAGGCTAATAATTTTGTGCAATTCTGCCTCACTTAAATCCAATTCATGTACAAGTCAAGACATCATCCCATGATGTAATTGGTCCTCTTCAAGAATGAAGAATGAACAATGACTAAATAAGGGCTCTGATTGGAAGAGAGTATTCTGAAAGATACCAGATGTAGAAACATAGAAGTGATGGAGAGGGCCAATAAACGAACTGGAATGAGGAGGCTGAGAGCTTGAGACTGGAACAAGGTGAGGGAGAAGGACCATGTCAAGTAGTACTATCATGGTATCCCCAGGCCCCATAGTCCTGCAGCATTTGGATGACTTCAGAGACAAGAAGCAAGGATTCACTAATCTCTATCCTACCCTGAGATAAAAATTTATCTGATTGTTCTGAGAGTCTGGTACAGAATTCTGTAAGCAGATGACACCAGCTCCTAACCTTTTACCATAGGGTTTGAGTTCTACAGTGAGACTGCCTTTCTTTTCTAATATTCTGGGAAGATTAAAAGGGTTTAGATTCTAATTCCCTTTGAGCTGGTAAGGGCAAAAAAATGATTGTGCTGTATTGTACTTGATTCCCTGCCATTATTTACATTTTTAACCACTAGGTGGGGTTAATAGCTACTCACTAAAGAGGCCCATGCTCACCATGATAGATTATACATACTTTATACATTATACACACTCCACTGGGACGGAAATGATGTCAAGTACTATGGTTACCAGAAAATCCTATCCCTCAACCGTACCTCTCTCTATAGGGAGGCACAGTGTACTCCCTAAGGGTGAGCCCATTAGACTGTGAACTCCTTGAGAGCAGGAACTGTCTTTTGCCTGTCTGTCTATCCCCAGTACTTGGGCATTATTGGCACTTGGTAATTATTCACTGACTAACTATGGGTGAGTGGACTGGTGGATCTACCCAGCCAGAAGTTAGCTTATTTTTTCAATGGGTGCTAGTCACTTGATCTTGGCAAATTCATAAGAATGACTTTGTTTTCAATTAGTTCTAATTCCTTATTATTTGGTGGGTTCCTTCCATGACATTTTGATGAGCATATTTCTTTATTGCACTTTTTGTCTATTGTAAATAGAAGTAATGTTAAGCTCTTTTAATAAATAGCATAATTACATTTCCCTTTCCCCCACCTTCTTTCATTTATCTATCAGTCTATTTGTTCATTTATTATTTGTTTGTTTAAGCACAACTACTTTCTAATTATTATTTTTAGTTCCACATTTTCTCCCTCTTTCTACTACCGTCCCTGCCAAATAAGAAAGCAAGAAAAATAAAATCTATTGATTGGGGGGC
>CM053580.1:131608556-131720636 GCA_028627135.1 Pseudochirops cupreus
CTGCTAATAAACAATGTAAATTGCTCAGCAAGAGAGAGCTAATAATCCATTTAAAAAAATTCTACCATGGCCATATTTTACTCATTGGTCTCAAAATTGTAGTTAACACTAACTACCAGAAGGGGGCCTCAGTCAACAGCTCTGAGGCTACTCTCTGTAGTGCCATAATTTCAGATTAGAGCTCAATTTTTATGGGTTTTTAATCATTCTTTCAAAAAAAGAATAAATTGCACTAAAACCATTCCCCACATCTCAGATGATTTCTGCACTCTCTCATTCATTTTAATAATGGATTTTTGAAGTGTTTAGTGTTGAACATTCCTTAATATCTGGAATTCAAACCAGAATAAATAAATAGTCCTGCCACTCTTACGTATGGATTGGTGACTACATTTGATACATGGCTTTACCAGGTTGACCTATCCAATGTTTATGTCATCTGACTCCTTATCTTATATTTAAGGAGTTCCACAATTTGGCTCTCACCTACTCCTTTTCTGGCGTCAGCTGACCTTTATAAACCTCCTGACTAGACTACTAGCCATTCCCTGAACCCAACACTCCATGTCCTGACTCCCATTCATAAATCTATACAAATTATCGCCTATGTCTGGAATGTACTCTCTCCTCATCTCCACCTTGTTTTTCTTCTCCTTGTCTTCTCTCGAGGCTCAGTTTAATCATTGCTTCCTCTGTGGTGCCTTTCCTGATAGCCTCATTTGTTAGTGTTCCCTCTTCGATTTTCTTGTATTATGTTTTTTCATACTTTTTTTAAGTCCTCCACCCTCAGTAGAATGGATACTACTTAAAGAAGGGGCAGTTTCATTTGTGTCTCTGTATTTCTAGCACCTCACCCAAAAACCTTGCATGTTTGGTTTTTTGGCTGACTTTGTGATTTTGTTGGTGTTAGGAACTCCCCATGAGGAACTTCCTCTACCAACCTAAAATCCTCTTTGTAGTCTTAGAAAGTTGCTGGAGACATTGAGAAGTTGAGTGACTTGTCCAGGGTCACACAGTCATACATGTCTGATAGGGGACTTGAATCTTCTGAGTCTGAGGCCAGCTACAGTGCCACACTACCTTACACATAGTAGACTCAATATACCGTTGGATTTAACTGAATACACCAAGAATTTATAACCAGCATAGATTTACCAATCATTTTCAATTACATTAGCAAACAGAGGATCTTCAGTATTTAGCGACAATGGGGAATTTTGTGTGTCTGAGTCCCCCTGAATTAGGGCTCACACACATAAAGAGTATTTATTTTTTGAAGGGGACAGGAAGATAAACTAATACTTTTAAGTTAAAGTAATTCTACTACTCAGTAGAGGGCATTTTATGTTAAAATTCCGCTCCTCTTCCCTCTGCTTGTGGACCCACTGATAGAGGACATTTATAGAGCAAAACACTTTGCAAGCATTTCATAGTACCCTGTGAGGTAACTAGTAAGGTACATTAGTGTTATATTAGGATAGATAGATAGGCAGACAGACAGAAAGACAGACAGATACATACACACATACATGGATACGAAGAGAGAGAGAGATGGATGGACACATAAAGAGACAGATGAATAGATAGACAGACAGACAGATTGATAGTATTTCCATTTTATAGATGAAGGAAACTGAGACTTACAGTATGATGCTCACTCCACTACACAATGCTCCCTTATGCTAGCACAACAGCTATGTTTCTGTAGTTAGATTGTTTTTGCTAATGGAGCACCTCCCTTTGGGACCACTCCCCCAACTTTCACTCACACTCACAGATTGGGTTCCTCAGGGAAAGGCCAGCCACTGGTCCCTCAGAGTTAGAGGGCATAACTGTGAGGAGGATGGGGTTCCCAGCACTGCTGCTCCTGAGCCTCCACAGGTGTGTTCCCCATGAACAATTATACAGACTTAATCAGCTTTTGTAAAAGAATTTTATTAAGTAGCAATAGTAAGAATAGTTGATATGAACCAGCCCCCCATAAACTGGAGGTACATTCTCTCTTGTATACCCAAAGTCCTTAAGGAGAGATGGCTCCAATATAAATTATAAAGGTAGTAAGGCATATATATATATATATATATATGTGTGTGTGTGTGTGTGTGTGTGTGTGTGTGTGTGTAAATAGGCATGTATATATGTATGTGCATATATATGTCTATAGGTGTATACACACTCATACACATATGTGTACACATACATGCACATATAGGTATATTGTACACATGCATTATATAAGAGTACATATATACAGTCATACATATATACATGTGTGTATCCATGCATATACACACCAACATATATGAGTATGTGTGTGTATTTGTATACATACCATATATGTGTGTGCATATATGTATATATTACATGTAGCAAAGTAGTACCTCCAACATCCTGATTCTGAAAGTCTTTTTTTCCCATCACTAAGTCATCCTAAGTTTCTCTCTAGAGAATTAACTCTCTACTGGACACTGAGAACTGGTCCTTCCCTAGAGTTCATAGTTGGTTCTTCTCTCTGTCATGAAGGGTCACATTCCTCAAAGTCACTACCACTTTCAGGTAGCACTCTTTCCTCAATCATTTGCCACTGCTTCTATGGCCATCACTCAATTCTGCTGCAGCAGTTATTGTTACCACCTATGGTTGATGGTAAAATCTCTGATGGGACTTCTGGATCTTCCTAATTCACAAGGTTATTGCCTGGACATGTCTTATCTCAGGGAAGCTAGATGGCACAGTGGATAGAACAGCTGGCCCAGAGTTAGGAGGACTTAAGTTCAAATCTAGGCTCAGATATTTACTTGTCATGTGGCCCTAGGCAAATCACTTAACCTCATTGCCAGAGGCAAAGAGAACCAGTTCTCCTAAGTGTGAAAGAATGAAAATCATAGTTGGGGAGGTGTTGTATGCTCATACCTATCATAGCTCAGAGTTGCCCTGCCTCACCTGCAGTCTCAGGGAAAGAGAGCAGGAAAAAGGGGGAAATACACGCCCCCTTTTTGTACCTGCTCAGTTCTGGCTCAACAACTCAAGCCATTAGTTCTTAGATGACTGTCTGTCATCATACAATACCAACCCCTGAATCATCCTGGCTGTAAACTTGCTCCTTTCATGTTTCCACATGGTCTCTTGGACAGAAACCAGGTGGGGAATGTCTGTATATGCTCAAAGACTAGTCCTTAAAGGGCAGCCCACACATGCTATGCCGTAATGTTCATCAATCAATAATCATTTTATTAAGCTCTTTCCATATGCCAGTATATTGCCAATGCAGTACCCATAGCAGCTGCTATGAATATGCAGTCATATTTCCAGGGTTGAATCACAAAAAAGAACAAACTCTCTTCCTCAAAGACAAAACCAAAATATTTATTCAGATACCAGAAAACCAACTCCATCATGGTAACAAAGAAGTTTATACACATCACCAATGCAGGAAGCACCACCATCTCCAAGCCTTCCCTCTGTTAGGCCTCCTCACAAACAAGCTCCCCTAGGCAAAATTCCTCCGTCTTTCACTCACCCTAGCCACTCTTCCTCAGCTCTGTCTCACTATCTCTTCCTATTCCACCATTAAGCAAGCTGATCCCATCATGAGTTCAAATGACTCAAGCTGTGAGCTGGGCCAGAGCTCAAAGCAGGTCATATGGGCCTATTAAGTGGTAGGGAAGATCTTCAAATTCCCTTAACATTACAGCCAGGCACAGCACTAAGTTCTTGTCCCTCTTTAATTCTTGAAGTGGAAATCTCCTGTAGGGCATGATGATGAAGGCATCATATCTTTGAAGATAATTTATATATTAGAATCAATTCACTTCTCTCTATTGGGAAAAATATATATATTCCCAAGGTTCAATAAAGAGCAAAGCTTCCTCAGTTTCTTTTTCATTCTCACCTCTATTTAGGCTTATACTTAATTCATACTTGGCCTCAGTCATTGCTAACTGACTTTGTTTTTCAATTCAATTCAACCAAACTTTATTAGTTGCAAAAGGTAAAAAATGAAGTAATACTTGCCATCAAGGAACTTACATTCTATTGGGGAAGAAAGGGTGGTGTGGTGTAAAATAGATGTTCAAGTAAGTAAATTTTTAAAAAGACACAAAGTGCTTTAAAGAGGGAGTAAAGGAAGAAAGTGAGCTAAATACTTTGACCACATAATGAGCAAAGAATTGAAAAAAACCTTAATGTTGGGCACTGCTGAAGGCAAAAAGAAAAGGGGATGGAGGATGAGATGGATAGATAGTGTCACGGAAGCCATGAACATGAGCTTGGACAAACTTTAAGAAACAATGGGGGATAGAAGGACCTGGTGTGTTAAGGTCCACGGGGTCATGAAGAGTCAGATGTGACTGAACAACTCAACAAAGACAACAACAACAAGAAGAAAGTGAGTGTCGAAAAAGGCATTGTGTACAATGTGGTAGCTGAACTGTCTTTTGGAGAAAGTTAGGCCTTCTGCAAGGCAGAGGTGAGGAGAGAGGTGAAACGGCATGGCGGTGAAAGCTGAAATACTAAGTATGGGCAGCAGTCACCATGTCATTTGAAGTAACTGGGAGTCAGCTTGTAGAAAGTTTTAAATGACTAGTTGAGGAGTTTATAATTAACCCTTAATGAAACTGGAAGTGATTTGAAGTATTTGAGTGACTGTGGGACAAGTAGAAATAATCAGATTTTTGTTTTAAGAAAATCAATTTGGCAACTGAGTGGAAATGGATTGGAAAAAGAAGAACCTTAAGGTAGAGGCACCTCTAGGAAGCTATTACAATAACCCAGAAGAGAGGGCCTGAAGAGGAGAAAGGCCATATCAGAAGAGGGAAAGCTGTAGAGGTAAAATTTTACTAAGACTTCACAGAAACTGGTTGAGTACGGGTGTGGGTAAGAGCCAGTGTGGGAAAAGCAGTGTCTCTGGAGTCGGATGACATGGGTTCAAACTCCACCACTGAAACACTTGGGCAAGTCAATTAAAACCTCTGGGCCTTTTCTCATCTGTAGAAATGAGGAGGTTGCACTACGTAGCTACTGAGAACCCTTTTAACTCTAGATGTATAAATCCAGTGACTCCGAAGATGTAAACAAGGTTGACTGAAAACATGGAGGTTCCTTTGACAGAAATAGGGAAGTTGTTGTTCAGTCATTTCCAATTCTTTGTGACCCCATTTGGGGTTTCCTTAACAAAGATACTAAAGTGGTTTGCCATCTCCTCACTTTACGGATGAGGAAACTGAGGAAACAGGGTTAAGTGACTTGCCCAGGGTCATAAAACTAGTAAGTGTCTGAAGCCAGATTTGAAGTGAAAAAGATGAGTTCCCTGACTCCAGGTCAGTTACTCTCTCCACTGTATCACCTAGGTGCCCAGAGAAGTTAGGAGGTGGGATAGAAAATATGCTTTGGAAATATAAAACAAGAGATCCAAAGGCTTTGAATTATGCCTACAATAAAAATGGTGAAGTTTAGAAAAAGAATCAATTCATTGAGAAGTATGAGTTTTGTTTTAGACATGTTAGAGTTGAGGTTGCTCAGTGGATAGAGCACTAGGCTTGCAATCCTTCCCTTTGGAAAGTCCCAGCTTCCTCAGGACCCCAGACAACCTTCCAGGTGGATAACCCAACCTGTGGCTGAGACTGCAGTAGAGAAACACCCAGTGGAGGAGTTTGCTCAAGAGTTAACACTCTTGGGGTGGCTAAGAGGCACAGAGCACTGGAGCTGGAGTCAGGAGGACCTAAGTTCAAATTCAACCTCAGACCTTTAACACTTAATAGCCATGTGACCTTGGGCAAGTCACTTAACTCCAATTGCGCTACCTTCCCCCCTGCAGAAAAAAATGTTTAAAAAAAAGAGTTAACCTTCTTCCCTCTGACATGGGTCAGTCAGGCAACATATTTCTTAAGTGCTCACTATGCTCCAGGCACACGGGTGAGTTGGAGGGCAGCATTCTTCTTAACAGAGGCGCCCTAGGGCTCTGGGAGAGCTTGAGTGGGAACATGTTGTGGTCCTTCTCTGGGGACCTAGACCTGCCAGTGGGAGAACAATGGGAATGATTGAAGCGGCTCAGAGAGGAAGCAGGTGTGTACAAACCCATGTGAAAAGTACATAGCACTACAGAGTGGGTGTAGACACCCCACACAAACATTACCCAAAGGAAATAAAAGTAATTTCGCTTTGGGGGGATGATCTGGGAATATCATCAATAACATCAATTCTTTGATACAACATCTCTCATAGTCTATTGTTTATCGAGTCTTGTCAATTCTACCTCCACGGTATCGCTTGTATCTGGCCCCTTCTCTCTATTTTTATTCTCATCACTTGGTCTGGATTGCTGCAATAGCCTCCTAACAGGTTTTTCAGCTTTTACTCTTTCCCCCACCCTACTTACTGCTTCTACAATGATCTTCCATTTACACAATTCTCATGTATCACCTTTGTGCCCAAAAGTCTCCAGTGGTCCCCTGTTCTCTACCAAGTACGATGCCAACTGCTTTGCCTGCATTTGAGTACTTTCACAGTCTGACGGCGTTCACATTTCTAGCCTCTATGATGTTATTAGCCTTTTCCCTCTATAAACTTAAACCCAATACTGTTCCTTTGATCTGGGATGCCCTCCCTTGCCCTCTTTATCTGTTGAATTCTTACTTTTCTCTTTAACATCCAATTCAAATTCTATTCCTCCATGAAACTTTCCCTAATAAATTTGGTCAGTAATGAACTTTCTCCATAGACCTCACCTGCTTTGTTTATAAACTCTCTGGTGTTATTTACATATAATGTTACTTATTACAATTTTCTTCAATTGTGTCATCCTTATACAAGAGAGGTAGAACTGAACGGTGCTTAGAGAACCAACATCAAAACCAAGAAGTCTTGGCTTTGAGTTTTGTCTCTCATATACGCTGTTTGTGTGATGCTGGACAAGCCATTTAACCTCTCAATTAAAACGTAACTAACCATCTAAAACTCTAAGTTGCAGAAGGGTATAGGGAGTTTAGAATTCCTGATACCAACTAAATCATAATTCTAATTACAGTTCTTATCCTTATCCCTCTTATTATTGTAAGATATATTATAATATATTATTAAAATTATAAGATCAATGAGGACATGGATCATGTCTAATCTCCATGTAGTACATCCACTAGAACCTAACACATAGGCACATTGTATGTGGAATTAAGCTCATTACACCACTGATCTTATTAGGAACATCCCAACAAATATATATTTGTGGAATTAAATCATTATTCCCGTGTCTGTAACGTACTGACATGCTCAGGACCTATAAAAGCATATCAGATTCCTATACTTTTTTTTAGTTATTGTGCCTGCTTTTATGATTTTTCTGTTTTGTCTCTTTTTGTCAGGCTATTAACTTGCTATCAGTATGCCAGCCTCTCTCCTCCTTTCTAATTTGTTGTTTCTAATCTGCTGCAAACTTAGAAATTTGGTTAACATACTTGTTAGAACTATGTGTAAAATAAGAGCAAATCTTCCCTGAGTAAGGACATTAAGGCCATGGATTATGGGATGAGAGATTTAGAGCTGAAAGGGATATTATTGTTGAGTTGTGTCCTACTCTTCATGACCCCGTGGCCCATAGCACTCCAACACTATCCATGGGGTTTTCTTGGCAAATATACTAGAGTGGTTTTCCATTTCCTTCTCCAGGGGATTATGGCAAACAGAAGTTGGATGATTTGCCCTGGGTCACACAGCTAGTAAGCATCTGAGGTGGGATATAAACTCAGGACTTCCTGACTCCAGGACCAGCTTTCAATCCACTGAGCCACCTAGATGCCTCTAAGGATATTAGAGTCCATCAAGTTCAGCCTCCTCATTTTAGAGATGTGGAAACAAGTGCACAAGTTACACTGCCTGTGGTGATAAAGTTAATAAATATGCAAGTAGAGAATTTAATTCAGGCTTTTCTGATTTCAGGTCCACTGCCCTATCCGTTATGGCATACTGTCTCTCCATAAAAGCAGCAGTGCCAGAGTTTCAACCCAGACTCTCTGCTGCCAAATCCACGGCTCTTGACATTGCACCAAGTTGATGCTTCTTCTTTATGGAATTTGGGGAGATCCATTTAAGCTTTTTTTTACCTTATTTCCTGGTCATAACTAAGGGGTTCCTACACATTGTACTTTTTGAGGAAGTGAATCAGTCTTGGGCACAGAGAGAAAACCCTAACCAAGCCTGAGCAGAGAACTGACGCCTTCCTGGTATGATGCTACCCCTGGGGTACTGAACCACTCCATCTTGCAATTTGCGACTCAGTGTCTTGCTCATCCCCTCAGATAAGGAGCAGGCAATGTAATGAGAAGCATGGAGACCAAGGATACAGTCTCAGTGAACGCTGATTGCATAAGTACATAATATATGGAATTAAATATTATACCACTTATCTTATTAGGAATATCCCAAATAATGCTATGAAGTCGGTTTGAAAGATGAAATCTTAAATCCCCAGTGGAACCTGATGGTTCAAAATGGGATAGAACCTACATCTTGTGATTTCATGGGTATAGAGAACTCTCAGATGAGAGAAGTTCCCCTATCCATGGAGGGCAGCTCCTTCCCTGTGACATATTCTTAGACAGTTGTCTAGGTTACTGAGATACCAAGTGACTTGCCCAGGGTTACATAAAAAAGGAAATAATCATTTATATAGAGCAGTGGTTCTCAACTTGTGGGTTGCAACCGCTTTGGGGGTTGAACAACCCTTTCACAGGGGTCACAGGGGTCACCTAAGACCATTGGAAAATACATATTTCTGATGGTCTTAGGAACCGAGACACCGCTCCTCTTTCCATCTCCAGGCAGGTCTGCCCATATGCAGATATGCCCACGTACAAGTATTAAAGGGTTGTGTCATCAGGAAGGTTGAGAACCACTGATATAGAGTCTATTATGTGCCAGGCACTGTGCCGAAGGCTTTACAAATATTATTTCATTGGGTACAACCATTGTATGCCAGGGATAAAACTTTGATTCAAATCTTCCTGGCTTGGACACCAGCTCCATAGCTATTATGCCATGCTGACCTCCATTCTATTGGTAACACTTAAGTTTTCTCCCAGTGAAGAATCATTTCCAAGTTTACAATCAGTGTCTCCCACCTTAGCTGTTAAGACCCATTTTTT
Organism: Pseudochirops cupreus; assembly: GCA_028627135.1. Lineage (NCBI taxonomy): Eukaryota > Metazoa > Chordata > Mammalia > Diprotodontia > Pseudocheiridae > Pseudochirops > Pseudochirops cupreus. Next base: position 131,617,694 of record CM053580.1, read on the forward strand.
GACTACTTGGGATGTATGCATTCTAAGGTTCAAACACTTTGTGTGTTATGGCCCCCAAGTTGCTTTCGTACTGAGGAAGCTAGGTGGTGTGGTGGATTGAGTGTTGGCCTGGTGTCAGGAAGACTTGAGTTCAAATCCAGCCAGCCTCAGATACTTACTAGTTGCTATATAGTCAACCTGTCTACTTCAGTTTCCTCATTTGTAAAATAAGATACTAATAGTACCTAGGTCATTTAGGGTTGTTGTGAAGATAAAATGAGATCATACTTATAAAAGTTTTGTAAAACTTAAAGCACTTGTATAAATTATGATGATGACAAGCTTTCTCTCTAATGTCTGTGAACTTCCCTGAAAGTGAATAAAGTATTTGCTTCCATAGTATCGAAGATGTTTATGGGTATATAAATGTTTGGCTTCAGGGGTCTTGATGTGACTGGAGGATTATATAATATCCTAACAATCTTCTTTTTAAATAATATTTTATTTTTCCCCAATTGCATGTTAAAGTTAATTTTTTTTAAGTTTTGAGTTCCAAATTCTGTTCCTCCCTCCCTTCTTCCTCCTCCCCCCTCCCTGAAATGCTAAGCAATCCAATGTAGTTTATACATGTGCAATTATGTAAAACATTTCCCTCTCAGTCATTTTGTACAAGAGGACTCTAATAGAAAAAGAAAGAAAGACAAGGAAACAAAGTGAAAAGCAGCACGCTTTATTTTGTATTTAGACAATGTCAGTTCTTCCTCTGGAGGCAGAGAGTGTGCTTCGTCATGAGGACTTTGGGATTGTCTTGGATCATGGTATTGCCGAGAATAGCTAAGTCATTTGCAGCTGATTGTTGTACAATAGTGTTGTTACTATGCACAATATATTCCTGGCTCTGCTTACTTCATTTTGCATCAGTTCATGCAAGTTTTTCCAGGTTTTTCTTAAATCATCCTGTTTGTCATTTCTTATAGCAGAGTAATATTCTATCACAATCACATATCACAGCTTGTTTAGCCATCCCCCCATTGAGGTATCTTAGCAATTTTCAAAGGTCTTTGGCCTCTGACTTCAGGGGAACTGGAACCAACAGGGGTGGTATTGTAGGACAAACTGTCTTAGTTTAGCTCTGAGCATCTCTTGACAAGTTAAATGATGCTGCTCATATGCATTTAGACTCTAAATGTGTGCTTGTTTCATTTCAGCCCAGCTTCACGTCCCCAGGGAAGTTTCATCTTCTACTTTTCCCATTACTTCCTTACAATTTGATTTCCTTTATTAGTTTTATTCATCGAAATAATGAAAATGGCCACCTCATCTGAGTGTTTCCTTGGTTGGGCATTTGATATATGACTTTACAACTCTCTCTTTTGTCATTCACATTCTTGTTTATCCTGAGAAATATAATTTCAAAAAGAAGCTTCCCTAAGGGACCATTTTTTAATCTAAATTTTGATCCTTTCTTTTTCCAGTGTCAATGGCTTCCATGACAGTCTTGCTTACATTCAGTTGTAACATTATATCCTTGGGGTAGACTTTAAGGCATCATGGAATCATAGATTCAGAACTAGAAGAGTCCTTTAAGGCTGTGGAGTTCAGCTCCCTCCTGTTTTACATATGAAAAAAACTGAAGTCCAGAGATGTTAAGTGATTGTTCAGGGTCACACAGTTATTTTGTTTGAGAAAGGAAGAAAGAAGGAAAGGAAAGAAGGAAGGAAGGAAGGAAAGGTGATAAAGAATGGGAGAGAAAAAGAGAAAAAAGGAGAGAGAGAGAGAGAGAGAGAGAGAGAGAGAGAGAGAGAGAGAGAGAGAAAGAGAGAGACAGAGAGAGAGAAGAAAGAGAGGGAAAAGAGGAAAAAAAAAGGATTCAAACTCAGGTCTTCCCAATTCCAAATCGAGTGTTCTATCTATTCAATGTGTCACCTAGGTGCCTCTAAGGAAATGGGATTCCAAGAATTTCAGGCATGGAAATGGCCTAATTTGTGGTTTAAATGTAATCTTTGATACTCTGATGATTTTTGAAAAATATTTGCAAAACCATATATAGGTAATCCTCTACATTCGCACATTTAACATTGGGGACTTCAAGCATTTGCATGATTTTATTAGTAACTTCATTTTTACCTTCATGTTGGCAACTCTACACATTCATGGGTATGTGCAGTAGAGGAAAAAAATGAATGTTCCTCTCATAATTTCAAAGTTTAAAAGATGGCTTGGCATAATCGACCAGCTGGCTAGAGACTGCAAAGCTACTGATCCCAACATCAGTAGCAGCTTCAAGGTTAAACATAAACTCACCTCTCCTCCTTGCGCTGAGATCCTTAAGGATCACAAATGGCACCCAAAGCAGAAGTTGTTGGCAGATTATTTCAAGTTGGTGCATCTTTCACAATCTCCACCACCATCCACTAGCCATGAAGGACAGAGTATCAGGGGTGATGTCAAGATCATCCCAGTCTTTCCAACAGCAAAAAAGTCTCAGTAACCTTTTCCTTGATTTTCAGAGGGTAACCAAGGTAGAGAGGCTTACAGCAGTATAGCATACAAGCACAACATCCTCATACTGCCATCTGACAAAGTAGAAGACAAGATTCAGGTCAAAAATGTTTTAGTTTTAAGAATTTTATTTGTTGTACAAGTTTATTTATGATGTTGTAGATTTGATGTGTTATGAAAAGTGAATATTGTCTGAAATCAAATTTTTTTTATTGAAATGTAAGCACAAAAGGTCACAGAACTCTAGGGAATTACTAGCCAAAAAATGTTTTACAAGCAACCAATTTTATTTTGTGTACTTCATTGTATAGGTTATTTCATGGTTACTATGTTAGGAAAAATGCATATTATCAGAAATAATGTTTTGTTATATGCATAAAAGTGCATTTTCAGTGATCTCTAGAGAAAGATTACTGCTTTTGGTGGTCAAAGGAACCTAATCTCCTATTTCCCTTAGGTTCAATGTATTATCATTCATATTTTTTTTTTACTTCTGCACTGTTTTTTAGTAACATTACCCCCTCAAAAGTTGAGAATTTACTGTATACCTAAGGTATCCAATGAAATACAGGAACCTCTATTTGTGAAACACATAGTTTTCCTTAAAAGAAATATCATAATCATTCTCCTCCCTGTACCCCTAGTCCCATTCCAGAACTAATTTGTCTATTTTATGGATCTCAATTTTTATACTTTTGAGTCTGCTCAGAATGGTTCTAGTCCCTCAGAATATGATGGCTATTAACCAATGGTTGATAGCTCCCATTTCTGCATATTTTATTTAAAAACCAAATTCTGGTTGACATTGACAATGAGCAATGCCCAGACAGAAATGTCCTAAATCATGCTTTGGTTTAATTTTCTATCCTGAAAGCCATTTGTTTTAGAAAAAGCTTCTGCCTTGAACCGGGCTGTCAACAAATGAAAGTCTGTTTACATTTTGTAGGCATATTTATAAATCACTGCTCTCATGTTTCACACCAAGAAACTAAGCTCAGAAAACACACTTTCATGCTTTAAGAGCCATATGAAGGTTAGGGTCTTCAGCACAACAAAATAAAATCAAACATGGAAACTGACGGCCAGCCAGAAGAACCGTGCATGAATTTAGATAACTATTCTTCTCTTGCTGGGAATCTTCGCCTGAATACTGACCTTGGTTGTCCATGTGTAACTGTATTTGAATATGTTTTCTCTTTAATGCCATTGAATGTGACTTGTTGAATAAAGAATAATCCTAAAAACCGGGTAGAGAAGTCATATTTGATAATCATCAGCATAGAGGTGGTAATTGAATCCATGGAAGGTGATGAAATCTGCAAGTGAAGTAGTATAAAGGTAGAAGAGAAGAGGGCCCAAGACAGAGCCCTGAGATTAGAAGGCTTAATCTGGCAGAGAATCCAGAAAAGGAGACAGAGAAGGAGTGATCAGATAAGTAGGAGGAGAACCAGAAGAAAGTGGTGTCTGAAAAACCTAGAGAGAAGAGAGTATCAAGGAGGAAAGAGTGATCAATGGTATCAAAGGATACAGAGAGGCAAGGAGAATGAAGAAGATTGAGAAAAGGTCATTGGATTTGTCAACTAAGAGATCCTTAGTAACTTTGGAGAGAGTAGTTTTGGTGAGAAGATAATTTCAGAAGCCAGACTATAAGAGGTTAAGAAGAGAGTGAGAGGAGAGAAAGTGGAGGCTCCTATTGTATATGGTCTTTTCAAGAAGTTTAGCAAAAATAATAGAAATTATTTAGGATGCTAGTTGTGTGGTTTGTCCTTTGTTCTTGAAGAGGACTATGACATCAAGGAGATAATGATATGAATTGCAATTGACTTTGATTTGAGTGAGGGAGGGCTGTTCAAAGTCCTCAGCCTCACTTTCTCCTCCAGAGTCATCTGGGTCCAGTGGCTAGGTATCAGTCAAGATGACTGGAGATGGCCCAGGATGCAGTGGGAGACCTTGGCCCTTTTAGGCTAAGGTCTTTTCAAGTTGTCACTTTGGGTGAGGCAACAGTCATTCAGTGAATAGGTCTCTTTAAGAAGTGAATCAAGGAATGACCCCTTTAATAAAAAAAAAAAATCAAACTGGGAGAGCCCTCAGGGTTGCTGGCCAAAAGAGGAACACTTGCTATTTACATTCACTCTGAGATTGGAGGGTCCAAAATATAAGCACTAAATGGCGCTTGGGCAGTGACCTATTGTTATCCAATCCCTGAGATCCAGAGTGCATTGGCTTTAAGGTGAGGTCTTTGAGAAACAAATCTAGCCAGTAAACCCCAAGTTAGCTAAGTTACTTTTGGCCATTATAATTTACCCTCCTTTGAGTAGAACACCCACAGGTAAGGAGAGCAGAGAGGAGAGAGGACGAGGATGAGCTGAACTGCCCGAATGGAGCTGGCTAGCTCTGTCCCCATTCAGGCAAATTTGACTACTCACAGGTCGTGATTTGTCCTTCATTCTTGAAGAGGACCATAACATCAGGTATATGATGACATGAATTGCAATTGATAGAAGGATGAACTGAAATGAAGGTTTTTTCAAGGTCTGAGAGACATGGGCATGCTTCTAGGCAGCAGGAAATGAACTAGTAGAGAGGGAAAGATTGAAAATAAGTGAAAGAGTAGGGATGAGAGAAAGGGCAATCTGTTAAATGAGATCAGATGGAGTGTGATCAGTTGGCCAAGTAGAGAGGTTAGCCTTGTCAAGGAGTAAGGTCATTTCAGTGTGTGTGACAGGAGTTAAGAGAAGAGGTACCTGGTAATAGGTACCTGAGTAATGGGAGATAAGAAAGAGGGAGAAGAGGGAGTTCGTGGTGATTAGTCTCAGTTTTTTTCTGTAAAATATGAGCTAAGGTTCTCAGGCAAGTGTGGGGGGAGAGGGAGCCATCAGAGATGGGAGGAGGGATGGAGAAATTTGGAAGAGCCACTGTGGAGAGTGGGATAGTGGGTTGATAAACATGGTTATAGGAGGCTTGCACAGCAGTAATGGGTCCAGTTGAAGTTATATAACATAAATTTCTAATGGATCCAGTCAGAATAGCTCTGTGATTTTTTTCCACTTCCATTCAGCAGTACACATATAACCAAGAAGGTGATGAATGGTGGAAGTCATCCAAGGCTGAGGCTTGACTGGCAATAACTAGTGATATGAAAAGGGGACTAAGGATTCAAGAGAAAAGGGTTGAATTGGTTCAGAGGAGTCAAGATGGAAAGGAGAGGAGAGAATGGCTAGATGTTCTAGGAGAGAGGTGAAGGGTTAAGAGATTGGAAGTCACAATGTGGATGGGGTTACATAAGGGAAGGCAGAGAGACAGGTGAAAAGCCAATAGATTATGGTCAGATAAGGAGATTTGGAGATTCTTGAACATAGTGATGGTACATTTTTAGGTGGTGGGGAGATCAAGGGTATAACCAATTTTGTGTGAGACTGAGGTGGGGTGAGTAGGTGGAGGTGAAGAGGTTGAGGAATTAAGTGGTTAGGGTATTTGAAGGAGAATCAAAATGTGCAGTAAAGTTCCTTGCTGAGAAGTCAGGAATTGAGGAGGAGAGAAAAATTCTAAGCCAGATATCCAACTCATTAAGGAAGACAGAGGAGTAACCTAGGGAGTCTGTAGACAACTGCTACCAGGATTTTGATTGGGCAGTACATACTGTATTTCACTGCGTAATTGTCACCACCACATCATCTTTGCACCCTGCTTTTTTTTTGGCCAAAAATTGATTTTATAACCTTCATAACGTAATTGTCAGATGATATAATTCTGTTCATCATGCCACTTCCAAGGTAAACGGAGCAGCAATGTACTCACCACGGCATACAGATATGCATTTATCTCTTGCACATTGCCAGCAGCGAGCCTAGAATTCTCAGCCCACACACATTGTCAGTATATTTCTAAAAGCCAACTTGTGTGGCTTGTTTGGAGCACTGCAGTACTAACAGTATTGTCACTCAACCCAACGAAGAGCTGTAGGTGCAAGGGGAGTGGGCAGGCAGGCAAAGCTGCCATGAATAAGTCACGTGATATGGGAAGACTTGCATCTTCCCAATTTTAACATATACTCATGAGTATTCTGTGCATCCTAATCTTGCACCAAAGACAGTTTAGTAATAAAGGATTTTTAAGTAATACCAGCACAATTTTTTGTGGAAAACTTCACACAATGACAGCACCTCATGTTTTTCCAAACAAATCTGGCATAAAATCTGCGAAGATTATGCAGTGAAATATAGTATGAATAGCAGGAGCCTCCAAGGAACAGAGGTCATTGAGTGATAGAAGAAGGGGGAGACCTGGAGCTGGCAATGGGAAAGGAGTGTTCCAAGTCCCTTGCCTTGACTAGTGAGCCAAGGAGAATGAGTGAAGGTACAACCAGTACCAGAGAGGGTGACCAGGGATTCTACATCATCAGGGGGAAGTCAGACTTCATCAAGAGCTAGTAGATGGAAGGAGCAGGAGAGGAATGGATTTAAGATAAAGGAAAGTTGTTGCTTTCCAGAGGTCACAGTGAAGGGGCTCAGTGAAGTTAGGATGAAACTTTGGAGGGTTGAGGATGGGAATGAGGAGTCAGGTGTTAGGAGTATGGAATTGGGTTCAGATAATCCCAGAATCACTGGGATGTGAAGAGCATAAAATATGGAAAAATAGCCTCCACAAAGGGATTTGCCATTATCATGGAGGAGATTCACTTCAGAGGACAGATTTCTCATAGATGGTGAGATCCTCCATAGGCCCTGTTTTTTAAGAATACTGTACTGATTGCAACAAGCCATGGAACATTTCAAAGTCTCCTAAAATAGATCCCTTTCACTCAATAGTGTCCAGCCTTAACCATCCACACAGGAAAAGCACATGGCTGTGCGTGTGCATGTGCGTGTGTGCATGTGTATCTTAAACCATTATTGCAAATGAATAGTGAGTCGGTGCAAGAATTAAACAAAAGAAAGAAAAAAGGCTGAATTGCCTTTGGGAAATTACAAAGTTCTCTTAACGATCCCAAGCTTCTCTCTGAAACAAAGGCTCATTTTAAAAAAACACTAATATTCTTCCAGTGATGTACGGCTGTGAGTCATAGAATATAGCTACTTTTGAAGAACAGAAAGTGAGAATCACATAAAGGGCAATAGAGAGGCACATGGTAGATATGAGCAAGCTGAAACACATTATTAGCAAGGAATTATGAAGGACACATCATCAAAGATATGTATGAGCAAAACGAACTAGCCTCAATTGGGGAATGGCTGAACACATTATGGCATGTGAATGGAATGGAATATTCTTGTACCATAAGAAATGCTTGTTTTAGAGAAAACTTGGACAACTGATGCAGAGTGAAGTGAGCAGAACCAGGGGAACCATTCATACAATAACAACATTATAAAGGCATCTAACTTTGAAAGATTTAAGAACTCTAATCTGGTTACTGATTTTTAAAAAACTGATCCTTTATCATTAAAGGACTAAAGATGAAGCATGCTACCCACCTCCATATAGAAAGGTGATGAACTCAAGATGCAGAATGAGACATATTTTTTGACACACTTGATGTGGGAATTTATTTTGCTTAACTATTTATACATATTAAAAAGGTTTCCTTTTTCTTTTTCAATGGGGGAGGGGCAGGAAGTTGAGAGAAGGGGAATTGGGGTAGGGTTGTCAAAAAAAAGAAAGCAAGACAGTCTTTGGAGCATGTTCCCAAAAAAAAGTCATAGAAGAAAACAGAAGGAAGGTCAAAAGGACTTGCAAATGATCAGGGCAACTATGAAAGTTATAAATTAAATTTATTATATACTTGAAAATAAAAGCAAGCTGTGCATAATAGATATTCAGTTTTATGTTCAATCTTCCTTTTTTGCATTACCACATAAAAGTGCTTTTTAAATTTTTTTTTTATTTTTAAGGTGAACTTGACCTATGGGAAGAACAAAGGATAAGTAAGCAAGTTGGGGTGGCCGATAGGTATGCTCACCTGAGCTGTTTTTATGTCATACAAAACTCCGAAATTTCTTCTTTTCTATGTTCAATCAGTTATGCTTGATAAATCCCTCAGAATTCACATCATGTGCCTTCAAATAAAGGTCAGAAAAGTTGCCATCATCCTGTATTTCTCCTTTCTCTTCTGTACTACACGTTACAAATGGATTTCAGGCAGCAAGAAAGTCCATCAGCAGTTCACATTAGAAGATTAAGCAAGAAGCATGGGACGCCATCATCTCTCTAGAATTTAAACCATTTTTGTTTGTCTTTCCTAAAATAATTTTTTAAAAAATTACTTCAGTCAGTCCTGTTGCTATCTAATTTTATGACTCACTCTTGCTACAATGTACTAAATGGTCCTCTAGTAGAGTGAAAAAGTTAATGCATCCGCCTAAGTTCCTAATACTTAGGGAACTTAGGAGAATATGACTCATTTCCTTCAATTATCCAATATTTTCAAGATTAAATATAAATCTAACTCCGTAGAATTACATAGGGTAAAGTGTTTTAAATTGGCATTTGGTTCTGGAGACTGACAGTTTTAATTCACTGTAAAATTGTTTTAAAGAATAGAAAGCATACCATCAATCAACAAGCATTTATTAGGTTCCTGCTACATGCTAGACATTATGCCTGGTGCTATGGGTACCAGTTAAAAATTAAACAGTACCTGTCCTCGAGGACCTTACAGGCTCTTGATGGGGAAGGGAGAATAAAATGTACACATATAAATAGGTGTAAAATATAGAAAAAGTAAATGCATAGTAATTTTGAGTGGAGAGGAGACACTATCTTCCTGAGGCGTCGGAAAAGGCCTCGCATAGGAAGTGGTTTTTGAGAAGAGCTTTGAAGGAAGGTCAAGATTTTAAGAGACAGGGGTGGCTAGGTGGCACAGAGAGTAGAGCCCCGGCCCTGGAGTCCAAAGGACCTGAGTTCAAATGCGACCTCAGACACTTAACACTTACTAGCCATGTGACCTTGGGCAAATCACTTAACCACAATTGCCCTCCCCTCCAAAAAAGCAAAAAAAAAAATTAATAGTTTCTATCTTCAATAACCTTACATTCTATTAAGGAGAGAAGGCAGATGAAATACCCTAATACATTAAATAAGTAAATACAAAGAATTTGGGAGCAGAAGGGAGATCAGAGAAGAGCAGAAAGTGCAGCGTCAATCAACAGACATTTATGATGTGCCTGCTATGTGCTAGACCAGTGGTTCTCAACCTGTGGGTCATGTTCAATTTGTAACAATGAAAATACATCCTGCATATCGTATATTTACATTAAGATTCATAATAGCAGCAAAATTACAGTTATGAAGTAGCAACGAAAATAATTTTATGGTTGGGGGTCACATTAAAGGGTTGCGGTGTTAGGAAGGTTGAGAACCACTGTGCTAGACATTATGCTTTGTGCTTTAGGTACCAGTTAAAGATAAAACAATAACTGTCCTCAAGGACTTTATAGGTTTTGATGGGGAAGGCAGAATAAAATAAATGTCCACATATAAATAAGTGTAAAATATAGAAAAAATAAATATGGGGGATCAGAAAAACGGTGCATGTTGGGCGTAACACTTAAACTGAACCTTGATGGAGCTAGGGATTCCAGACAATCGTGGGCTGGGGAACGTCCTGTACAAAGTCAGGGAGACAGGAGATGGAATGGTATGTAAGAACAGCAAGAAGCTAGTTGACTTGGAACATAAAAGAACAAGAGGGTGAGTGTTGCAAATTATGAAGAGCTATAAGTGTCAAGCAAAGGAATTTGTATTTTATCCTAAATTAAACAGGGACACTTCATGAACAGGGTAGTGATGGGGTCAGATGTGCTTTAGGAGAAGAGGGAAGTGGGGAGAAAGACAGGGGAGGGAAAAGGGAAAAAAGCCTTAGGAGCAGAGGTGAGGGCGTGTAACTGGGGGGAGTTGTGACTTCTTCCTGGAGCTTTCATTCCAGTTACCCTGCCAATGAAAGCAAACAAAGTATTTCTGAGTGCCCCTCTCACCTTCCCTCCTACACTACCCCTTCCCTTTCCATTCTGATTTCTCCTCTTTTCTCTCTTCCCTCCTCATTCCCTTTCCTTACTGACCAAGGGCAGAAGTGGTTGTGGTGGCAGAGGGGTGATCTGATTTAGGAGGTGAATAGGAAGATCATTGCAGTTACTTTTTTTTTCTTTCTCCATCTCATTCCCTTCTCAGCATTATACACAGACTTCCAGCACAGGATTCTCCATTCTGAAGAATTTCTAAAATTAGCATGCAAAGAAGCTGACATTCTGGCTTGAACTCTGACTCACTCATGCCTTGCCTCTGCTTTGCTGTATTTCTGTTTGTGGCTCTTCTTCCTGCATGTGGGCTGCATTGTGAAAACATTTTCTGATGGGAAAGGAAATCAATCAATGAGACAAAAAAAAAATATCTCCTGACTGCTTCCTGACTCATGTGCTCTTTCAGGAGGCATTAAAAAAAAAAAGCTTGTGATTATTTAGGAAGCAGCTGAGGTTGAATAGTGTGATTGAAAAGCTGGACTAGTGGCTTCACTGAACCTAACTGCAACAAGCTGTCAACAACAACTGAAAACTAGATGGTAGGTATCAATTTGTCCTAAATCCACTGACATTTTGTTACAATATCACAGTGGTTACATTGAGTTGTCTAGGAATGGATAAAGATCATTTTAAGATTTCTGTACTTTAAATATGATCAGAGATTTCATTGCTGTGGACAGCCCTTCTATGCCTTGGTGGGTGGTCTTCATGACAAAAAAAAATCACCTGGGTTGACAATTTTCTGCCATTAAGCCTAGAATTCAGGCAAGAGAAAAACTTTCTACCAAATTTTTCTGACCAATTTTCTTCCATTAAGCCTAGTATTCAGGCAAGAGACAAACAGTCCATAATTAGGACCACACTGAAAATCCTTCAAGCTTGGAGCTTCCACAGCTTGTGCTCAACAACTCAGTGTCGCTTCTGAGAACCAATGGGATATGGAAATAGAATGTTAGTGGAGGGAATGGAGATTTTGGGGAAAATAAAAATAAATGATACGCTAAGTTGGAAAAAAAAAGTCGAGGCTTTATGAAAGAAAGTGATTTCATTTTAAAAACTAACCAAATGAGAACTTGGAAATTGAAAAGAACAATCTCATTCAAAGTGGTTGTTGTCCTTCATATGTGAAAAGGACCAAAAGGACCTCACTGTGTCAGGATCAGTGTACAGTGCGTCTGACTGTGACTAATCAGACTTACAAAGGCTCTACCACAGGTCAGGCACAAATAGTTCATATGAACATTTGGAATAGAGATCTCTCTAAATATGTGCATCTCATGTTTCTTTTGAGCTACTGCAATTCTGCTTTGCTCATAGAGCACAAAGCTTTCTCTGATGCAGGCACATCATGTTGGGGCAAGGAGGAAGAGGATTCCTATGCCAGTTTCTTCAATGTCTTACAATAAATTTCAAAGTTCTTTAGAGAGACTTTGAGAATGTCCTTGTAACCCTTTTTTCTCCTTCAAAATTGTTGTTGCTGTTTGCTTTTCATTTTCAAAGAGGACCAATGACATCATGTGGTGATTCTTGACTCATGACTGAATTGGATTTAAGTGAGGTAGAGTTGTACAAAGTAATCAGTCTCACTCCCTCTTCCAAAATCATTGAAGGTCAATAGCAGGACAAAAGTCAATATAACTGGCAAGAGCCCAGGATGTAATGGCTGACCTTGGAGTATTCAACATCTGACCAAGTTCTATGTCTGGCCACAGTGCCCGCTTATGCTACCTTCAACAAACTATTCTCCACTGCCCATTGCACCAGAGGAAGTCTTCACAAGCTTGGCATAGAAACCCCCCTACCTCGCTGATGACTTTGAGACCTGTTTAGCCTGGTTTAGCCTGTCTGCCAAGACGGTTTACTGGGATGTGGTTGCTGTGCATGCTATACCTTCTTAGAGCCACAGATGAGAGTTGGGTGAAAGCTGGACACCAAAGGTGGGCAAGCAGCCCTGAAAAAGGCCCAGAAAACCTTCATACCAGTGGTGCTAGTCCTCCTTGAACATCCCATATATCCCTTCTTTTCACCTCCTTCAAAACAACACACATTCCAACAATATTATCATTGCTCAAAATATGTTTTGAACACTTTCGGGGGGAATCATCTTCAGTACCTACAGCATAATCTTTTGAATCTTTTCAACAGTAGTAAATATTCTTTGAATGGATTTTACTTTATTGGGGAAGAAAAAAGCCAGTCATTTGAAACGAAAGCTGCTAAGTTAAGTAAGTGATCAAGTGGGAGCAAAACTGGTTTGGAAAAAAAACAAAACAAAATAAAATGAGATGTTACCATAGAAGTTAATGTTTTCTTGTATGGTTTACAGATGTGTGGGTTCATTGGTTTGCCCAGAAATATGCCTTAATTGGTCCCTTCATTGACCCAGCTTTCATATCAGAAAGCAATTTTTACCATTACCTTCTATCAAACAACATTCATTCCATAATGTTCAGCAGAGTTTTATTAAAGCGCCTTGTACTTACAAAGCTATGTTAGTACCAGCTCAACTTCGACTGCCAAAACACATCCCATGATGTTGTTTCATAATATTTAGTGTATGTAGGTAAAAGTGCTAATTATCAAGGTAGAAGACCTTTGTTCAAATCCTTCCTGGGATACTTGCATAGCTTTGGACAAGTCTATTCACCATCCTGGGTTTCAATTTCTTCATTTGCAAAATGATGGTGTTGGATTAAATGACCTCAGAGGTCCCTTGCAGCTCAAAATCTGTTATTAAAGCTACAAATGCTATCCTAGTGAAAAAAAATTGGCCGTGTTTATTAGGAAGTATCACTGGAAGGCTGTAACTCCTTAAAGCATCAGCTCTATTGTCTTTTAGAAGAACATTCCTCAAGGTCATTTCCTTTGGCTATGGTCAAGCTATTTAGACATAACTGAGTATCCTTTGGAAATCTTTGTTGAAGTCTACACTAATTGTTTATTCCCTTGATTACCTCTGCAATTTGTTGTTTTTGCTGCAGTTTTGCTTTGTGCCTTTAAACTGTTGAGACTATCTACCTCTTTCTAAAATTAAGATAATGCTCACATCAGCTCAGATGAGCAGTTTCCTTTGTAGCACCCTGGTTCCTATAGATAACAGATTTCTTCATTCTCAGCAGAGATAAGAAAGATGAGTGTTCTGTCTGAAGCCTGCCTCTCCATCTGGCCAATTGATGACCTAGAGTCCCTGGGAACCAGAAAACCAAAACATTCCTGATATGTTAGAAATGAGAGTTCCTCTCTATTAAAAAGAAAATCTAGAGAGTCATTTTAGGTCCGAGTAGCTCATCCGAGGTTCTGTCACCCAGTCTTTGGTGCCACAAACCCCGGGAACCATCTGGGAGCTGGATCTTCACCCCTCCTTAGCCCCCAACCCACCAAATACTCTAATAGACTACAGGCTTGTGTGTTGCTCAAATAGCTGCTGGATATCCAACTTCAGGCATCAGCCTAAGAATCAGCATAAGCCAGGAACTCAGATTGACACAGTTAATTTGTGAACACTTCCCCTTTCTCTCCACATACAGGAGCCATGATGTTGTCACAAAAGGAGAAGATCAAAGTCCAAACATTGCTCATGCTAACCTCCCAGCTTCAATTGGTTTCTTAAATTCAATTCAATATAATATTTATTAAGAACCTATTTTGCTCAAAGTACTGTGCTGGGCACTGGGGAGGGACACAAAAATAGAAACCAAACAGTTCCTGTCGTCAAGTATTTACATGCTATTGATAGAGCATAGATACAAGTAGTAAATGGAAAGTAGGATAGAGATAGATTGGACTTGTGATTTCATTGGCTTAGGGACCTACCAAGTGAGGAAATTCCCTCCAGCAATATAGGCCAGCACTTTCCCTGTGAATGAGAGTCTTAAAGAATTGCCTACAGAACTGAAAGGTTAAACAAGTTGCCCAGGGAAACACAGCTAGTTCGGGTGAGATAACTTTGGGACATCTAGGTGGATATGTTTAGTTCACAGTTGGTGATATGAAACTAGAGAATGATTAGGGTCAAATAATATAGATTTCAGGGTAATTTGCATAGAGACAATAATTGAACTCATGGAAACTGATAACATAAACAAGAGACAGAGAAAAAAATGGATGAAGCAGGAGAATAAATAGATTAAAGACTAAGTGGTTACAATAGGAAAGAGGAATTTCTGAGTTCTGAATCATGATGGTATAACATTTATTAGTGATAGTGAGATCAAAGGCCTGACTCTACTTATGGGGCAGAGATAGAGTAAAGGTGGAGGTCATAGTTGTTCAAGGAGTTATTTAACTTCTAGGCCAGGGGGTTTAAAAGCCATTGACATACATGTGGAAATCTCCTAGTAGGAAGGTATATTACCAATGCAATATCCATAGCAGCTGCTATGAATATGCAGACATATTTCCAGGGTTGAATCACAAAATACAACAAACTCTCTTCCTCAAAGACAAAACCAAGATATTTATTCAGATATCAGAAAGCCAATTCTGCCCCAGTAACAAAGAAGTTTATACACATCACCAATGCAGCTACCACCACCATCCCCAAGCCTTCCCTCTGTTAGACCTCCCCACAAACAAGCTCCCTTAGGCAAAATTCCTCCCTTTCTCACTCACATTAGCTACTCTTCCTCAGTTCTCTCCCAGTTTTTGTCAGCTCTACCTCACTCCCTCTTCCTGCTCTACCTGTTTGGCTCCACCCATTTGGCAAGCTCCTCCCATTATGGGTTCCATGAGACTCAGCTGTGGGCTGGGCCAAAGCTCAAAGCAGGTCACATGGACCTAGAATATGGAGGAATACTATGACCCAAGTACTAAATTCCTTGAGAAAGGAGGGAAAATAATTTGGACCTAGAAAGCTGATTGGAACAAGGATTTGAACTAGATAATAAAGATGAATGGAGTAAATCTCAAAGGATATAGGTTACTAAGTCCTTGGGGAAAGGAACAGTTTGGAAGAGAGAACCAAGGACAATAAGTCTACCAACTTATCCTACTGGCCCTGTGCTTTGTGGAGGAAGAAAGGAGAGTTAAGTACTGGAAAGGGTGACTAGACATGCAGTATCTTTGAAGAAGAGGTTTCTAATAGCATGGAGATGGAAAGAGTGTGAAATAAAGAGATCTAGGATAAAATGGAGTTTACTAATAATAAAGTAAGGATCCCAGAAGGTACAATTCAGAGAACCAAAAAGACTGTGCTGACTTAGAAACAAGATGGATTGGGATGAGAGAACCCAGAGAATTAGAAGAGAGAGAAAGTTTTCACCTGAGCAGATGTTTGACTCCAAAGTCTGGACATAAGGGGAATGGAAACTCTAAATTTGCCAGTAACAGGAAAATCAATTTCCATTTGATATGGGACACCCATCTATGATGACTGAAACCAAAACTGATATGGAACCTTACCACATCTGACTCCCAGAGGGCCAGAATCTCTTAACTTCCTGATATTCCAGTGGCTGAGGAAGAACATTGACTTAATCTGCACACTTTCCCAAGATCTGAAAGATGAGACACACCCAGAAATACCTTACAGATGGTGTGAGCATTAAACTTTCAATCTCTGAGCCCCTGAAGACAAAGGGGGCCCTAGTACCTGAGGCATCTGGTACTAGGTCCATCATCATCTTCAGAAGAGGCCTTTTGCTGCCCTGGAATTCATACAAAATGACCTTCACTCAGCAAATAATACTTTCTCTGTCATATTCACTCATGATATCAATCAACAAGAGAACAAGTGAACAAGTGCTTAGGATGTGCCAGGTCCTGTTTGTAGTTTTGTGGATACAAAGTTAAAAAAAATGAAATAGTTCCTGTCCTCAAGGAGCTTACATTCTACAGAGGGTACACATGTACACATCCATGGAGACAACTAAGAGATGTAGTGAAGAGAGTACTAGAATTGGAGCTCTGAAGACCTGAGCTTGAGTCCTGCCTCAGGATCCTAACTCAGAAACTTAAAGATGTGCAAACCTGGGCATGTCCCTTGGTCTCTCGTCCTCAATTTCCTTTTTTGTAATAGCAACTAACTCACAGGATCATTGTGGGAATGTAATGGCAATAGGAATTTGAAGATCTTCCCTGCCCCCTTAATAAGCCTAGGTGAATTTGAAGACCTTTCCTGATTTGAAAATTTACTCTGCCCCCTAATAGGCTGCAGGTGCTCACATGGAGCCTGTGGTGGGAGGCTTGTTTTTCAGGAAGGCATAACTTTTGTTACTTTGTCGTCAAGCGGGTCATGAGGCTTGTGATGTTCTCTAACTCTGGAGGTAAGGTTTTGCTTTGGGGCTCACTTTGGGAAGAGTTGTATGATTTGGCCAGATGAGACTCTGGGCAGCCATTAAGTCCCGCAGCTTTGAAAACCCAGATGTTGGTGCTTTTTCTCTGGTGACTAACTATGTGTGTGATGGTCAGACATCTAGAAGCCCTGTCTGTTGAAACGTGTTATTTTCTCTGTCTGTATCTTTTGGTCTGCTTATAACTTCTGTTTGTATTCTCTGAAATTCAGAGTGCTGACTTTTTCCCCTGAACTAGGTAAATGATATATTTTTGATTGATTAAAGTAAGATTGTTAACCCTTTTCAAGTTGCTTTCGTTTAGAAAAGCAGATCAAAGAACCTGTGCTAGCCGCCATCCTGGGTATGCTAGGGTGCTTGCTGCTACAGGGAGTCAAATGAAATAATTTACATAAAGCATTTTGCAAACCTGAAAGCACCACAGAAATGCTAGCTATTATTATATGTCTATGCAAAATAAATGCAAAGCAATGAGAGGAGCACTCAGATCCTACACTCTTGACCTACTAAATGCTCCAGTGAAAACGGCAGTGCTATTGGTTTCCACTGGCTTTAGTCTGCTCTTCTTGCAGAAGAGGGACTTTCCTAAAGATTCCTCTCCTACACTGTGTTCAGCAACACTGACACCCCATATCACAGTTCTCTACTACACCCTATTGTCTTAATTCTCTTACAAGGCTACCTCAATAATTCTGCTGTAATTCACACCACCCAGACAAAGGCTCTGCTTTGTTTCCTGAAGTAGGTGTAATCACTCTCTGTAAAAGCTCTAAGCCTTCTTGGGCTCATTCACTTTCTATCCCATTTTTCATCCTCAAAAGGTGACTGTGTAGCTTTATTACCTCCCAATGGTATTGAATTCTCTTGCATAGGAATGCTTTCCAGAATTTCAAGCATTTATTGACTTCCAAGTCTGTGCTTGGAGGAACATAAACCATCATTTCTTACCACTGACATTTTACCTTCTGGTGTAGCCAATATGCTTAGCCTGTAAAAGGTCAGCCTGTAAGGAAGCCATAATTACTTACTCCTCAAAAACAAGGTCATCTACAGAACATGGAAATTGACAGGGAAGTCTTTGCTATAATCATAGAAACCAAAAGTCCTAGATATATTCCTTGACAGTTTATACTGATCACTAGTCTCCTGTGGGGACCTTTTCCCAAGTCTGAGACGATCCCTTCATCTTATCACCACACATGAAGTCCTGGAGTTTTTTTGTCCAGTATGAAAAAAATTGAACACCAATGTCCAGAGCTGTATGATACAAAAAATTCTAGATTACATACCATTTGCCTGCAGTGGAAGTTTTAATATTAGGAGTTGTTCCTAACCCATCTATTAAGAGTCTATGACCAAATACTTAACACAAATTTTATAATAAGGTGCTGTAAACACCCCATAAAAGAAAAATAAAAAATTCAGACCTCTTTTCTGGTATGAAGGGAATGCCAAAAAATTTTACACGAATTTTCCAGATCTCAGGGTTGCCGGGCCCTCAGTCCCTGTGATGTGGAAGGGATACCTATATGAAAACTGTATGAAAACCTTAGCTAGAATCAATGTCTGATGGCCTGGAATTGATTTGGATACTGAAAAGATTATAAGGAAGTGTAGCACATGCTAGGCTACTTAGTATAATCTACCAAAGTTACCTGTTTTCTATGGAAAGGAACAAGGTAAACATGGTCAGGAAAACATATTGAGTTTTTAAGGACTATTCCTGGGGAAGATATTCTAGATCATGGCAAGTTCCTTTAGGAATTGGTTGAAAATGTTCATAGTTTTACCTCAAATCTTTCTTAAAATAATCGTTGCTCTCTAGACCAGTTATTTTCTTTTCTTTTTAAAATTAAATTTTATTTTATTTTCAGATGCACATTCCTCCCTTCCCTTTCCTCTCCTCCCCTCCAACTGAGAAAACAAGAAAAACAAAATCTCTATTACAAACATGTATAGTCAAGTTAAGCAAATTACTCCATTGGTCATTGGATCGGTTATTTTCAACACAAGGATTACAGGCATTATTGTTTCTGATGATGGATCTGCATTTTTCTCAGTTAAATTATGGAATTTAGGGAGATAAACCTTTTCTCACATGTAGCCACCACTACTTTGTCTTATCAGCTACATACACTAGGTTAAAAAGTATAAGGCTGGCTGTTAGGTTGCTTCATAGTAGGTTGTTAGAGGAGACTGATCAGGGAGAAAATTATCATGTTTCTCAAAATCTGAGAAACAGATTTGTTTCAAAGATCTAGCCCAATCCATATTTAAGTGAACAATATGTCACTTCATATTCAATAACAGAAGTCGGTCCTATGTGATAATAGCTTAAGACTTGTTTTAACTTTCTCCATCCAGATCAAGACCTGTAAGAAGAACAAAGTCATATTTTCTCTTTGTTCATTTTGAGCAAAGGAATTAGTCTTGGCTAAAAATCATGCAGCTGGATCACAGTGGGTTTCTGTAATTATAACTGAGGTCAAGGAGCTTTTTTGCCTTTTCAAGATCTATAGTGCAGACAGGCCATTGTGATATCATTAGCAGCTGTGGAAGTGTTCTTCTCAATATGGCTTGATATAGCAGAACCTTGAGGAACATCATTCCAAGACCATCTGGTTTCATTGAAACCTGAGAAATGACTAGAGTTGTGACATGAAAGAAGCAAAACGTGTTTTCTACTCATACTAAATGTTAAGTTCAGTCGTGTGGTACTTCTAGGGCCCACTCACTTAGTTCAAAGCTAACCTTGCAAAAAAAGTGTGAAAAGAGTAAGTTTAGCCAAGCAAGGGAATAATGTTTTCCTTGGGTTCTACTATGCAACATGGTGATTTTTATTACCTTTGAATTGTGTGATTTTGTTTGGTTTTTTTGTATTTTTATTACCCCTGTAAGCTATATGGCTTAGCGATTTTTAAGAATAATTTTATATTAAGTTTCAATCACATTGCAGATCTCTTCACCCTTTGCCTGAATCTGATACAACGCCAACATCACCTTCATTTATTAGTGTCATAATATATTAGTGAGTAAGGAAAAGAAACTCAGTAGTGGTGCCATAAATTATATTTTTAGCATTCATTCTAGTTTTTTACTTCTTCACTAACTTTTTTTTTAAAAATTGGGGTTCATTTTTTATAGCTCATGAATTAAAACTAAGAAATCAAGTACCTTTTTCAGTAATAACAAGAAAGGAAATCAACTTTTATTTTTGAAGATCATCAACATAATTTTTTCATATTTTCTATGAGTTTTTCACTTAAGGTGATTTGGAGATTAGGAGTCTCATTGTGCTGCCACCATGCAATATGGATATCTCTCAAACGCTAGGTGCTATTTGTCTCTACGGTGTTCTAGCAATGGACACATAGAAGCTTAATGGGTCAATTTACTGTGGTAGTAATGCTATTGATATGCTATTAGTTCAGCCTCAGAGTACTTTCAACAAAAAGGAGATCTTGTGAAAAGGCTCTATCTATCACACAGACTTTGATGGCTAAACTCATCATCTCCAAGGTGAAGTGTCAAGGTATGCCCCCAACCCTAGGGCTTCTGAGCCTGAAGGGACACTTAAAAGACTGAGTGTAAAAGCCATTATATTAGCCATCTCCCTATGCTTCTAGCTTAGTCAATTCAATAAAGATCTTAGGATTCTGTTCTAGAGCCAGAGTTCTTAACAAAACTCCCAGAGAATCCCTGGATAGCGTTCCATGTCGTCTTCCCCCATTAGAATGGAAACTCTTGGAGGGCAGGGATTGTCTTTCTTTTTGCCTATATTTATATTCCCAGCCCTTAGGGCACTACACAGAAAAAGTGTTCAATAAACACTTGTGTCCTGCCTGATCACCTCATGGGCGGAGTTTAATTTTGGTTTATACTGACCTCTAAGTGAAATTTAGGATTTCTTTCATTTATGAATATAAACAACAAACATTATTCTGAGAAGGGGTCCATAGGCTTCTCCAGATTGCCAAAAGAGGCCATGAATGTTTTATCAAGATTGCTTTTGTTCAGACTGGGGGAAGGGGTATTCAGTATGTTTGCTATCTTGGGATGGGGGGTAGGAAAGAGATAGGGAGAAAATTTGTAACTCAAAATCTTGTGGAAATGAATGTTGAAAACTAAAAAATAAATAAAGATTGTTGTTGTTGTTGTAGTTTGTCTCTCATTTTTCAAAGAGGGCCAACGATATCAAGGATGATGTCTTACTTTGCTCTTGAATTGGATTTAAACAAGACAGAGTTGTGCGAAGTTCAGGTGCCCAATCAAGATATATTTATTTATAGAGTTTTATTTATTTATTTAAATGTAGTTATTGAAGTGAATTCTAAGACACTATAAAGCGGTGTTATGCACACAATTTTCTTTTTCTTTTTTTTCATTGACTTGTTTATTTACTTTCAGTTCACAAGATTCAGTTCCACAATCCCTTGAGTTTCAGATTTTCTCCCCTTCCTTCCCTGCACCTCCCATGGTGGCATGCAGTCACGTATAGGATCTGCAGATACTTTCACATTGTACAATAGTCTGGCTGTATAGAAGGGTTGTAACCAATGGAGTGAACGATGGGAAAAAGAAAGAAAACCAAACATGGAAAAGAAAGAGAGCATGTAGTTTGCTTCAGTCTCCATTTAAACTCTGTTCTTTTTTTTTTTTAGATGTTTTGGTCCTGTCTGACTCTTTTTGACCCTATTTGGGGTTTTCTTGGCAAAGATTCTGGAATGGTTTGCCCTTTCCTTCTCCAGCTCATTTTACAGAAGAGGAAACTGAGGTTTGATAGGGTTATGAGACTGGCTTAGCTCACAAATGTCTGAGGCCAGATTTGAACTTAGGAAGATGAGTTTTCTTTTTTTTTGGTAATTAACTTTTGTTTATTTTTAGTTTACATCACTGATTTATTTTTTTTATTTTTTTTATTATTTTAGTTTACATCATTCATTTCCACGAAATTTTGATAAACTCTGTTCTTTCTAGATCTTTCTCTGAATGTAGACATCTCCTTCCATCCTGAGACTTGTAGACTTGTTTTATAACTGTACATTGCTGAGAAGAGTCCAGTTTATCAAAGTTGGTTGTCACATATACGATGTGTCTGTGATTGTGTACAGGTTTTGCCTGGTTCTGCTCTTCTCACTTAGCATCAGTTTGTATATGCCTCTCCAGGTGAATATGAAGTCCATCTCCTCCCCATTTCTTATAGCACAACAGTATTCCATTACATTCATATACCACAACTTGTTCAGCCATTCCCCAATTGATGGGCATCCCTTAATTTCCAGTTTTTTGCCTCCACAAAGAGAGCTGCAGTAAATATTTTTGTACATATGGGTCTTCCTCCCACTTCCATGATCTCTTTGGGGTACAGCCCCAAAGTGGTGTTACTGGGTCAAAGGGTATGCAATTACACACAGTTTTCAAGCTAACTGAATTCTCTTTGTAGACAAGAGAAACAGACTTGCAGAAGGTCACTTTGTTAACATGCTGAGGGCTAACTTCTTGGTGGCTTCATTCATTCTGGGGGAAGTCCAAAATGCAATAGAGAACAAGCAGGTGAGGACAAGGGAAATAACCCCTGCCAACTGCTTTCATAGGTAATATGATTAGATGATTTCAAGGTGGAAGAGACCTTAGCTTTCTATCTATCTAGTCCAATCCACTCTTTTTACAGAAAAGGAATCTGAGGCCTAGAGGTCAAATGAGTTGCCCCCAGGCCATACAAAGAGAAAATTACAGAGTTGAGATTTAAATGCAGCTTTAACTGTAAATACAGATTTAAACATATATATTAAATACTAAGCTATTTTCATTAAACCATATGGCTACTGAATTGAAGGCAGAATCAGTAGGGTTCAAGTTCTGCTCTTCACATTGTATGACCCTATGCCAATCACTTAATATCTCAGTCATTTAGGCATCTAAGACTGTAAGTTGAAGAGGGTGTCAACCTGCATTGGTAGAGCAAATTTCCTCTTCTGGAAGTACCCTATATCAATGAAATCTCAGGTCCAATCTATATTCTTTTTTTACTGGTAAGGATAATGAAGTCCAGACGTCTTACAACTAATTAATGGCAGAACCTAAGGCAATTTGTCCAAGATCACACAACTAATTATTGGAGGAACCTGCCTCAGGTCCCCTCATTCTCAGCCCATTGCTTTTTCTTCCCATGACAGGAGGGAACCAGGGTTTATAAGAATGCTAGAAATTTAGAAAGAAAGATTAGGGTGTTCAAAGGAGGGGGGGAGGAACACATAAAAGGAAGAATGAGTGTTGAAGACAATCCTTACCCTTCAGAATTTTGCACAGAGTTGTGTTATATGTCCAAAGTCAAAAGGAGAGTGAGCAAACAAGAAGGAAGGAGTATTAAATTTAACATAGAGACTAAATAAGAAAAGAGCTGATATCTGTCTGGGAGTGAAAAACAAAAAGAAGTGGAAGAAGGTGATTGCAAATACGAAAAGAAATGGAAACACTTATCTGACTTTCCTTCTTTTTCCAAATAAGCCTCTAATCTGTGTGGGGTGATTCCTCAAATTCCTAATTTCCTAAGCACCCTTCTCTAGGGATGGAAAACTGGGAACAAGCTCAATCATTTTATTTGAGATAAGCAGAATGAACCTGAGCCCAGAAGAGATTCATGAATCATAGCCCAGTTCTGGGGTGTATGTGTGTGTATCCTACTAAACCACAAACCCAAACTCATACAGATTCCTGCTAACACCCTTTCCTTCCCCCCACTACAGACACACAGACACACACACCACAATGATGTCATACATGAGTAAATGAGACTAAGGACAGAAGTCTCAGCATGCTGCAGTGGTTCCAAACCTCCAAATCAGTCTCAATCTGTCCCTGCTACCCCTGTTCTCACATTCCACACTGATTCAATGCGAGGAACAGCATCCTTTTCTCTTATTATCTTGTTCCCTCAAACATTCTTTCAAAAGTGCTGGTACAATCCACTGTTACTTGACTTAACTGTTTCCCTACATTTATGGCACAATGTGAACACCTCCTGAGCTCTGTTCTCATTCTGAACTCCACGATGCCCTATTCGACTTTCTATATTGGCAACTCCAGTTTTCTGTGAGATGAATGTACTGCCCCCTGCCCCCGCCTTCCATTTCTACACAAATTATGACAGAAAAGTAGAAATACACCATCTATCAACTTCCACTTAGCTATGAGCACTCTTGTAACAATAACCAGAATTTATATAGCACTGTAAGGATTGCAAAATGCTTACGTTCATTATCTCATTTGAGCCTTACAACAACCCGTTAAAGTTAGGTACTACAGGTATTATCTTTATAGCGTCAGTACTTTACATTACTCTCATATGCTATGATCCAGCCAAGTTGACTTTTCTGTTTCTCACACATGGTACCCCATCTCTCATCTCCATGTTTTGCACTGGTTGTTCCCCACGTCTAGAATTTATTCCCTCCTTACCTCTACCTCATAGAATTCCTCTTTTCCTTCAACCTCATATTTTTACCTTCCATATAAAGCCTTTCTGATTATCCCAACTTCTAGTTCTCTCTCTAACTACCTAGCATTTATTTTGTTTTTATTCTGTAAGTAGTTATATATATAATTATATATACTTATATATAATTTTATATATCTATATAATATATATAATTTTATATATCTATGCGTGTTCACCAAAATAGAATGCAGCCTCTTTGAAAACAGGAACAGTTTTAGTCTTTTTGTATTTGTACCCTTCACATCTAGTCAAACAACTGCAGATAGTAGGAGCTTAATTATTATTATTTGTCCTTTGTTTTAGAAAGAGAACCAATGACATCAAGTATTGACTTTCCTGTGAATTTGTAATGATAATGGTAATTTGAAGATCTTCCCTGCCCCTTAATAGGCCCAAGGGAATTTGAAGATCTTTCCTGCTTTGAAGATCTCCCCCACCCCTTAACAGGCTGAATGTAATCACATGGAGCCTGTGGTGGGAGGAGTTTGCTGAAAGGTAACGCAGAGTCTGCAGGAAGCTGGGAGTCAGAGCAGCTAGACAGTGGGAGAGAGAGGAGGCAGGCAATCAGACAGTTAGACTTGTGAGTGTTTGTTTGTGGGAAGGCTAAAGGATAGTGTGGCTTCCTGCTATGCTATCATGTATTAACTTCTTTGTTGTTATGATGGATTTGACTTTGTGGTATTATTTGGCTTTCTGGTATCAGAATAAATGTTTTGCTTCTGTCTTCTATATGGAGAGTCTGCCATATTTGTGATTCAGAACTGTGCTGGCATATTCATAGTCACCACTGGTGGTGTGAATATTGCATTGGTGCTAAAGAATTGGACTTAAGTGAGGCAGAGTTGCACAAGGTTGTTAGCCTCACTCCCTCTTCCAGAGTCATCCAAGTCCAGTGGCAGGACAAAAGTCAAGACAACTGGCAATGACCTGGGATGCAGCAGATGACCTTGTTGTCTTTGATGTCTAACCAAGTGCTAAGTGCTCCCCTGGACATGTTTCAGCCACCTTCACAGCCGTTGGAACAGATTGTTCTCATCTGCCCATTCTGACAGAGGAAATATTTATATACCTGAGATAGATGCCCCCCTATCTCACCAACAGATTTGAGGTCTGTCAATTATCCTCAATCTGGTTTATCTCATAGCTAAACAGCTACAGTTAGATGCTTAATAAATGCTCATTGAATCAACTGAATTAATCTCATCTCCATTTAACAGACGAGGGAACTGAGGCTCAGGGAGATAAAATGATTTGCCCACAATCAAAAAACTATTAAGTTTCAAAGGCAGGATTTGAATCCAAGTGTTCCTACCTCTAAGCTGAACACTGTATCCACTATACTATACTGCCTCCTGGCGTGAGACCTATGCCCATAGTACCAGAGGAATTGAATTCTATCGATCTGGACGTTTTTTCTATAAATGAAACCCAGAAGACAAAAGGAAATCACATCTGAATAGAAGAATGGCTCACAGTTTTTCCATGGAGAGAAATGTTAAGGAGTTGGCAGAGCTAGTTTTTATTTTATTTTTTTTAAGAGGCAATTGAAGTTGAGCAACTTTCCCAGGGTCATACAGCTAGTAAGTATCTGAGGCTAGATTTGAACACAGATCCTCTTGACTGCAGGACTGGTGCTCTCTCCACTGTGTCACATAGCTACCCTAAGAGCTGGTTTTTAGGAAGAGATATTTGAGGCAAGTCTTGAAGGAAGCTAGCAATTCTAAGAGGCAAAAGACAAAGTATTGGGAATGCCAGTTTGGTTAAGGATATGGTGTATTCTTTAACCTATGATCCTGTGGTATTATTTATCAAAAAGTCAATTGAGAAAACATCAATAACTACTTACTCATGTGCTTCCCTTTTCATTTATATTAAACCTTTATGGAATTCACCTACAAATATCAAGATCATCCTTGACATATGAAAAGGGCAGGTGAGTTTTTGTAAATAGACTTGAACAGCAAACCACACCAATCACTGAAAGGTGCAGAGAGTACAGAATCCTATGCGGTGTGTTGTTAATCATATTTAAGGACATTTAACCTCTTTCCATAAGAAGAGAGGTTTGTTAGCTCCAAGAATATTAGTTATGAAGGGTTAAGTTGTTTTGGAACAAGCAAATTGAGTAAAGTTTTCACATATAGCTAGCCCCCTTTCCCCAAGGAGTTAGAATACAGCTGATATGATACCTACAGGGTAGAAAAGAAGTCATTGGTATATTGCAATCTGAGCACCACTGGGGACTATGACAGTCCACTTCTGTCCTTGCCCTGAATGACAGGAAGAGGAGAAATTTCATATAGCTCCAGCTAAGAAACCCAGCTGTGGAGATACAGAACCCAATATACATGCATACACATACATATGTATATGTACATGCATATGTATATACATATAAGATACATACACATATAAATATGCATGAATATATAAACACATCAATATACATATATTTATATACACATACACATATAACATATACATGCAATATACAACATATATATACATGCACATACATATACATATATGCCCATACACATATATTTGTGTGTATGTATATGTTTGTGTGGTAGCAGAAAACTGGAAACAAGGTTAGAGCCCACCAGAATGGGTAAACAAATAGTGGTTTATGAATGTAGTGGAATATTATTACCTATTGTTGTTCAGTTGTATCCAACTCATCATGATCCCATCTGGAGTTTTCTTTGGCAAAGATTGTCATTCCTTCTCTATCTCATTTTACAGATGAGGAAAATGAGGTAAACTGAGGTAAACAAGGTTAAGTGACTTTCTTAGGGTCTTAGCTAGAAAGTGATTGAGAGCCAGTTTTTTTTTTTTATTTTTTGCTTTTTGGAGGGGGAAGGGCAGGGCAGCTGGGGGTAAGTGACTTGCCGAAGATCACACGGCTAGTATGTGTTAAGTGTCTGAGGCCGAATTTGAACTCAGGTCCTCCTGACTCCAGGGCTGGTACCTAGTCACTCCAAGAACCGGTTTTGAACTCAGGAAGATGAGTTGACTCCAAGCCTGTCCTATCCCCTGCACCACCTAGCTGCCCATTATTGGCTACAAGAAACGACAAATAAGAGGAATTCAGAAACACACAAGGGAAGACATAAAATAATATAGAGTAAAAAGCACAGAACTCAGTGAACAATATATACAATGACTATAATTACATCAACAACAACACTAATCCTGGTGAAATGTAAGGAGTAATTTCTGTCCTAGAGACTTGATAACAAAATATACTTCTCTCCTATCAATAGAAAGGTGAGAGGACCGGGGATGTAGAATAGGGTACATGTTGGTTATGTGGGATGATCAAGTTGATTGGCTTCACTTAATTTTTTTTTCTTTTTAGAAAGAAGGGTTCGTATTGGTAGTAGATCCTGAGCTATCTTTTCCAGCTACTATGGACTCACCAAGTACCTTAAACCTCGGATAGCTATTCTGGTGGTCCCATATGTGAGAGGCAGGTGCCCCAGCTACTACATAGATATTTTGTATTTACTTATGCGTATGATGTCATTTGACAAAATGTTAGCCCCTTGAGGCTAGGGACTATTTAACTTTTGGAATTTTATCTCCAGAGCCCAATAAAGTGTCTGATACATAAAAAAAAGGTTTTAGATCAAAAGGGATGGGGAACAGGGTGAGCATTAAGGAGATATGACTGCAATGTAAAAACAGAAGACAACTTTTTAAAAGTCCTCTTAACTATTGATACTTCTATTATCAGAATACCAGCTGACCTAGTTTGTGAGGTTACATTCCCTACCAAAGACTACCACACCCTCTTCTCCAGGAATTGCATGATTCAAATACTGATTAATATGTTAAAGAGAGCCAACATCTTACCTTGCAAAGTTCCTGCATTGTCTTACCTTATGACATTTGAATACATTAAATACATTTAAATATTTATCCATTTTGTCATGGACCAATTCTTTCTTGATCTTAGACTTCTCTTCAGTCTGTAATGAATGAATCAATAGGAGAACATTTATTTAGGACTATGCCAAGAAGCAGAGATACAAATAGAAAAGGAACACAGTCTCTACTCTCAGGGTGCTCACATTCTGAAGGGGGGAGACAACCTGGACTAATGAGATTTCATCTACAAGTCAGACAGAAAGACCCAGCTGTTCTTGGGAACAGATGATGATTTTTTAGCATTATTTTCTACTAACAAAACCACATCCTTTGAACCATTTTATGGTGTTGAAGACTTCAGTGTTGAAAACTTTTTGTTAATGAGATATTGTTAGGCTAATTCATCCATTTTTCTGTAGCTAGGATTTCAATATATTTTCTTTCTTTCTTTCTTTCTTCTTTCCTTTCTTTTTTCTTTCTTCCTATCTCTTTCTCCCTCCCTCCCTCCCTCCCTTCCTTTCTTCTTTCCTTCCTTCCTTCTTCTTTTCTTTCTTTCTTTCTTTCTTTCTTTCTTTCTTTCTTTCTTTCTTTCTTTCCTTCTTTCTTTCCTTCTTTCTTTTATCCTTGTTAGTTGGCTAACACAGAGAACCACATTTCCTAAAAGCTTCCCTTAGGATTCTATCTTCTGTGTGAAATTATGACTTCCAAAACTGGCCCTTAATTAACTGAGCTCACAGTTCTCAGATGAGGTCTTTTTCAGAATGTCCCAAATGTAGTCTTTGGCACTGGCTAGTTCCATTAGCAGCTCAGTGATGTGCATAGAACACTGGGCCTGGAGTCAGGAAGACTCATCTTCATGAGTTCACATCCAGTTTCAGATACTTACTAGCTATGTGACCTTGGGCAAGTCATTTTACCTTATTTGCCTCAGTTTCCTCATCTGTAAACTGAGCTGGAGAAGGAAATGGCAAACCACTCCAGTATCTCTGTCAAGAAAACCCCTGATAGGGTCACAAAGAGTCAGACATGACTAAAATGACACAACAACAAAGTGCCCCTCCTTTCAAAATGTGGTGTTTTGGGTGCTGATCATGTTTAGTTCGGAGTTGAAGGAGTTAAGACAAAAACCAAAATGCTCCTGTAAGATTGATATTTCTACCCCATAGCAAAATCTGGCAGGTAGCTAGTTATGTCACTACATATTTTATCTGTTAGTATCAGCTTCTGTTCTCTTATTCAAGTAGTGTTTAGTCCATTAAAAATAGCTACAATTGATTATATGTGGGAAATATATAGGAAAGTAATGGACATTTTCTGAAGGAAGATGACCATGTCCCCCAACCCTTTCAGTTCTCAAGTAAATATTTATTCAAGCTTTGTGATGGGTAAACATGAAGAGATATATATACCACTTTGTCATCAACTGCAGCCTAGCAGAAGTCTCAGCTATGATACACAGGCTCTAGAGAATACCCAGGCAGGATATTCTGCAGTGAATTCACATGGGAAAATAGTACAGATTTTATTTATAAAATATTTTAGCTTCCCACAGGCTTTGTGACATGCTACAGCACAGTCACGTGTAACAAATAAAAAATTCTGTGTGTCAGATCATTATTTACTGGGGTAATGATATTTAAAAGGTGTACAGGATTTTCTAAAAGCGCTTTTGACCTACAATGGAATATTTCATATGGGTGCACCTATTGTTCACATATGCTCTCCCAAAGTATGTCCCATATGCCCATATTCCGACACTTATTAGAGCTATATATATGTCTTCTCCCACAGTTCCTGCTATGGTGGGTTTCAAGCGCTTGTCACCTAAGTCAAAGGTTGACTTCCAAATGTAGTCTGTATCTATCAACTAGTGAATTAATGTCACTGGCAATGGGTTATAGGGCCCATGAATCAGTTATACTCAATGTGGTTTATCACTGGTAAAAATGGCTACCAGGATTCTCATGCCTTTAATACTTAAAGTGTATGCTCAGTGTATGGAAGCAGCTTAAAATAGTTTATTTGCCTTCTAAGGACATGATTTGCTACCAGCAAGTGAAGTAGAAACTGAGATGAATCTAAGTTATTCAGACAGTATCTTAATTCAATAAGAAATTATCAGGTTTTTTTTCATTGCATGATCTTTTTGGGATAAGCCTAGAATCTACACAGAAAAATCCAAATTGGGGAAGAATACACACATTGTTCATGTCATATTGGTAGATGTTATATACAAATGAATGATTAGCCAAAAAGTAAATAAGAAAGCACTTGCATTGTGTAGATTTGCATGATAGGCAATGAGACCACAAGAACAGTAAGATGGCTGTTGTTCTCAAAGAGCTTGTATTCTGTAAGAGGGAGGCAACACATATTGGATGGTTCCTTTACATGTCAGACAGTCTAGTTTTTGGCTAGTACACAGTGACAGAACCTAGTGTTTGGCTCTATTTATCCTCAAGACTTGGGTTAGAGCAAAGACCTGGGTTATTTATAGATAATCAGTATTTGGTAAACTAGTACAAACATGAGCTTTATTACATTGTGTTATATAAGCAGGCAAAAGCAAAAGAACACACCTATGTGGCAACAGAGGCAGACAGAGATTCAGCCACACGGAGCCAGAATCACTCCTGTGAGGGTGATCTATACAGTGGCAAAATCTCAATGGGAGTACATGCCCAAAGTGGGGTCTGAGAATGGAAGTTTTACACCTTAAAGATGGGTTTGGTTGAGAACAGTTAATCAATGCTAGACATGGGAGGGAACATGACTAAATAGCCTAGGAGTGGTGGGGAAATTCTCTGGGTTACTGACTGATACCAGACTTAGGCAGGGAAATTTCCTAATCAGGTCCAGAAATTGACTGAGGGTCTAGCAAACCACTCCAGCATCCTTGCTAAGAAAACCCCAAATGGGGTCACAAAGGATCAGACGTGACTGAAACGACTCAACAACAGCAACAAAAACAACTGGATCAGTAATTGGGGATCCCAGAAGATTGCTGGCCAAAAGCCATTGCAGTTGGCCAGGAGCCAAGTGTCCAACCAGGAGCTATGACTGTTTATATGTGACTGTAATGGGAATGGGAATTTGAAGATCTCCCCTGCCCCGTAATAGACCTAGGAGGGAGTTTGAAGACTCCTCCCTGCTTTGAAAGTAAACTCTGCCCCCTAATAGGCTGAATGTAGTCACATGGAGCCTGTGATGGAGGGAATTTGCTGCAGGGTAGAGCAGAGCCCACTGGAAGCTTCCCTGCTGTGAAGATAAACTCTGCCCCCTGATAGGCTGAATGTAGTCACATGGAGCCTGTGGTGGGAGGAGTTTGCTGAAGGGAATCAGAGCCCGCAGGAATCTGGTCAGAGCTAGCCAGATGGTTGGGGACAGAGGAACTCAGACAAGGAAATAGAGAGTTGTGAGTAAATATTGATCTTGTATTGATTTGTGGGAAGATTGAAGGTTGCTGTGGTTCTCAGCGTTATTATGGCTTCTGAATATCTTTGGTACTATGATGGAATTGGCTTACTGGTTTTGGGATTCGGTCTTCCAGTGTCTAAATAAATGCTTCAGTTCTATCCTCTATCTGGAGAATCTGGTATATCTTGTGGTTGAACGTCATACTGTACTTATAGTCATGGTCTTTGTCGTGATTGTAGGAGCTGTAAATATTGCATTGGCACTCACTCTTCCAAGGATATATAATCATTGAGAGGCCTTCATGATTCATCTTTAGTTTATGAGAGAAAACCAAATGACCATTCTTTCATTAGTTATTTGCAGGCCATAATTAATAAAATGATTGATAATTATCCCTCTCCCCTAAAAGACCCACTCAAGAATCACTCAGGATCAGAAACTATGTATGCAGAAGTTATTTTGTGCAATGGTGTAGCAAGTAGGAGACTAGGAGAGCTTCTCCCATATAGGAGGGCTGCAACTGTTGTGCAATATAATGCCCCTTCTGATATACTCCTCCGACTTGTATTCACATGGGTGGGTTGGGTACCACTGATAGCTAGGTACAAGAGTACCTGGGATGGGCAGTGGGGAGGGGGGTGTGTCTATGCTCTCAAGGCAATGGCTCAAGAGTCTCCACACCTGGGCTATTGCAGTCAGCCCAAAGACACAATTAACTCACATCAAAGACATTTACTAAGAAAGCCTAGTAAGAATAGTAGCTAGAATACATTCCCCTCCCCCATAAAGTTGGGGTATATAACACTTTAACATTTGCTTTACAAACATTATCTCATTTGATCCTCACACACAAAAAAACCCTCTTGTAGATAAGTACTAAATTTAAATCCAACCCTCTATTCACTTCACAGGATAAATAGGAAATAATTAAGAGATTCATCTTCATGAGTTCAAATCTGTCCTCAGACACTTACTAGCTCTGTGATCCTGGGCAAGTGACTTAATCCTATTTGCTTCAGTTTCTTCATCTGTAAAATGAGCTGGAGAAGCAAATGGCAAGCCACTCTAGTGTCTTTGCCAAGAAAACCCTAAATGAGGTCGTGAAGAGTTTGAAATGACTGAACAACAACAACTTCATTGAGAAAACTGAAGTTATCTGATAGGAGTTTCCTCATTTCCCTTTCTTCAATCCTCAGAATTCCTTAGCTTTATTATCCATTCTATAATCCTTCCCAATTACCTCCAGAGGCCAATAGGTGATATAGAGAATAGAGTGCTAGACATGGCTTTAAGAAGCCCTGAGTTCAAATCCTGCCTAGGATTCTTCCTAGTTGTTGAGTCTCTAGGCAATTCACTTATCATATTTCACTACTTGTTTGGTTTTTTTTAGTCTAAAATTGGTTTATGACCCTTCATACCATAATTGCCATATGGTATAATTCTGTTCGTCATGCCACTTAAAAGGTAAACAGAGCAGAAATGCATTCACCAGTGACATATGGATACGCATTTACCCTTAATGCATTGTGAGCTTTGAGCCTAGAAGTCTCAGCACATGCACATTGTCAGTATATTTCTGAAAGCTGGCATGTCTAGAGCACTGCAGTACTCAAGTTCTTGTCACTTCTTGAAGAGCTGTAGGTTCAAGGGGAGCAGGTGGGCTGGCAGGCTGGCAAAGCTGCCATGAGTTAGTCATGTAAGACTTACATCTTCCCAGTTTACGAGTATTCCGTGCATCCTAATCTTGCACCAAAGACAGTTTAATAATAAATGATTTTTAAGTAATACTGGCACAATTTTTAAAAGAAAAGCTTCACATAATGGTCACATCCCACTTTTTTGCAAAAAAATTTGGCATAGAATTGGCAATGATTATACGGTGAAATATGGTAACTACTGTGTTCATCAGTTTCTTTATCCATAAAGTAAGGGTGATATGTACCCCTAAGATTGTTGTGAGGTTCAAAGACAATAACTTATGTAAAATGCTTTGCAAACCTATATAAATTTTAGCTATTTTTAAGAAGTTTCCCTTCTTAACTTGTCCCTTCTAAGTAAACTTCTTAATATCTCTGTCTGTGCCCTTGATCCTGGTTTCTCTCATCTCACTTCCTCCAGGACCTCTCCAGCAATAATTTTTTCTCTCTCTCTTTCATAAGGGAAAAATGAAATGATATTTGTAAAGGGCTGGAAACAATGCCTGGCATAGAGTAAGTGCCATATACTTCACTACAATCTTCCTTCTTGTTCTTTGCCTTTTGAAGTGGTCATGTGTTTAGGTGACTTAAATTCATAATAAAAGAGATACTTAAAAAAAAAAGAAGGATTCTATATTGGGTGCCTACATTGCTTCACAGCCCATTCTATCCTTAATGTCATACAATCTGGCTTTTGCCTTCATGGCTTGTAATGGTAAGATAATTTGAAGATCTTCCCTGTCCCTTAATGGGCCTCACTTGGAGCACAGCAAGAGAAGCTTGTTTAGGGTAGGCTTGTTTTTCAGGAAGGCCCATCTTTTGTTACTGTGTAATTAGGCAGTGGGTCATGAGGGTTGTGATGTTTTCTGGCCCTGGAGAAAGCTATATATACCTCTGAGGTGAGGTTTTGCTTTAGGGCTCACTCAGGGGTAGAGTTGTGTGATTTGGCCGGATGAGACTCTGGTAAACTGTTGAGACCCCGGCTTTGAAAACCCAGATGTTGGTGCTTCTCTCTCCAGTAACTAACTGTACATATGTAATGGTCAGACAGCTAGAAGCCCCGCCTGTTAGTCTGTTGAATTGTGTTATTTTCTCTTTCTGTTTGTATTCTCTGAAGTTCAGGGTACTGACATTTTCCCCTGAACTAGGTAAATGATATATTTTTGATTAAAGTAAAATTGTTAACCCTCTTTTGAGTTGCTTTCCTTTAGAAAAGTAGATCAAAGAACCTGTGCTAGTAGCCATCCTGGGTATGCTAGGGTGCTTGCTGTTACATGGCTATACTGAAACTGTCCTCTCAAAGGTCACCAGTGACATTCTAATCACTTTAAGAGGTTGATCAGAGGAGCTCCCTGTTCAATTTGATAAACTTATAGGTGGTGAATCTTCCTTTCACACTCTGATTGTATGGCCCCTATTAGCACTCAATGAGTGGTGACTGAATCTCAGTGACTGGAGATGATTTGGTTCACTGGAATTATTATGGGTTAGAGTGGCCTTTTTGTACTAAGCCTGTGAATGGGAGTCTCCATCACATGATTGGCCCTTTTTTCCCTTTTTAAAAGAATGACTAGGAGGTGGCTAGGTGGTGCAGTGAAATAGAGCACAGGCCCTGGAGTCAGCAGAACCTGAGTTCAAATCCAGCCTCAGACACTTAACACACACACAAAACTAGCCATGTGACCTTGGGCGAGTCACTTAACCCCAACTGCCCTACCTTCCCCCCTCCAAAAAAAAAAAGCAAAAAAAAAATAAAAATTAAAAAAAAATAAAAGAATGACGAGATAGCAGAACCACTAAGAGAGGCACTGGTTATTGAGGGAGCAAAGCTTCCCTTCCCATTCACTCATAAATATAGAGGAAGATTCATCTGGAGAGGATTTTTAATACTGAGGATTTGCTTTCTCCATCCAAGCAAGATTAAACAGGAAAAACAAGCCTAATTTTCTCCAGCTTCTAGAACCTGGCTTATTAGATAGAAGGGGAGGCATTCCTGGGTAACATCTATATCTTGGAGAAAAGAGCATCCCAGCATCCATCTTTCTTTGTAGAGAAAGAAAGGGGAGTTTCTGGATGATGTCAACCTCACGGCTGCCTTTCTAGAAATTCCAAGTTCAAGCGCTCAGGGATTCAGCTTTCTGAATATAAACAGGAAACTCCTTGGTAGCATTTGTCTCCTGGGGAAGAAAATGATTGAGTATGCCCCTTCCCAGCTTCATTAATTATAGAAGCATCAAATAATGAAAGCAATGACATAAGGAAGCAAAAATCTTCCTTCTGTTCTTCCCTATTACTTTGAGTTCCGTGCAGGTCCTATGGGAACAAGGTCAACTTTATTTTCCTTCCAAGTTGAGTCAAAGCTTATAGGTAATATCTTAAAGATGGAGACTTTCACTTGTCGCTAGGATGAAAATGAAATTACATACATTGTGCAAGGGATACATATCTAGAATTCCCAAGTTCAGTTTCCTTTCGAAGAGAGTACAAACCATAGGATGGTGCTAAAAGTCTAAAGAACTCTCTGTAGTGCTGGAAGGAGAAAGGTGGGACTTTATGGAGATGGAGGAGACTTGTATTAATTGTTCCTGGGCTATTCTGGGTTCTTTTTTTAAAAACATAATGTTTTTATTTTACTTTTCTCAATTATATATAAAATAATTTTTTAACATTTTGAAAATAATTTTTGAGTTCCAAATTCCCTTTCTCCCTCCCTCCTCCCCTTGAGAAGGGAAGCACTTGCTTTAAACATATTTCTACATTAGCCATGTGACAAAAAAAGGATACATTTTGGCTAATAGCAGCACAAATAGCTCAAATGCAAATGTATGTAAAGAACTTTAGGGAGAAATTTCCCCACAGCAACTCTGAGAAAGCTTTTCCAAATGTTCTCACCCCCATTTTGAAGGAAAGGAAATGAAGGCTCAGTGTGACTGTGGGTTTGGGTTGGATAAAGTCAAAATCCTAGCCCTTAGAACCAAAGGAGAATGGAACACGGATCAGCCTTGCTGTCCTGTTTTAAATTAGACTTATCTGTTTTTCTTGTTAGATCTTACTTGGATAGAGGAAGCAAATTCTTAGTATTCTCTACATTCAAAAACAAAAACAAAAAAACTTCCAAATACTTAAAGGACTCAGTCTTTTCTTCTCTTGACAACTTTAATTCCTTCAACCTTTTTATTTAAAACCCATATTTTATTCCATTGATTGTTCTGTTGTTTTTCTTTTGACACTCTTTCATATATCTTTTGAAGTGTTATTACCTCAACTGGCTACAATATTGATTAATTCATAGTCCAATGGATAGATTTTTTTTCCTTGCTCCTTGTACAAAGTCTCTGTTATATTCTAGTGCTGGGTGGACATTTTCCTGTTAGCCATTCTTCCCCCAACTTGGTTGATAGGCAACATGGCCTATGGAATGGAATGGAATATAGGGCTTAGAGCCAAAAGGGGTCTGGGTTCCCATTTTACCTTTGATAATTATAAGAGTCATAAATTTACTCAGAGGTAGGACTTACCTTAGAGGTCATCATAGTAGCTGCATGGCTCTGGGCAAATCAATTAACCTCCATGTCTCTCTAGGACTTATCTATAAAGTCATAAATATCTACTTATCTACTCAGTCATAGTTGATTCTATCTTACCTTTGTCTTAATGAAAGCTCCCTTACTTGTTCTATTTGAAATCTGTCATAATTTAAAAGTCCAAATGATGACTATTTTATCAAGACATTTGTCCTTCTGAGTACTAGCAGCTCTGCTCCATCAATACTTAAGAACGTCAAAAGATTTTTGATTTAACGGATAGTCCCGCCATCTCTTGCCTTAGCAGACGTTTTCATGATTTTCCTTTGCCCCCCCACCCACCCTGCCATTATTTGGTGGCTAACTTTCTAGCAATGAGGCTCTTTGAACTTACCCTAGGCTGGTCCTTGGATGACAATTCCACACTCATAACTTTTCCCACCTTACTGGAGACTTCTAGAACTTTCGGTCTGTTGGTATAGACTTTGAGCATCCAGAACCCTCTCCCTACCCTAAGGAGCAACACTATCTACAAATGCGATATTGTTCTAAATTCCTTCTATAGATCATCTTAATGGAAGTGAATACAGGGGAAGGATTTTTCCGTAAACCTTAGGTGGAAAATAACTGGTAATTACTGTTTGGTTAAAACTCTTGTAGCAGATATTTACCTCCCTTCTCTTGGTCATCACACAAGGAAAGCAGCAGTATCCTGTTTATTTACCACAATCACGGGGATAGGAAGTAGCCCTTAGTGCTAATGCCTTCTCTCTGCTGATTATCTGTGTCTTATCCCGTACACGTCTTTTGTGCCCAGTTGTTTGCATGCTTCCCCCCCCCC
This sequence comes from Pseudochirops cupreus, assembly GCA_028627135.1. NCBI lineage: Eukaryota > Metazoa > Chordata > Mammalia > Diprotodontia > Pseudocheiridae > Pseudochirops > Pseudochirops cupreus. Next base: position 131,655,330 of record CM053580.1, read on the forward strand.
CCCACTCCCATAAAACTGCAAGTTTCTTGAGAGCTAGGACTATATTTTGTCTTTCTTTGTATTCCCATCACTTAGTACAGAGTCTGGAACATACTAAATGTTTAATAAATACAAGCTGACTGATTGGTTTCATTAGAATAAGGAATTCCCAGGTGAAGACATTCCCTCTACCAATTCAGGTTGCTACTGGCTCTGCAGCTTTTAGTCTCAGAGAGCTGTTTTACAGTACTGAAAGGTGAAATGATTTGCCCAAGGTTAAATAACCAGGATATGCCAAAGATAGGACTTCCTGGACCCAGGTCTTTCTGACTTTGGGGTCAATTCTGTATTGACTATGACACATTACCTCTCTGTATAATCATAGGGGCATAAAAACAGATTTGATGCCTTGATATGAAAACAATGTGGTATTTATTGTCATTTTTGTCCAAAAAAATCAAGCTGCTCCTGGCATTACTTTGAGTATTTACATACAAATGTGAATAAGTATTAAAATAATGGAGAGGAAGTAAAGGCAGTGAAGTTGAACCAGGAAATATAGTAGTAATGGCATTAATTGCCTATAACAGTGGAGTACCTAATGAAAGCAAAAGTTGGGGTAGGGGGGAACATTGTTAAGTTCTTTTGGATATTTAAAAATCTTGTAGAGCTTTCCAGCCCCTTCCATAAACTATCATTATGGAAAGTCACAAAAAAGCAAACAAGGAAAACGTTGGCAGACTGCAGACATAATGAGTGGAAATAAATGTAGCAAAGGAAAGCCAAAGCTTTAGCCAGCATACTCTACTTCAATAAAAGACTTGATTTCTCCTGTGAACCCCATGGAGATGAAAGAAATGTGTAAACCTCATTAGCCATTTCTTTTTCTTAAATAAAAGCCTTTTTCATTTACATAGCAGTTAGGTTTTTGAATGTTTTAAAGCAAAGCCTTTGAAAGAAAGAAAAATGATACGGTTCCTAACTGACCATCCCCATCATGCCCCATGCTAACCATGGGCTGTGTGCTCCATGTCTACTCCTAAAGTTCTAGAAAATATCTACTGGATCTGAGATAACTGTGACATTCCTCCCAGACCAACTTAAGAAATCAATCAAACCAAGTACTGATTAAATAAAAAATTAATCTACTTTATGTCTCTATGTAGTACCATTTCTGAATTTTTTCCTAAATTTTTGGATTGAATTTCTCAATTTAAAATGGAATAACGACCAAGTGTCCGTTAGTTACTCTATTCTAAAGCACAAGCCTTATGAGACTCTTGAAGGGGCCATCAGTTGCCAGGAAGCCGCATTAACCAACCCTCCACTAGGGGGCACACGAGACACAAGCTGTACAGCGTTGGATTGCAGTTCACGTTTACAGGGACAAACAGCATTATTGAAATCCACTCCTGCCCAATTTAGACCCATCTAGTTTAGTACACAGCAAAGACGTATGTTACGTGATTGTTGATTTGTAACAGTGAGGAGAATGCCACGTATGTGGGGCCCCCTTCTTCACCACTCACATCTTTTAAAATAAAATTGCCATAAATAAAAGGAGGAGAGAGCGTTATGGGAAACCTTTGGTTGGAGTTTTTTTTTTTTTTAACACACATTATAAAAATCGAAAAACTGTAAGTCTTTGTAAGCAAAGGAGTGAAGCATAAGGACAGAGAATGAAAGGAGTAAAGGAAGATTCTTCCAGATGGTGTCTGCTTAAAATTGCCCAGGCAGCAGCGCAAATGGTTAACATATTGTATTAAAAAAAAGTGCACATGGGCACATCTCACTTGTACCGTTCGATGATAAAAGACTGCAACCGGCAACTGAAAATGAACTAGTTTCTCTAGAGGTCAAAGGGACTTCTTTCAGACGTTGCCTACCTAGTTAAGATGGTACAAACACAATGTCCAAAAGAACAAACAAACCCAAACCACACCAACTTCAAATAATATATACCTGACTATATAAATATATTTAGCATATACATATGTGTATTGCTCTATCCCACGAGCACGAGCACATTTTACATTTGCAATTTGTTCAATATATCAATTCATGTATCTTTAGAAATTGGTTCTGTAGAGGTGTATTGACACATCTTTGTGTATATATATCGTGTTCAAACGTGCGTAAAAGCGAACGCCAGCATGCGTTCAATAACCGAACCTTGCCCCGGGCACCAAATGTAGGGCGGATCCATCTGCCATTCGTATTAATGGCTAGTACACGCTAAGATGATGACAGGATGTGGAGCTGGTAGCAAACGGCATCTTTTCTTCTCCTCCTGTCAGTGATGTCATTGGGCGACAGCAGCTGAAGGAAGGCTTGGAAGAGGAGGAGGAGGAGGAGGCGCCAGGCTGTTGCTGCTGCTGTTGCAGGTTCATGTGCATATAATGAAAAGGCACTTGATAGTCTGCCAAAAAGCACGAGAAGGAGAGAGAGAGAAACTGGACCTACTGGATTTCGCAAAGCCAATCGTCATCATCTGCATCTACATGGGGAAGGAGGAGGAGGAGGAGGAGGAGGTGGGATCAGCAGCTCCAGCCGCTGCTGCTCCAATGTGAAACCACAAGCAAAAAGGGGGGGGATCCAAAAAAAAAAGGCGACAGAGAAAGAGGCGGGGGGGGGGGGGAGAGGCGGCTCCGTGTGCAATTTCTTTCCCTTTTCCCTGCGGATTTCTCTTCCTCTGGCAGCTATGAATTCCGCCGAACAGACCGTTACGTGGCTGATTACCTTGGGGGTGCTGGAGTCGCCCAAAAAAACCATTTCGGACCCGGAGGGCTTTTTGCAGTCGTCTCTGAAAGATGGGGTGGTCCTCTGCAGGCTGCTGGACCGCCTGCTGCCTGGGACCATAGAAAAAGTAAGTGCAATATCACCTCTCCACGCCTTCCACCGCGCTCCCCCCACCCCACCCCACCCCACCCTACCCTACCCCCACCCCTCCTCGTCTCCACAAAATCTGATCATGTCAGGCTTTGCTTGATTGTGTGTTTCACCAGAGGACTGGACACTCAGACGCACGCAACACACCACACAATCACACAGACACACATCTACACACACCATTTTCTCTCCACCCCCGCCCCTTCCTCTCCCATTGAAGGCTCGACCACCTCAGAAATAAAGCCCTGCTCAGCCCAGGGGCTGGGCGCATTCAGCCTCTGCCGAAACCCGGGGAACGCCTTTGAATGTACTCGGGCACAATGACCTAAACCCTAGGGGCTGGGGAGTGCAGAGAAGTGAACTAAGGGACAGCACTGCCCCAGGGCACATGGGTCATAAATTAGCCCACCAATGCCTTCTTCGCTCTCTCCCTCCTCTCCAGCCTCTGGAGCCTCAGAGAACCGTACGATCTGGGGACTAGCCCCTACGCACTTTCCTTTGTGCGCCCAGTCAGCGCGAAAAGGAGCGTGCGGCTTTTCCAGAGTGAATAGCGCTTCCCCCTAGACAGCCGGAGAACCCATCTAGCGGGAGCTCCAAAGGCGCCATTGTGTGGGGGAAGTGGGGAGGGGGCGGGGTGGGGGAGCCAGGAATAGAGTGAGCTGAGGGGCTCCGAGGCGGCGGTGGCTGCATTTGGCTGCCGGGTGGGTCACTTTTAAAGGAGCAGGACCTGGAGAGAGAAGAGGTGCTGCAGTATCCAAACCTAGCCATGCGTCTTCTCCCACCACCACCGTTCCCCGATTTGGGAGGGAAAATATTTCACCCGCTAAGAATAGCTATCATTTTTATTTCTACCCAATATTTAGTTGTTTCTCAGATGTTGCAAAAAGTCGAGGTGGCTCCAGTTCAGTGACCCTAACAGAAAATCTTGTTTCAATACGGCACAGTTTTCTGAAATGCCATTGTTCGGACCGATTTTTTGGTCACGCTCAACAGTTCCAACTTTTCTCATTTTGAGGGGAGGGAGGCGCGGGGGGGGGGAGGTGTAAACTGACCGGTTACTTTGTAATTTTCCCCGAATGTACTCCACAAAAGCTGAGGGCTTGGTTGGGAAATGGTTTATTACTTAGATGTAGCAAGAATTCCTCCTGTAGCCTAAGTAAAGGATCTTGGGATCCCTTCAGTTGAAACCCTCAGACGTGTAAGTATTGATTTAAGATCCTTGAATTTTGTAGCCAGATTTAGACCTTGGATCTGAACAGGACTGATAACTCTAGAGATCCAGTTACCCATAATACATGTCTACAGCCCATAAGCTACATACTCATTCTGGGGAACATATGTGCGAACTTTGACCTGCATATCTTTGAGTGCCTAAAGGTTATTTTCATACTGGTAAAGAAGAGGAAAGGGAGGTTCCAGTGCATATGATTTCAAAGGGGATGCTCCCTCTTTTAAATGTTAAATTCTAATTCAATTTTTCTTCTTTTGTGAAAAACTGGGGAATCATTTTAAGAAGGGTTGAATGTCCAAATTTGAACATTTCCGAATTAGAATGGTGTCTTGAAAATGAGAGAATTATTTATTTTTAATATTTTCATGCCATTACAAAGAAGTAGCAATTTCATCATCATAAAACATAAGTCGTTTTATAGTCAAATATTACAGAAAAATACATTGTTACTGATCTCACCAATAAGTTTGAATATGTCCTTTTTCTTTCATTTTAAAAGACAGGAAGCTTGTTTATTGGTAGTGGATTATGATAACTTGTGCAGTGCAAACTAACAAATATATATGAGTCACAATGTCGAAAGCGCTCACTGTTACAAGGACTTGGGGGGTTCAAAGAGCACCCATTCCACATGCTTTCTATGTTTTCCTTACCAGGAAACAACTTTATAAAAACAATGACCCCTCTTTTTTTTAATGAGTTCTCCCTATTCTGTCTGTTCTTGAGATAAAACTGTTTTGCTTGTAAAGGATCCTAATGTCATAATAGAAATGTGATTTAAGATAGGAAAAAAGGAGTAGGAGCTAACTTTTCAGAAACCCCAAAGACTTTCTTTTCATTTAGACATCAGTATCTCTAGTAATAAAAACCAGATGAGAAGTACTGAACCTAAATGATAAATTAGTAGAATTATGGACAGAAAATACTTGTCATGGATTCTAAAAGCAGTACTTTAAGGAACTTAATCTTTTGTGTTGATAACAAGCACAGTTCTCTAGAAATGCATACTATTATGGTTAGGCCTCTAGAGTTACTTTAACTAGTAAATTTCAGTGAACAATGGTTTCAGGTTAATATTCCACTTTAGATTATGGAAAGCTATTCTTTAAGACCTTCAGAGATCACATCATCTATTTTAAAAAAGTAGAAAGGGTTTCAGATAAGTTTCAGATATTCAGCTATTATAGAAGTCACAAATAAATGGTATCAAAATAAATGCTCAAGTTGAGGCCCAACCCTCTAAAGTCATTGAGCAATCACTTGTATTGAATATTATTTTCATATTTTCCAAGGTCATAGTGTAAGATCATTCTATCATCATATGTGATAAAATTATAAACTAAGAAATATTCATGGTTCAAAAGAAGACTTTGTAGGGGTAAAGCTTCAGTTTTGAAAAGTCCTTCTAATCAGAGGGATTTCAGAGGAATTATAAATCCGCTTCTCTTCCTATACAAAGTTATTTTAAAAAATATTAGTGTGCATATCAAATAGCATATGCTGTGATACATACAATTCTGATTCACTTGAAAGTGGAATATGAGATGGGACAGTATTTCCTTTAAAATTAAAAAAAATTTTGAATTTCACTGCATCTCAGTGTAGAGATGATAGACAAGGGGGTGGGATGAGCAGTCTGTGTATTGGCTTCTTTAACATTTAAAGGATCTGAATCCTTGTCCTTGAAACCTGTTTCATGAAAATAATTTTAATAACAAATATTTAACTAAGCAGTTTTGTAGCTCTACACTAACAAATTCACAAGTTAAAACTTGGCTTTGGAGAAGGGCACTCATTATTAAGGAAAGTTTTAAGGCTGGCTTAGAATTCTCAGATGTCTTTAATTAGGTAAAACATTTGCCTGGTGTGTTTCTTCCATTATTCTCATTTGTCCTGTTTTTGAGCTAGTAATGGAGTGGGGGAGAAACAGAATAGGAGGACATTCTTTTAATTTTATATTTTGTACTTTTCTCATATGTATTTTTAGAGTTTTTAGGGGTTTCTCTTTTTGCAGAGCATTTTTTTAAAAGAATGAAATGTAATAGCATAAAGAGGAAATTAGAAACCTTGTCTGTATTTAAATGGAAAAGAAATAATTCTGTAATATTATCAAGATAATATTTTCTATCTTTGGCAACAGTATAAAGTATTTTTAAAAAGCGCTGTTTATGAGGAAAAATCACATGTGCAGCAATTGTTTTTTTCATAGTGGTAATGAAGTTTTGGTGATGCAATCACCCTTGTGACTCTAGAGCTGAATAAACTATAAACTTGGGCTTCTCTAATGAATGGAGTTAGCTGGCCACAGTGCTAGAAGACTACTTAAATACATTGAGAGGCATAAAGTTAACACTCTAAACATCCTTAAAATTATTTAGTGAGAAAATCAGTAACAGACAATTAAAGGACCCAGAATTTTCGTAAGAAAACTGAAATCATAAAAATAATGAGAACAAAAATACTATTTTAATGCAGTTTTTATTAACCTTTGAATGCCTCTGAAATCTTTGTTCTCTGGAAACTGCATATTCCTTGTAAGTTGTTGAAAAGCAGAGGTGCATGTAAATTTGCTTTGTGTATCTGAAATTGTGTGCAGTAATAAGAGATGAGATACTATCCCAGAATCGGCACATGTTCGTGTGGGGGGTTATCCTGTATTTCAGTGTGTGGAGACAGCTGTCTCAGGTTTTATCAGTTTCGATGCATTTAATAATTAAGACAATTGAAGTCAGTAATTATTAAGCACCTAGTGCTGTGTTCTTCTGTGAGTGATTCAGAGATAAAGTACATCTTCTCTAGGAGCTTATAATCGAATTGGGGGGAGATATGACGTAAATACCTAAAAAAAGAGAATATGAGACTGTTAGTGATCAGATGTTATAATGCATGCTGCAGATTGCTGATGCCACGGGAATTTAGACAAGGGGGGGAGATCTGCCTTTGAGCCCAGAGATGCTGATACCTTCGGTTAGCACTCAAAACTTTCATATTCCGTCCGTTCTTTCCAATTCCACACCCAAAAAAATAGATACTCTATTCCCTAAAGTAAAATCTGGCAACTAGTCACTGTCTTCCATATCTGCATAAAAAGAGTCAACAATACATTTCAGGATTTAGGAAAATGCATCGCCTTACTTTCCTAAAATATGGATTCCATTACTCTTTCCAACCTATCTCCAAATTCTGCTGCTGGCCTGGGAGTCAGGGGGAAAGAAATACAGAGGCTGAGCCATCTTTGGAGAAAAATGATAAAAAGAGAAAGGATATTTTCACAGAACCAGTCTCAGAGTTGGAAGGGACCTTAGAGGTCCTCTCTAGTTTAACTCTTCCCTATAAAAGGATCCTCTCTCCAATATACTGGACAAGTGGTGACCGACTTTTTTCCTGGGCATACCCCCAGAAATCTGTTCACTTCTCAGCCTTTTATTCCTCTCCCCCACCCCCAACCCCCAAAAGGACTGAGTCACTAGCAATATTTAGGTGGCCATATCTTTCAAGGCGACTTGTGGGCGTTGGAGAAATACTTGTTGCCTAATAGATATTCAAATTGAAAATAATAAAAAGACTGATAAACATAATTCATTTTAAGGGGTCTTTGAACTTCATAGAAGAACTTCCTATTAATGAAATTAACTTGTTGCTAATTAGGGGTAAGGACTGGAACTGTGATTTCATTATCATTAATATCAAAAAATTTGGGATAAGGAAACCTCCTCTGTGTGGGAACCTTTTCTGCAACTTATAGTGTCTGAGAGTTTCCTAGTACACTGAAAGATTAAGTGACTTCAGGAGTCATGGCCACTAAGTCAGGTGGGAACCTGCAGCTGGGTGGCCACGTGCGACCCTCTAGGTCCTCTAGGGCTGTCCTTTGATTGAATCCAAACTTAACAGCATAAATGCCCTTAACAAAAAGATTTGTTCTGTAAAACTTGGACCCAGTCAAAAGGCAGCACCCCACAACCTAAGCGGCCACAGGTTCCCCACCCCTGCCTGTGGGTTAGCAGTAGTACTTGAATGCTGGTCTTCCTGGATCTGAGGTCAGCTCTGTATCCACCACACCAGGGCTGCTAATTAACTCATTTTACATAAGAATGAAGAGATGAATTTTGGTTAGATACTTTGAATAGTGATTAAGAATGGAACACTAAAGGCCAGGTTTTATGAGCTTGTAATTTTAAGGTACCATGTCAGCAACAGTTTCCTGTGTTTGGCTTTCTCCTTCCCTTTGTGCCTCCTCTCTGTTTGCAAAAGAAGAGGTGAATGGGGTTGTACTGAGGGGAACATCTGGTCCACAGTAACTGCATTTAATATACAACTCATTAAAGATAAAGTAAGCAAACCTAAGTTCACTTTCAACATAAACCCCCCCACATAATTTCCCAACAGCTGGCTAGTAAATGTAAAGAATTTGTTAAATCCAGACTGTCTCTTTATCCTCATTCTTTACCCCAAACTTATATTGAGTAGATTTTGTTTCTGAGAAAAGGATGACATTGTATACCATCCCACTACTTTTCCTGCTTTTTTAGACTGTGTGTGTGTGTGTGTGTGTGTGTGTGTGTGTGTGTGTGTGTGTAAGCAAACTTTGTTGGTTAAACCTCTCCACTACCTTACATCTCCAGTGGAATGCATACCTAGCCATCCTGCTTCCTTACTTTCACTTCTACTACTTTCTGTTCTTATGAATCAAACACATCAGTCGTGTATCTATTAAGTACCTATTCTGCATTCACTACTATGTTAGGTACTTGGGGGAATGCAAGAGGGGAGCATATGACTGTCTCTATCTTCAAGGAACATACTATAATTTTGTTGGAGAAACAAGGTGTATACGTAGACACACGCATAGTTTAGAGAATAGCAGGAGAAAGAATAAGACTGAACACTTGATTGTGTAGTATAGAAAATAAATGGTATAGAAAGTGAGTCAGTTTGATGCAGGAGAGAACATTGTGGGACGTAGCACTAATAATGACTAAGAAAGAATGAGCATAATTAACTAAACAAATTTATGAATAATAACTTTCATGCAAGGGAGACAATGTTGTATAGCAGGTAAAAGGTAAACTTCAGAGTCGGGAAGATCTGGGTTAATGTCCAGCCTCTGACATACAGGCTCTGTGACCCTTCACCAGTCACGTTGTCTTTCGATGCTCCAGGCAAATCTTTGTAATTATTAAGCTGCAGAACAGGTGCTGATTTGCATTGGTTGAGGGAGTTTCCACATGGGGGAGTTCCCTATGTAAATGAAAAAAAACAAAACCAGAACAATTTTACATAGTAGTTATAAAGATTCCATGAAATTAGCGTAGTGACTTGGAAAGAACATTGGACTAGGAAGGAGAATCTGAGCTTTAGACCTGACCCTGCAATTAGCTAACTGGCTATACAAGTCACTTATTGTATCTAGGTTTTTGTTTCCTCGTCTGAATACATTAAATATAAACCTTTTGTATATGAAAGGAGGTGGTATACTCCATTCAAAAGTTCTACAATTATCCCTTCCACATTTTAACTTTCACCATCATGCTTTTGATATATCATGGGTCGACATAAGAAATTAAATGGGAATTTTAGGGGAGCTTTGCCAAAGCCACAGAGGACGTGCAAAGGCCAGCAGATGACATAAAAAAAAGTTTAAAAACTCAGAAATGCATAAGTTATGTGTATAGTATTGTGTAATTTAGTCTATAATCAAATACTTAACCCAAATTTAAAAATAAAGTACTTTAAACACCCTATAAAATAAAAAGAAAAAAATTCAGACTTCTTCTCTGGTACAAAGGGAAGGCTAAAAAATTTTACACCGATTTTCCAGATCGCAGGAACACCATGCCCCTAACCCCCTTGATGTGGGAGGGATAACTGCACTAGGAATCTGTAGACCTGGTTCCAATCAGAATTTAGCTGATTGCTAGCTGGGTGACCTTGGGGGAAACACTGAATATCTCTGGGTTTCAGTTTCTTAAGCTGTCAGATACTTGGACCACATTTGAAAGTTCTCTTCCAAGTCTAAAATTCTTTTTTTCTTTTTGGTTATTTTTTTTGAGGAAGGCAAGGCAATTGTGGTTATGTGACTTGCCCAAGGTCCCACAGCTAGTAAGTGTGTCAAATGTCTGAAGACATATTTGAGCTCATGTCTTTCTGATGCTAGGGCTGATGCTCTAATTCACTGCACCATCTAACTGGCCCCTAAAATTCTGTGTTCTGACTTTTGCTCTTACCTCTAAAAGGTGAATTTTAAAGAGGAACTTTTCAAAAGTAGTCTGTGACTTCCATGTATGATAGGCACTGTTACCTCCATGAGGCTTATTAAGTATAAATCTGCATTGCCAAGTTATCCAACTCAGTTTTTAGGGACAGTGTCAGTCGCTGATGTATTCCCTACCTCTAAAATAGAAAATTCCATTAAACTACCCTCAGTCTCGTTCTGAAATTGTTTGAACATCTCAAGAGTAGATGGAGCTGTTGTTATTAAATATTAAGAAGTAGTGGGGGAGGGACTGTAAAAGGAGGACTCTTACTTAAATAGGTCTCTTACTATGAAGTTCATTATGATAATTGCTCTAGGCATATTGATAGGGTCATAAAATCACAGATTTACATCTGGGAGGAAACTTTTAAGTTACATGTACCAGCCACTGGCCTTTAAGAAAGAGAAAAAGTATTCATTTCCTTCTACAAAAATATCTGCAATCTTGCAAAAAGCTTACTACAATTTACTTAGCTGTTTAAAAAAAAATCACCTCAAGAGCTAAAGGACATTGCTGGGAGTTGTGATCCTGACTTACATGTTCAGAACCAGATCCCTGAGTATTCCCTGGCTACTGGGGATTTGAAGGACATCTACTTATGGATTGTTTCTGGAGAAAGGTGAACCAGATGGCTGGTCTTAAAAGTCTGGATTGCCATCCAGATTACAACCAGCTCCCAGGTTGCTGAGCTAGGTTTAGAGATGCTCGTAAACTTAAAATCCTATGTTAATACGATTTTTTGTTATTACTACTGTTGTCATTGGGGACTCTGTGGGCTCCCGTCATATCAGAGTTTGGGGTACAATTGATCATTCTGCAAGCCTACTATTAAATGCCTCTGTACTAGACCCTATACTAGATGGCAGTGAGACAAATACAGCAGTGAAATAGTTCCTGCCTTAAAGAAACTTACATTCCACTACGAGGAGGGTAAAAATGGGAATTGAATATTTCAAAAAGCAAAGAAGTTCTAGATACAACCCAAATAATATCTTTGAAAGCTAAGTATAATCATTATCAACGAAAGAAAATGGACTTACAACAAAAGAGAGGCATTTCAAAGTGTTAGGGATGGAGCTAAAGCAGTTCCCCTGAAAAAAAAAAAGCAGTATACTTTAATTCTCTGTCACTGAAGAGGAAGCAAATGCTCAAAGTGAATGAATGAAGGATCAATTGATGACCCATGGTGGATAGGTCATTTCTGTCTTCCTACCATTGAATCCTCTTGTAAAATACTATCTTCCTTGTGGTTATTCTGTTGTCTTTAGGGCCTGAGTTCAACAAATTGGGAAGTCCCCTTTTTCTTCACTTGCCTGTTGTCCAAAGTACATATGTAGCTAAACACATGGGATGGCATGGGGCAAAGGTAGTTTAAGATAGAGCACAGAGACTGTATTTATTTTAGCTGTCCAGTTTGCCTTGGACAATTCCATATGGCCAATTTCTCTAGTGCCTTTTATCATGTGGGAAAACTGAGCTCAGAGTGTAAATGTTTTCTTCCTGTCTTAAAGAAAGATGCCCAATCAATACATGGTGTTTTTGTTTTATGCCTCCACTAAAAGTGCTCCTATGATGTCTCACTGCAGCATGGAGGTGACCTTGAACTCTCAAAGACTATACACCAGTGAACTGCATGTGTTGCCAGGTCCTACCTTAGCTCAAAACATGGATTTTAAAATATATTTATTTTGTATACTTTTTATATCCTTATTTGTGCATATTTTTTTTCTCTCCTGATTGAATGTTAACTTCTCAAGGGCAGGGACTGTTTTTATTTGTTTTGTCTGTGTATGCCCAGTACCTAGCACTATGCTTGGCATGAGGCAGGCCCTTGATAAATAGTTATCGGTTGTTGGAGGGCCTTGGCAGTGGACCATCATCTGAGGACCAGACAAACCAGATTCAGAGAGAGTCATTGCCAAAAGGTTGACACGCCAGTGTTTTGTTTTGGTTTTTTTTGGCTACTGTAACTCATGAAACTGCCTCCTATTTCTATGTTCTTTTGATGAAGGTAGTACCTTTATCTGTGAAATAACAGATTTTTTTTTTAGTACTGTACTGCTCTGCAAGTTGGTAAACTTATAATTTATATCCTTAATATTCTAATGAATAGTTCACATATTCTATATAATTTTCTGACTTCAGAGTTGTATTTTGGTACCTACTTCATGGATACTCTGTTCTGTTTAAAAATATTCCACTATCTCTAGTGGTATCATACCTTAACAAAATAAACTAGGAAATAACAGTGGATCATTCTAGATAAAGAGTACTTAATATTAGGTCCATGGACCCCCAAGAGATCCCTGGATAGATTTACAGAGGCTCCCTGAAGTTGTGTGGGGAAAAATGTCTTTTTTTTTAAACTTTTAACTGAAGTTTGGCGTTTCCTTTAGTCATTAAAAACTCTATTTTGAGAAGAGGTCCATAGGTATTACTGCTTTGCCAAAGAGGTCCATGACACAAAAAAGAGAAGAATCCCTGTCCGAAATGAACAGAACGGCTTGGTAAGTGTGCTTTGCTTAGAAGGTTTTTTCTCTGCTATTGCCATTTTTTTTTCCGGTTCCCATCAAGTGGTCACATCACCCATTGGCAGAGGCTACTGATTCCTTTGGACCCATACCAACAAGAAATCAATTAATCTTTCCCCATGGCATCCTGTAGCCGCAATGGCATTTACCATGACTTCATGGTTTGCCCGTAACGTTTCTAATGTGAATCCTGGAGCTCCCTGTTATCCATTTCCTCTAACATACTTGAGTTTCTGTTTCCTCGATGAAGCATTTTTCATCATTCCAGAGCCCTATGCAGTTGTCTTAGAGTAGAACTTCACAGAATGTTTGATTTTTCTGTCCTGGAATTAGTGAATATAAAGTGTGTGCGTGTTACAGGCATACTTGAGAGGTATTGCAGGTTCAGTTCTTGATCACGGCAATACAGAAAATATCACAATAAAGCAAGTCATACAAATTTTTCAGTTTCCCAGTACATGCAAAAGTTATGTTTACACCATACTGTATTATATTAAGTATGCAATATTATGTCTAAAAAACCCAATATATACTTCAATTTAAAAATATTTTGTTGCTTAAAAAATGCTGACTGTCATCTGAGCCTTCAATAGTTGTAATCTTTTTGCTGGGAGGGCAGGAGGTGGAGGTCCTTGCCTCAGTGCTGACGGCTGCTGACTGACCAGGGGGGTGGCTGCTGAAGGATGGAGTGGCTGTGGCAGTTTCTTAAAATAAGATAACAATGAAGTTTGCCTCATTGATTGATTCTTCCTTTCACAAAAATTTCTCTGTAGCACGTGATGCCAGTTGATAGCATTTTAGGCATAGTAGGACTTCTTTCAAAGTTGGACTCACTCCTCTCAAGCACTGCTGCTACTCTATACATTAAGTTTATGTAACATTCTTTAATATTGCTGTGCCTCAGGAAGTAGGCAGCCCCAAGGAGAAGGAGAGAGGGGAACAGCCGATGGAATGAAGCACCTAGAACACACGCAGCATTTCTTGATTAAATTCACCATCTGTTATGGTCATGGTTTGTGGCGCCCCAAAACAATTATAATAGTAACATCAAAGATCACTGATTACAGAGCACCATAACAAACACTATAATAATAATGAAAAAGTTTGAAATATTGTGAGAGTTACTAAAATGGGGGCACAGAGACACAATGTGAACACATGAAAAATGGTGCCAATAGACTTGCTCAATGCAGTGCTACCACAAACCTTTAATTTAAAAAAATGCAATATCTGCAAAATGCAGTAAAGGGAAGCACAGTAAAACGAGGTATGCCTGTATTGATTTTCATTCCTATTCTTTTGAGAAAGTATTTATTAGCCATTTTGATACATTTATTAACTGTCATTACAGCCATTCATCTTGCCACTTATGCCCTCTTTTGTGCAGTTTAGCTAGTACATGTCTACTACAAGAAAAGCATATTTATTTGTCACAGATTTAGGAGGTCTCCGAAGACTAGGATGATTGGCACATGGCATGTGGCAGTACACTGCCATCAAAACTTCCCAAAGCTCTAGTCTAGAAAGCACCTCAGCCTGGTCTTCTCTATTTCAAGACCAGAATATTTTAGCAGGAAGTGATTTCTCCTTCCTCTGGTGTTGTAGAACGTTATGGAAGGAACACTGACTTTGGAGTGAGAGGACCTAAGTTTGCATCTAAACCTTCAGTTTGCCACCTTTTTAACTTTGGGCAAACCACTCCTCATTGCTGGTCCTCGTCTTCCTCATCAATAGAATGAGGGATAGGCCCTCTAGATCCTCAAGTGTGACCCTTTGACTGAATCCAAACTTCACAGAACAAATTCCCTTTATAAAAAGGATTTGTTCTATAAAACTTGGACTCAGTCAAAAGGCTGTTTGAAGTTCCCCACTCCTGGATTAGATATCCGGCAAGGTTCACTATAACTTTAATTGTATGTTCTAGTCTTGGTGTATATGTCATATTCTAAGTTACATCCTGTATATATGTTACTACCTACCAGATGATGCACTCTTTGAAGGCAGGGACCCTCTGTAATTTATCTGTATATTTAGTATCTTAGAGCAGGAAGGGACCTCAGAGATTATCCAGTCCTCTTTCTTCATTGTATACATAAGGAAACTCAAAGCAAGGGAAGTGAAGTAGGTTCCATAATTCACCAAGGAACACTAACTCCTAATTCAATTCATTAACATTTAGTAAACATCTGCTAAGTACCAGGCGCTGTGCTTTCCATAATACCATTGCTGTCCCACTGTAACCTTGTATATGATACACGATGATAAATGCTGACTGAAGGAATGAATGAAAACTACAGGGATAACAGGTTTGTCATATGACATACCTTTTTCTTGTGAGACTGAAAAACTAGATGATTTGGCATTCCACAGTTGGCTGTTTGTTTTTTCCACGCTTTATATTTTAGTTAGTTACTTTTATTTATATTTTCAGGTTTACATTTTATTTTTAAAAATTTACTGTAATTTTATTAACATACAAAGCAATATTGAACATAAAGCAAAATTAATATATTTATAGCTTATAAAAATAACCATAATAATAAGATTACTATGTTGGGTGAACTTATTTTTTGGTGCAAAGTTTTTTTTAAATGTAGTGTCTTTGATGACACCTTTACCCTTAATTATTTTTCAACTAATTCTTTTTTTTTCTGATAATTATCCCTTCCTACTTCTTTCTCCACCTACATTAGAAAAAAATATAAGAAATAAAGCCCTCACCATATGTATTCACGGGCCAGCAAAACAAATTCCCACATTGGCCATGATTGAAAATGTATGTCTCTTTCTTCATTTTAAGTTCATCTCCTCTCAGGCAGCAGGTGAGTGTGTGTTTCATCTTCATCGTTTTGGACTCATTGATCATAGTACTCCAAGTCTTTCAAAGCTCTTGTTCTTTCTAAGGTTGTTATCATTATATAGCTTGTTCTCCTGGTTTGGCAGCACCTTAGTTTTCATCTATGGCTATTCTTAGTTGGGAGGCTCCATGGGAATATAACCAACCTCCCCAACATGAGCCTGGTGCTGCCGGTGGTCTGCCAGGAGCTCCATGATATTAGCTCTCTATGGGGAAGAGTTCAATGTCTGTACTGTACATAGGACGCATATTGCACTGAGTGACAGGTGGAGAGTAAGAAGTTCACAAGGAGCTGCTGATTATACTTCATTTGTCAGTCAAGCAGTCCATAAACATTATTGAGCACCTACTACGTGTGAGACATTGTGCTAAGAGCGGGGGATGCAAAGTTTAAAAAAAAAGGTTAAAAAATCAGCTTCTCAAGAAGCTGATAGTCCAGTGGGGAAGACAATATGAAAACAACTATGTATAAACAAGATATGTACAGGCTAGATTGGAGGTAATCAACAGAGGAAAGGTCCGAAAACTAAGGAGGATCTTAATAGGCTTCTTGAAGAACATGGGATTTTAGCTGGGACTTGATGGAAGCCAGGAAAGCCAGGAGATGGAGATGAGGAGGGCACAGCAAATTACTGCAGATTGTCTGTAGTCTGTAGTCTATACTGACATATCCTGACTTGTGAAATCTTCCATAATATGCAGGTGTGTCTTGTTTTCCCAGTTAGATTTTAAGGTCCTTTAACTCAGGGAATGTCTTTGAATTCAGATTTACTCTTCAGTATAATGCCTGAGGAGTTATATTTTGACCTGGGTGAGAAAAAAGTCTGTGTGAGAGACTTTGAGCCTGGTGTTCCCCTGCTTCTTTCTAATGGAGAACACGATCATCTTTGTGGTAACTTGGGTTCATCATCAGTCATCGAGATTCAGTCATCTTGAGCACCTCATTCTTCCTCACCCTCGTATCTATTCAGTTCACAAGTCTTGTTGATTACATCTCCATAACACCTCACATCCATCTCCTCTCTACTCACCTTTGATTTGGCCTATTAAACCCTAGATGGTCTCCCTGCCTCCAGCCTCCTCTATCCAAATTATCCTTCAAACAGCTGCTAAAGTCATATTCTTTTTTTTTAAAGTGATATTCCTGATGCATAATTCTGACTGCACTACCCTCCTTCTCAATAAACTCCAGTGAGTACTGACAGATTATTGATGATAATCTGATCACTTCCTACCTTTCCAATATTCTTATACATCATTTCTCTTCAGACTTCATGATCTATCAAGAATGACTTTCTCTAGGCATCTAGGTGGTACAGTGAATAGAGCTCTGGCCCTGAAGTCAGGAGGACCTGAGTTCAAATGTGGCCTCAGACACCTGACATACTTGTTAGCTGTGTGACCTTGGACAAGTCACTTAACCACAATTGCCTGCCTTCCCCCCTCAAAAAAAAAATGGCTTTCTTGTATTCTTCCCGACAACACTCCACCTCCTGACACATTCCTTTTCACTGTCTGTCTGCTTGTACCTGGCATGCTCTCCCTTGTCACTGGTGAACACCGACTCCGCTGGCTTTCTTGAAGACCTAGTTCAAGGCCCATCTTCTTCAGGAGGCCTTCTTCCTGCTACCTTAACACTGCCAGTGCCATCACTCTGCGATCACTCTCTATCTTGTGTGTGCAGAGTTGTTGGTATATGTTTCCCTCACTGGAATGGGAGCTCTCTAAAGGGCAGGGAGCGTACTGATTAAATGCTTGTTGACAGACAGACTCTCAATGTAAGTTCTTTAATTTTATTGTTTTATAGCAATAGACTATTTCATTTCTGTCTTTGTTTTCCCCTCCCAGCCCACCCTGTGCCAAGCACAGCATCTGGAATATAACAGGTTCTTAATAAATGCTTACTGGTTTTTATTCTATCCTGCCTTCCTTACGGTTTTATAAGATTAGGAAAATTCATTTACCATTTGAAGTTGAATATTCTTCAAAATTTATTTTGGTGTTGTTTTTTGGTTTTGTTTTGTTTTTCAGTTGTGTCTGACTCTTTGTGACCCCATTTGGGGTTTTCTTGGCAAAGATACTGGAGTGATTTGCTATTTCCTTCTCCGGCTCATTTTATAAATGAGGGAACTGAGGCAAGCCACACAAGGTTAAGTGACTTGCCCAGGGTCACATAGCTAGTGAGCGTCTGAGGCTGAATTTGAACTCACAAAGATTCGTCTTCCTGACTCCAGGCTCACCGCTCTATCCACTGACCACCTAGCTGCTCCAAATTTACATATTTATTTTTATTCACTTTAAGTCAAAATCAAATTCACAAATATTTATTGTCTACTATGCAAGGTTATGTTCTAGGTAGTATAATTTCTTAAAATTTTACTGTTAAGTTCACAATTTAAGAAACTTTCAAATTGAAACACACATACACAATTGAAACACACATACCAATTACACCACACATTTAAATAAGAAGTACCAAAACTGTACAAACAATAGCTCACCTACAAAATATTTGGAGTCATTTGGGGAGAGGAACTCCTTTGCTTCATTTTTTGAATAACTGTGGTTGGATCTGAAAACTGACTGAAGTTCTAAGATAGGTACATAATGAAATATCTCAGTGAGAGCTTTTGGGAGACAATGTGGTGCAATTAAAAATGTGCGGGAATTTGCAAGCCAAGGTTGGAACTGAGTTCTGCCACTTATTACCCATGTAACCTTGGACAGATCATGGGACTGTTTTGGGTCTCAGTTTGCTCATCTGTAAAATGAGAGGGATGGACTAGATAACTTCAAAATTCCCCTTCAGTTCTGGAACTACAATCCTATGAGATGACTTGGTTATCTCCTAACTAAAAGGATATAGGAATTTAATGTATCAAAATTTTAAGTGCCTACCAAAGACAAAGCACTATTCTAGGTACCAGGGGAGACACAAAAGTAAACAAGATGAGGTCTTGGCCTCACAAGTAGTTGACAATTCAGTAAACTGAACCAGGAATTTGTATGGTGGGAGGTAATAATCTAGTATGGTATTTCTATGCAGGAATTGACCAGGGGAGCTTCTGGGATTGATACCTATAAATAGAGGAACAAACATTTATTAAGTGCCTTTTATGTGCCAGGCACCATGCTAAACGTTGCACAGATGTTATTTCATTTGATCCTCACAACAGCCTGGAAGAGGTGCCTTTATTATTTCCCATTTACAGTTGAAAAGCTTAAGCAACTTGTCCGGGGTCATACAAGTATGAAATGGCTGAGGCTGGATTTGAACTCTGACCTTCGAGACTCTAGGCCCAGTGCTCTAGCAATTATACCACCTAGCTGGGAGCTTAGTTGGGTATGAAATGAGAAAGTCTTCCCCTAACTGACTTCTGGTGAAATACCAGGTATCTAGGGAAAACATCTGCACTGTGAGTGACTGAGCAGTCTGCAACACAGCAGGAAGATTGATAATCCTCGTAGTTTTTAGTTGCTCTGTTGTAAATCCAAAGGCATTTATTTGTCACTGTTCTTTTGTCTTTTTTTTTTTTAGTGGGAGTATGGGTGGGTCTAAGAGATTCTAAGTTGTTAAACTGGTAACTCTGTGAGTCCTTGAATTACTTTGCAGAGTATTTCTAATTTATCTTGAAAATTTTTATTTCCATTTCTTACATTCTAACTTAGAATAAATATGAATGAATGAATGAAAAAAAAACATTTATTAAGCACTTACTGTGCATGAAACATCATGTTAAATGCTGTGGATACAAAAAAAAAGGAAACAACCCCCCCACTCTCTAAGGTCTCATAATCTAGGATGAGGAGACAACATATAGAGGAGGTTTCAGCTGTAAGCCATTTGGAAAGGTCCCATAGTCCTTAGGGTGCAGCAGCAAAGCAGATGGTAATGCCTATTATTTAATGTTATTTCCATAGGCAAAACCATATCCATTTCTGATGCAGAGCTGCTGGATGGGGCCAAGAACTCTGGTGACCAGATCTTTAGTAGTTATGATTGCCGGGGAGGCAGGAGCAGTTGCCAGCATCTCTACAAGGGTTGTTTCATGGGATGGTGGCTTTGGGAGCGTATCTCGGAGTGGGCTCCAGAGCTCTTGGCCTTAAGGCCCTGGACTGTCTTCAGTGTGGTGTGAGCGGCAGAGGTGACTGTGGTTTGATCCACCTGCAAATGCTATCTCTTATCTTTCCCTCAAAGTGTCTTACTCCTTCAGCTAGGCTACTTCCTGCCCACTTAGTGACAGTTGGTCAGAAGATGGTAGAAGGAATGAAAAGAAGAAAGAGAAAGGAAGAAAGAAAAAGAGGGAGGAAGGAAAGGAGAAAGGAAGGAAGGAAGAAAGGAAGGAAGGAAGGGAAAGAACACATATTAATTTCTTATTTCACCTTGATTTTAAAACAAAGGGAGAGGGCAGCTAGGTGGCATAGTAAATAGAGCACTGGCACTGGAGTCAGGAGGACCTGAGTTCATATTTGGCTTCAGACACTTGGCACTCTTACTAGCTGTGTGACCTTGGACAAGTCACTTAACCCCAGTTGACTTGCCTTTCCCCTTCCAAAAAAAAAAAAAGGGAAACTGATATAGAGGTAGGTAGGTGGTTCAGTGGATAGAATATTAGGCTTGGAATCAGGAAGACCTCAGTTCACATCTGGCCTTAGATACTTGTGTGGCCACGAATGAGTCCCTTCACATCCGTTTGCCTTAGTTTCTTCAGCTGTAAAAATTAGGAATAATAATAGCATTTAACGTGTCAGATTGTTATGAGGATCAAATGAGATAATACTTGTAAAGTGTTTGGCACATAATAGATATTATATAAATGCTTATTCCCTTCCCCACATGTAGATTTAGGATCCCTGAGTTGTCATGATTTTTACTCACTGTGTCTATTTATTCAGAATCAGAAATAGCATTTCGTAACTTCCTTTGTAATCTTTCTTATTTGACATGCTGTTCTTCTAGCTAAGATATGTGAATATAGGCTTACATGTTATAATACTCAGAAATGACTCGTATTTACAGTGCTTTACAGTTACAACGTGTTTTCTTCAAAATAACTCTATGAGGTAGGTAGTTTAAGTAGTTTTTTTAACATTTAACTTTCTTCCCTTAATTACATGTAAACAAACATTGTTCTGAGAAATTTTGAGTTTCCTGTTCTGTCCTGCTCACCTCTCCTCCCTCCTTGAGAAGGCAAGCAATTTGATAGATTTTAATTTTGAAGTCACATGAAACATTTCCATATTAGCCATGTTGCAAAAGAAAATGCAGACCAAAAAAAAAAGTCCAAAAATAGGTTAAAAATATGCTTCAATCTGCAACCAGACTTCATCAGTTCTTTCTCTGGAGGTGGATAGAATTTTTCATCATAAGTCCTTCAGTCTTATATCATTGTTTGCTGAGAATAGCTAAGTCATTCACAGTTAGTCATCATACAGTATTGCTGTTGCTGTTCACAGTGTTCTCCTGGTTCTGCTCATTTCACTTTGCATCAGTTCATTTAAGTTTTTCCAGGTTTTTCTGAGAGTATTCTGCTAGTCATTTCTTGTAGCACAATAGTATTCCATTACATTTATATACCACAACTTTTTAAGCCATTCCTCAATTGAAGGGCATCCTCTCAATTTCCAGTTCTTTGCCACCACAAAAAGAGCTACTATAACTATTTTTGTACAAATAGGTCCTTTTTCTTTTGAAAAAAGATCTCTTTGGGATACAGACCCAGTAGTGGTATTGTTGGATCAAAGTATATGCACAGTTTTATAGTCCTTTGGGCATAGTTCCAAATTGCTTTCTGAAGTGATTGGATCAGTTCACAACTACACCCACAATGTATCAATGTCCCCATTTTTCTATATCCCCTCCAACATTTGTCGTATTTCCCTTTTTGTCATATTAGCCAGTTTGATAGGTGTGAGGTAGTACCTCAGAGTTATTTTAATTTGCATTTCTCTAATCAATAGTGATTTAAATAGTTTTTCATAAGACTATATCTTGATTTCTTCTTCTGAAAACTGCCTGTTCATATCCTTTGACCATTTATCAATTGGGGAATGACTTACATGCTTATAAATTTGATTTAGTTATCTATATATTTGAGAAATGAGGCCTTTATCAGAGAAACTTGCTGCAATGTCCCCCTTAGCCCTCAGTTTCCTGTTTCCATGCTGTAGTGTTACTTGTCTTAAAGAAGGCAAATGGGAAACCCGCTAGCACAGGTTCACCCTTGATCTGGTCAGACAGGAAAGATACTAAGACAGCTTTGAAGGGGTTAATAATCTTACTTTATTCTAGTCTAGTCCTCTCAAAAGGGTTGCTGATAATGGGAGCACAACTCCTCCATCACTCCTTAATCACCTTTCTCACAGGGGCCAACAAGAAGCGGGGGGCAACTACCCCTATATCTCGATGGGGTCAATCAAGACAGGCACAACTTGTGCATTCCCCTAAATCCCCTCAAACCTCACAGGGGGCCAGTTGAGGCAAACACAGATTTCCTCCAAGCCTTGATGGGAGTCAGTCAAGGCACACACAACATTCTAGCTTGTGCATTCAACCCTAAGGGTTCCCTATTCACTGACCAATACCCGCCTACTTTATAGGGCAACAGACAAAGAAGCCATATTGCCAGCAATAGCCTCACAAGTTTACATCACCTCATCCCTGTATCTCACTGTGCAGTCACAGTGGATGTTTACACTTTAAGCACAAATGTTTATATTATTTATCATTATATAATGCTGTGCAAGCGTGTTGGAGATGTTTTGAACCACGATCATGAGAACTTATATCTAGTACCCGGGAACGGGAGATTGTTACGACTATGAATCCTGGAAAACTGAACTCTAAGAAATAATAACAAAAGTTCAATTTACACATACTAAAATTCGCCTAACTTATACCTCCTAATCTTGGCTACGTAGATTTTATTTGTGCAAAACCCTTTAAATTTGATATAATCAAAATTATCATTTTTACATCCTATAATGCTCTCTCTCTCTCTCTCGTTTGGTTATAAATTCTTCCCTTATCCATAAATTTGACAGGTAAAATATTTCATGCTCCTCTAATTTGGTTATATCACCCTTTATGTCTAAATTATGTACCCATTTTGACCATATCCCATTATGTGGTATGATACGTTGGTCTATATCTAGTTTCTGCCAAACTGTTTTACAATTCTCCCAGCAATTTTTTGTCAAATAGTGAGTTCTTGGCCCAGAATCTTGTATCTTAATTCAAGTATTATTAAACTCCTTTTCTATATGAAGAAACAGAGATTCAGAGAGGCTAAGTGACTTGCCCAAGGTCACATAGTTGATGAGTGACATAACTTAGACTCAAACCCAGATCATCTGGTTTCAAATATACATTTATTTAAAAAGCTACTCACCATCCCACCCCCAAAACAAGCCTATACTATTTACTGCATCTTTTTTTTATGGTTTTTGTTTGACTTGCTCTAAGTCTTTGGGTTTTTTCCTTCCATGTGTACCCTTAATCTCATAGGGCTTTATTTATAGTTATTTGTCTATTTTTTTAAACAATAATTAGTACTGAAAAAAGCTCCCTTGTATAATTTATTTATTCATTTATCTATCTGTTCTTTGTTTTGCTTTTCAGATAAGAGCTAGCTTACTTTTTTGATCAATCCTGATATTCTTTCCCTCCCACTTCCCCCATGCCTGCCCCCACTCCCCCTGCAGAAGTCATACCTAATTCAGAACACATTTAAATAATGTCTGCATGGGGAGTTAGTATTCTTCTTTTCAGGTTGCATTAAATCAATTCATCTCAGGTGAACATTTCTACAATTTTTCATAATTTTGTAGTTTCTGAGTTGAGTTAAAAATATTTGTAGTTTCTTTTTAACCTATTCAGACCTCAGTAAGTTTTAATATCATTTTAATGTAAGTAATCCATAAGTGCCCTTGGGGTATAATGAACCTATGCACTGGAAGAAGTGAATGCTTCATCACTAAATTCTTATGCCAAGAGCCAGATGTTTATTTGGAAATATCATCTCTGACCCCTCACTCTCACTTATCCCACATATTTATTCAGTTACCAAATCTTTTTCTTTCTCTACATTTCTCACACAGCTACAACCCTAGTTCAGTCCTTCATTACCTCTAATCGGGATTATTGTAATAACCTCATAATTGGCCTCCCTTACTCAAGTCTCTCCCTACACCAGTCCATCCTCTACAGAGCCATCAAAGTAATTTTTCTAAAGCAAAGGTCTGACTGCAACGACCTTCCCTCTTACCCCCATAACATCATTGCTTCCCTATTATTGCCAGGATCAAATATAAATTCCTTTGTTCAGTATTTAAAGCTCATCACAACCTGACCCCTTCCTTTCTTTTTTGTTTTTTTCTTTTTGGAGGGGAGGAAGGCAGGGCAATTGGGGTTAAGTGACTTGCCCAAGGTTACATGGCTAGTGTTAAGTGTCTGAGGTCGGATTTGAACTCAGGTCCTCCTGACTCCACGGCTGGTGCTCTGTTCACTGCGCCACCTAGCTGCCCCAGACTCCTTCCTTTCTTTCCAGTTTTCCAATGTTACTTCTCTCCACACACTCTGCAGCCTATTCATGCAGTCCTACTTTCTGTTACTCATCCTCTACCCTCCATTTCCCATCCCTGTGTTTTTGCCCTGGCTATTCACCACACTTGTGATGCTTCCCTTTTTCCTTCTAGACTTCTTTCAAGACTCAAGTAAAACTACTGCAGAAAGTCTTTTCCAGTCTCCCATCCTGTTAGTATCTTCCCTTTAAGGTTATTTTTCTTCTATTCTGCATGTCTCTTGTACCCATTTATGTCCTTGATTTATGTCTTACTAGATGGCAGACTCCTTGGGAAGAAGGGCTACTTTACTTTTTTGAGTTTCAGACTCTCAGGAAAAAAAAAAGAAAAAATAGCACAACTGATCAATATATTGAAAAAGGTAGATACAATGTATAAGATCTGTGTGTCTCCTACCTCCCCAAAGGCATGATGTGGGAGGGGGATCCCTCTTATATCTCTTCATTTGAATCATGCTTGAGGTTTATAATTGTGTTACATTTACTTTAATGTTGTGTGTGTGGTTTTTCTTTCCATTTACAATGTTGTAGCCATTTTGTATAGTTTTCTTGGTTCTTTTCACTTCACTCTTCATCAGTTCATGTGGATCGTTCCACGCTTCTCTGTATTCATAACATACATCATTTCTTATACCATAGGATTATGTAGTACATTCATGTACCACAATTTGTTGATCCCTTTACCAAAAGATAGGCACTACTTCGTTTCCAATCTTTTGCTGTCACAAAAAGAGTACTGCTAGAAATATTTTGGTGTCTATGGGCACTTTCACTCTTAAAACATTACAGTGATCTTGACAGAATGTTGGAAGTTTCCTAAGAATTTCTCTAACTCTAGTTGCAGCTGGTGTTAGACTCTTCAATCTTATTGATAGAAATCTGGCAGAATTAGGACGTGAATATATAGAAACAGTCCAGGCACCTTTATTTTTCTTAAGTGTTGTGTTTTTCTTGCATGTTATTAATGTTATCTTGTTTATGGTACACTCAAAAAATTAGCTTTGAGATCTATGCTCCTACAATTCATCAGATTAGTAGAAACATATTGGAAGGGAATTACTGGAAACTGAGATCCTATTTAGTAAAAAGTTCCCCCATTTTGCTAATCCATTTTCAGCCATTTGTGCTGTGTGTTTTTGACAAGGGTGAGACTTGTAGCAAAGGTTATTCATCTAGAACAGGGGTCAGCAAACTATGGCCCGAGGGCCAAATCTGGCCAGCTGCCAGGCTTTGTAAGGCCAATGAGCTAAGAATAGTTTTTCCGTTTTTAAATACAAAAAAACAACTGTATTCAGAATGTGAAGAAAAAACCCAACAAACATTTTTAGCTCATGATCAATACAAGAAATGGGGAGGCCTGATTTGGGCCTCGGGAAGCAGTTTGCTGACCCCCTAGTCCAGAGAATGTCCTGCATCTTCAGTGACAGGTGGTAGTGAGTGCAGCTACACCTTATCAATGTGAGATATGGTAGATTTGTACTTAGACTTTCATTGTTTTCCCCTCCCTCCCTTAAATCCAACTCACTTGCATGTCATGGCATCACCTCCCTAATGTCATGGTCCTCTTCGAGAACAAAAGGCAAACCACAACAACAACATTTTAGCTCAAAGAGCAGCATATTCACCTGGACTGAAAACTCAATCTAATAATTTTCTGTTAAGTAGAATCCTTGACCACTGTATCTTCAACTTAACAGCGGCTTCTTAAACTAAAAAATCTATATTTGTTTTGTGATGTTTCTTGAGGTTAAAGTTTATGAAGTACTTAAATAATAATTCTAATTGCGTTTTAAGGCTCTCTTTCAACAAACATTCTGTTTGTGATGGAGTTTGAATTTACAGCCCTATTTTTCTTTGGATTCATATTTTCTCTGTTGCCCTCTCAAAGTACTGATAAATGGGTACATATCCATATAATTTTAAAAAATTATAGAACATGATGGATGAAGGCAGAAAAATTAAATGATGGGATTAACGTTAATCAATAAACATTTATTAAGCACCAGTGTCAGGTGATATATTAAGCATTGGAGTTACAAAAAAAGGGAAAAGACAGTCCCTGCTCCCAAGGAGCTTACCATCTAAAGGGGAAGACAACATGCAAATAAATATATATATATAAAGCAAACTATATTCAGGATAAATAAGAAATAATTCAAAGAGGGAAAGTACTGGAATTAAGAGGATTTGAAAAGACTTCCTGTAGTAGGTGGGATTTTAGTTGGAACTTAAAGGAAGCCAGTGGGTCAGTAGTCAGAGTGGAGGAGGGAGAACATTCCAGGCATAGTGTTCCCTTAGAGATATGAATTCTGAATAATATCTACAAAGTTTTGTATTTATTTTTGCCCAAAGATCCCAAAAGTTGTTTTAAAAATACACAATCCAGGTCTCTCTCCATGCATGGAGGAAGCAGACTATGTTAGGGTTTGTTTTTCTTTTCATTGTAGTTACTTAATAAATGCTTATTGACTGAGTGTGTCATTTTTGGCAAGATTGAGACAGGGTAGTATGAAGTATTGGCTCATTAGGTGTCCTCAAGGAGTAAAATCTGCTGATTTGTTGGGGCAGTGGGAGAGGAAAGAATTGAAGATAGTCTCTGTTTACCTTGTGCAACTGAACCAATGTTAGTCAGTCCTGCCCAAGAAGTGACTCTTCTTGTAGCAGTAATCAATTGTCCTGGCTACCCGTGAGATTATCTACCTGAACCTAATGACATGCATTCATGAGATACTTTCTGGAGTTCTGGTTTTGGTCTTGGAATAGCATTTTTCCTTATTGTAAAGCTAACTGGAACATATGGAGACTTGACTTAACTTTAGCTTTGTTAACCCATATTTTAGCCTGGTCAGTAATCATAACCTGCATATAGCTAATTTATATAGCCATCCAAGAAGGTGTGACTTAGGTTATGAATCTCTAGCAGGATTTGGGCGGTTTCCAGCTGTCTTTCCACAGAGAAGCACAGGTAGTTGGTTGCTGCCATAGAGTCCTCCCATTTATACCTGGAAGGTAAAATAGCTAATGTCCCTCTGAAAATGGGGGGGATAAAGCCCAATAACCTGTTTTCTTGTTAATTCTGATCTATTAAAATATTAAATATAAATATATTTGTGATAAGCTAAAAAAAAAAACCAAACCAGACACAGTTTACCAGTGGGATTCAGAGGTTTTTGAAAATACCATTTATCCCTTGTTTTCCCCCCAAGACTTTTCCTAAACAAAGAAGAGAAATATAAACTCTATTAATATACTAGGGTCAGAAAGTTTGTCTAAAATGTAATGGAATTTGTTAATTAAAGCAAAACACTTAAATAGTAACCAAAATAAGCTAATTAAAATTATGCTGGAGCAGGAGAAACCCTTTATTAAATTAAGTAAAATAATCATAGTCCCTAATAGTTACCAACAGATCAGTTTTTAATATAGTACAATGTACATGTGCAGCTAGGTGGTATGGTGGATAGAAGTGCTTGGTTTGGAGTCAAGAAGACTTGTCTTTATAGGTTCAAATATGGCCCCAGACACTTCCTAGCTGTGTGACCCTGGGCAAATCACTTAACCTGTATTTGCTGTAATCTACTGTAGAAGGAGATGGCAAACCACTCCGATATCTGTGCCAAGAAAACCTCACATGAGGTCATGAAAAGTCAGACATGACTGAAAAACGACTGAACAATAAGTGTCTATTGCCATTATTGTATGATATGACCTAGAAAAACATCATATCATAAAATGAGAGGGTTGAATATTTTGACTTATAAGATCCCTTCTAGCCCTAAATGTACTGTTCAGTGCATTTATGATTCAGTGTTGGGCATCATCTTTACCCCACTTCTAGCCTTTCTATGTGGGAAGACACATATGAGAATAATGCAAGATAACGTAGTAGGTACTTCAGAGGGAGTGCTCACGTTGATGAAAGCATGTATCCATTGAAATATCCTATAGAAAAGAAGGCAACAGTTTGGACATATGACTTCCTGTTCTATTGAGCTTTAAAAAATTATGTTCTAGGATCCACAACTGGTATGAAACTAGAGGCCTGCCTAAATCACTACCCATGGGGATAAGGGTGGGGTGGGTATTGGTGGTGTGTGGAAGACTTGCTGCTTGTAGTTTTTTTAAAGCTCACTAAACCCTCCATTAAATAGAAAACCCAGCTAAAATAAATATTATGAAAGATAGTAGCCAATGGTCCTCTTTCATTCAGATAACTTATCTTTCAATTGGTTTGGTGGCCAGGAGCCAAGTGATTCTTTAATAACTGAATACAGAAATAACTCTAGCATGCACCAATACTTTCCTAACCTGAAGCGTCCCAGAAGAAAGTTATTGGCAAGCAGAGCTCACTGGATATGCCACTAACTGAGAATTAGGAGAAGGAGGTTCCAGACTGAAAACTGAGTGCAGTCAGAGCTCTGTTCCACCATTAAATAGTTTTGTAAACTTGGTTAGTAGCTCTTTGTAGCACCAACGCCATCTTTATAGCATCCACAATCACGATAGAGGCCGTGCCTATAACTATCACATGATGGATCACAAAATATGCCAGACTCTCCAGATAAAGGAGAAAGCTGAAGGATTTATTTAGACACCAGAAAACCGAATCCCAAAACCAGTAAACTGATTCCATCATAGTTCCAAAGATATTCAGAAGCCATAATAATGACGCTGAGAGACACAGCATCCTTTAGCCTTCCCACAAACCAATACAAGATCAAATTTTACTCATGAGCCTATCTGCCTCTTTGCCTAAGCTCCTTTGTCCCCAGCTGTCTCCAACTGTCAGACTCCCTAGGGTCTCTACCAGCTTCTCTGTGGGCTCTGCTTCTCCTCAGCAAACTCCTCCTACCACAGGCTCCATGTGACTACATTCAGCCTATCAGGGGGCAGAGATTATCTTCACAGCAGGGGAGGTCTTCAAACTCCCCCCTAGGTTCTATTAAGGAGAAGGGAAGATCTTCAAATTACCATTCCCATTATGTTCCCTAATTTGTAAAAGGACAGCATTGGATTAGATGATGTCTAAGGATGCTTTCAGCTCAAAAATTCTTTGATTCTATTCCTAGCTATGCCGTTGACTTGCTAGGTTGCTTTTTAGAAAGTCACCTAACCTTATTCTGTCCCATTGTGATCTTAATAGGACAGTTCAGAAGAATCACATTAAGAGATCTAGTCATGGCTACAAGCAGTCTGTGAACTCTGAACAGAGATCCTTGGAAAGTATAAACCCCTCTGTTTGGCATTCAGATCCCTTCACAGTCTGGTTCCAGCCTACCTTTCTATGCTTACTGCACTCTATTTCCCTTTGTATTCCAGTCAAACTGACCCATTTGCTGTTGCTCTATATGACATTATATCTCCTGTTTCTGCATCATTGTATAGACTGTCTTTCATGTCTGGAGTGTACTTCCTTCTTACCTCCCCTTCTTAGAATCCCTAACTTCCTTAAAAGCTCATGTCAAGCACTATCTTCCATATGAGGCCTTTCCTGATCCCCCTAGCTGCTAGTGCCTCCCCACAAAATTACCTGGTATTCAGGAGTTTGCTAGTAAATGTTTAACAAACAACTCTCAACAGGGGGAGAGAAACAAACAAACAAACAAACAAACAAACCAACCAACCAACCTTGTTAAATACAACACCCTTTAAAGTTTAATCTCCCTTATTAACATTTCCTCCAAGAGTTTCTTACGTCTAGACAACTGACAAGGTGATAAATCAAGACCTCTTTTGTAGCTTTTGCTAATTTCTGAGGTATCAAGGTCCATACTGAAAATTTAACTTTTAGTTCTCCTGAGCTACTTCAAGGTGGCTCCAGTACAACCCTATTTATATTTATTATACACATAATTAGTGTTTGCTCATATGAGCACATTCTGTTTTCTTCATAGAATTTATATGCCTAGAAGGCAGAGACAATTTTTAGCTGACAATGCCCGCCACATAGTAGGTATTTAATAAGTAATGACTGTAGTTAAGGTAGGCAATTTTGCAATTTTGCCTTTAGTTGAGTTGTGTAACTTATGTTCAGTGGATCAACGACCTTTGTCTGAATTTGCTCAAACTGTAGTCTAGCTATTCAATGAGATAGCTAACTTAGTTCTCACCCTTCATGTACACATACGTTATCACATGAAGAATGTGTACTGAGCTGATGGGACATGAAACAGTGAGACAGTGACTTTTAGGAGACATTTTTGGCATTAGGGAGTGACAGTGGAGCAAGAGATCATGGGATATTACAGAGCTGTTACTTTTACAAATTTCTGCAAATTAGACAGAAACACTCTAACAATAAAATATTTGCAGATTTCTAAACATCTCTTTCTCACTTGAAGATCAGGCTCACGTGAGTCAGCTTGTTTGGACCTTTTTGATAATTTCTTATTTAAATAGAAAACTCAGCCCTGTAATTCATGCAGGAGACCTTGAACAAGTTCTCCCAATCATTTCGAAGGTGATTAAGATAGTTATACCAACTGGTTTGGAGGAAAACGGACACCAGCAGCAACCTTGGTGATAGAAGGCCGAAAGCAGCATCTTGAGTTCTATTCTGTTGGCGTGACACAGTCTTCATCTGATGTTCTTTTATGTGAAGGGAAGTGTTGCATTAAAAGCATCACATTTCAGACCAAGCTAAATGTAGTGTGACATTGGAATCACTTCCAAAAAAAAAGTGAGTTTTTAAGTTCTAGAGTATTTTTCCAATTTTGGTGCCCTCCTGTCTTACTTCTGGTTAGTCATCACCAGGTGATTTTGTGTTGGCTAATTAGGGCTTAGAAAACTGAAAGTGTTAGCCATTCAATAAGGTTTAAACTTCACACAAAATAGTAAGACAATGGTTCACTAAAGAAATCAGTTTAACCAGTCTGAAGGATGAAATACTCCTTTAGAACAACATGTAACATACAAAACCACACCCAGTACTTTCTTTCCAACCTTAACTTTTCACAGTTTCTGTTTTTCTAAGCCTTCATTTGTATTCTCCTACTTCCAAACTGCCACAAGCCATGGCCATAATTTAAGGCCCAATTTGTTTTAAATCTACCCTCGGTTGACAATTAAATGATGAGTGGTAATTGTTTCCTCATTATTCTTTTATTATTCACCTAATTGAGAGAGAAACTGGAATTCTAGGCTGCTCTTAAATTCCCCCACCTAAGACCTCTGTAGAACTTTTTCCTCCCATCCTTCCTTTATCTTTCCTTCTGGATATCCCAAACTACATGTATTCTTGTCTACCTCTGTGTAAATGACCCCTTGCCATCCACTACTTCCTTGGCTCCCAAAGGAACCATTGTCCTTTAAATATCACTAAATCAAATAACGTAAATTCCTTCATAGCCACATAAACTAGACTTTAACATCGCCTAAAAGCTCTCCTTTACATTAAATAACAAAACAGATTCTCCAGCAGTGAGGTTTTGGAATGTTGCCAGTGAACCAAATTTGAAGCTATGAACATTATAATTCCTCTGTATTGTTGAGAATTGTATGGAAGCGATATGTCAGTGGAATGTTTAAATAGCTACCCCATGGTAACCTGAAGTAGGCACAAATTCAAGGGAAAATAAACACTATAAAGTATCATAAAACAGGCATGGCGTAAAGAGCATTTGACTTGGAGTCAGGAAGACACCAATTCAAATACTGCCTTTGACACTTATTAGCTGTGTGACCTTGGTCAAATCACTTAATTTTCTTCACCTCAGTTGCTTCATCTGTAAAATAAGGTTGGACTTAATGAACTCTAAAGCTCATTCCATTTTTAATCTATGATCCTAATTCAAGTTTTACAATGCAGCTAATGACTACTGGGAATCCTATAGGAATAGATATACTAATTTTACATGTCACAATTTAAAAAAAAAACAAACTTGAGGAAAACTTACAGAATCTCAAGTCAGAAAGGACCCCAGCAGCCTGTAGTTCAATCTGTAGTTAAAAAGGAGCACCCCACGATAGCATTCCCAACAAATGCCATCCATCTTCTGATTGAAGAACCTCCAATGAAAGGAACCTACAGAACCCTTAAGCATTCTGTTCTACTTTTGGACAGATCCAACCATTGTTGTTTTTCTGATGTAAATACCAAATTCTACCCATTGCTCCTGGTTCTATAGTCAATCAGTCATTCAACAAGCATTTTTAAAGAGCCTACTACAAGCCAGGCACTTTGCTAAATGCTGAGGACAAAAAGAGAGGCAAAAGAGAGTACCTGACCTTGAGATCTCATAATCTAATGGGGGTAACAACATGAAAACAATTATGTATCAACAAGATAATGTGGAGATAGTAGAGGAAAGACATTAGAATTAAGGGATGTCAAGAAAGGCTTCTTTTTACAAGGCTTAACTGGCATTTGAAGTAAGGCTGAGTGGGGCAGCTAGCTAGGTGGTACAGTGAATAGAGCACCGGCCCTGGAGTCAGGAGGACCTGAGTTCAAATATGGCCTCAGACACTTGAAACTTATTAGCCATGTGACCTTGGGCAAATCATTTAACCCCAATTGCCCTGTCTTCCCCCCTCTAAAAAGCAAAAAAATTAGTGAAGTAAGGCTGGAGGGAGAGAATTTTGAGTGTACAGGACAGCCAGTGAAAATGCCCAGTCACAAATTGAAGTATCTTGTAGAAGGAACATCAAGGAAACCAGTATCCCTTCCCTAAATAGCAGATGTGATGGGAGGGATAATAAGATATAAAAAGACTAGAGGGGGTCGAGTTAAACCAAAGAATTTTATATTTGATCCTGGAAGAAGGGAGCTACTTGAGTAGATAGGTAACATGGTCAGACCTGCATTTTAGGAAAATCATTTTGACAGATGAGTACAAGATAGATTGCAGTGGGGAGAGACTTAGGGCAGAGAGATCAACCAGCAGGCTCTTGAAATAATCAAGGCATGAGGTTGTCAGCACCTACACCAAGACAGTGTCAGTGTCAGAGAGAAGAGCATGTGAATGAGAGAGAAATTGACAGGTTTTGGCTACAGACAGATTATGGGGTGTGAGAGAGTGCGGAGAGGATAACTTCTGGGATGTGAGCCTGGGTGATGGGGAGGATAGTGGTACTGTCAACAATAATAGAGAAATTGGGAAATGAGGAGGGTTCTGGGTAAGGGTAAAGATTTCAACTTTGGAGATACTGAGTTTAAGAGATCATTCGTAAGAAGAGGTTAGGTCTGCAAGTAGTAACAGGCCCTGCCACCAGTAGCTAATATGCTAGGCAGGGAATAGATTACAAGAATACTTAGAATGGAAAGAACTCCAGGGTATAACATACTCGTAAATATTGATAACACACCCAGCAAGAGCTGTGTATGAATACAAGGATGTACATAGCCAGGATTTATTTAGCACCTTTTTCCTGGACAACTTAAGTTTAAAAATAATAAACAATTAAGAACAAACAAACACAAATCCCTCCCCCTTCCCCATCCATACCAAACAAACAATAAGTGCTATTAACTCTCCCATATTTTAAGGATGAAAAGTAAGGAGCATTGACATGGTAGAAGAAGTAAATCATAGAAGAGAGAGAACAGAAATAAAGACCAAGAAGAAAGTAAGCAGTATTTCACAGTCACAGAATTCTGCATGGTTATTTTATTGGTTGTTTTCATTGCCATGATCCATGAATGAGAAACAGAAAAACATCCCCCAAAAGATGATTATTTCCATGTGAGCAGTTGGAAGGTTCTGATAAAGAAAAATTCTTAACTGACCACTAAATCTTAATTTGGAGAGTAACCTATAAATGGTAGTTACCTTTCCAATATTCCCTTCATTTTCAAGATCTTTCCAGGAAGAGTAAATGGCTTCTGTGTGAGCCATTCAAAGAAAATTTAACAACTGGGGCATATCCTGGCTGGTGATCTATTTCCCTTGTGTCTGGATTTCAGCGTGACCTAAAAGTATTGGCATTGCTTATACAGGTTTCAAAATCAGCTCTACTTGGCAAGGAATACTAACTCTCCCACTTTTTCCATAACCTAAAATTACATTTGAAAGTTAGGTATGACTCAGTGGTGAAATTAATTCTGTTTTATCTGATGGGTGTAGGCAGTTACCTCCTGTACTTTTTTTTCCTCCTGTCCTTCTTAAAAAGATTTTATTGATATTCTTTGTTTTTATATCACCTTCATTTCCCGATAGACCCCCTCCCCTCTTTCTCACCCAGAGAGCCATCTCTTAAAGCAAGAATTAAAGAGAAAGGGGGGAAAAAAAAAGCTATTTCAGCAAAGATAACTAACATATCCATGGAGTCTTACAGTATGTGCTATGTTTTGCTTCCATAGCTCTTCACCTTTGCAAGAAAGCCAGGAAGGTGCCTTCTTATAACTCTTCTCCCAGGCTAGGATCAGTCTGCATAATCATACAGCACACAATTTAAATTTTTGTTATTGTTGTAATTGTGTATATTATTTTTCTTGTTTCTGCTTATTTCATTTTGTATCGATTTATATATCTTTGCTTGCCTCTGTATTCTTTATCATCATCATTTCTTATGCCATAGTAATGTTTCATTATATTTATGTACTACAATTTACTTAGTAATTCTCCAGTTAATGAACATCAACTTTATTTCCACTTCTTGGCTACCACAAAAAGTGCTACATTGTATATTGAACCTTATTTTTTCTTCTGTTACCTTCAAATAATTGACAGTGGGATCTTTGAATTAAAGGTTGTGGATATTTTAATCACTTTTTAAACATAATTCCAAATTGCTTTCTAGAAAACTTAGACCAATTAACAGCTTATCTATAAGTCCGTTGGTCAACAAACATTTATTAAGGGCCTGCTGTATGCTGAGGACCCTGTGAAGAACTGGAACAAAAGTGTATTAGCGTGTGCGACTTTGCACGACCCCTCCAATGCTGAGTATTCACTTCACATCTTTTCTACCTTCATGTTCTTTACTTGTAAGGCCAAACTGGAATATTGATAGGTGATTTTGGAGACTGCTAATGGATAGAGAGTCAACCTTGGTGTCAGGAACATCTGACTTAAAGTCATGCCTTTGAGATATGATAGTTGTGTGACCACCAGCAAATCATGTACCCTGGGCAGTTTTCTAAGACTATAAATTACAGAAGAATCGCTTTAATTGCTGATCTACATCAGTTTCCTTTGAAATATTGTCAATCCCGAGGGAGCTGAAGTTGCTTTTACCATTTGAATGAATGAAGCACCGCTTTAGGAAACCATGAGTTTGTTAAAGTAATGTAGCCTTTTGGGGGACAGGGGATATAAAATTTTTTAAAAATTATTTTTATTTTATTAAATATTTCCCAATTACATGTAAAAAAACTTAGCAGTCATTTAAATAAATTTTTTGAGTTCCAAATTCTCCACCTCCCTCCCAACCCTTCCCCCTTCTTGAGAAGACAAGCAATTTGATATTGATACATGTGGAGTCACGCAAAACATATTTCCATATTAGCCTAAATAATATAGTCTTAATGATCTTCTCCGTGGAATTTTCATGTCTCTCCTTGGAGATCTGGATTTAATTTGTGAACAGGTAATTTTGTCTGTAAATATTTCTAAATATGCTATTTGCATTGGCCAGCTCCATTTGAATAGAAAGCATTCTTTTTTTAAGCGAGTAATATTTTTTCTTGTGGGAGGTAGGTTATGGCATAAATTGCAAGGGGAAAAAAATAAAATTAAATCTTGGTGAAGAAAAAATATTTCTGAATCAACTTTTTTCAAGACCTTTGCATTTTCACGTGCAATTATTTCCTGTACTCTTTATTCCCTTTCCTGTTTCTACACATTTGCCCGCCATCTCCCTGCCTGCAATATACTCCCTCTTTGACTCTGCCTCTTAAAATCCTGTTTTTCTTTAGGATTCAGCTCAGTCAATGAATAAGTATTTATCAAACACTTAACTACATGCCAGACACTGTGTTAAATACTGGGGATAAAAAAAGAGATGAGACAATTCCTGCCCTCAAGGAGCTTACAATCTGATGGGGGAAAAAAACATAGATAAATAGGTACATGCAAGATACATATAGGGTAGATGGAGTGAATTGCACTGGAAGACCTTGTCATCTTCAATGTCTGATTAAGCTCTAAGTGCTCCACAGGCTTTGGGCTCTTTCATGGCTGTTGGAACATATTGTTCTCATTTACCCATTTCATAGGGGAGGGGGAACATTCACATGCTTGGGGTAGACATCTCCTTAACTCATCTATGGGTTTGAGGCCCGTTAACTTCAACCTGGTTTAAGCGTCTGCTGAGGCAGTTTTACTAGGGTGTGGCCACTGTGTTTATGGCCCCTTCTTGGAGCCATAGGTGAAAGTTGAGTGCCAGGTAGACACCAAAGCTGGATGAGCAGACCTGACAAGAGCTCAGTGAGCACTCATACTCAGGTCCTCCCTGAGCACCCCATACACCCATCAGAGAGTAAGACAGGTGTGGGTCACTTGTGGTTTGGCAAAGGATTTTCGGTGGCCCGTGAAAAATGTAGAGGATGTAAAAGAAAGAAAAGATATAATGTGTGCTTTGTCCATGCCCCACTTGACCTGCCTTCTACTGGTCCCTGTTGTGCCTGTCAAATAAATTGGTGGGTAGGCCGCCACTGAGGACTCACTCTTGTTTGTCATGTGACCTGAAGCAACCAGCTGTCATCAATCAGTCTGTCTCTAGTTTGAGAGGAGTGAAAATATATTTTGTTGCTGTTTTTGGTCCTTACTAAATTTAAACAGTAAGAAAACCTGAGAAGTATTAAAACATTGTACTGCTTAGCAAAGTCGTTTTTTTAAATATTAATGTGATTTCATGATAAATAAAAATCTTAATTGACAAGTGTAATTGATATTAATTGAAATTTCCCCATTAATTTTTTTTGCAAAATAGTTTAATCATTAATTATACCTTTACTTGGAAAGTCATCTGCTAAAAACCTATCTGTGGCCCAAAGAAGTTTAGCCTGTTTTAATTTTGGCTGCTACCTACTACCAAGTTGTATGAGTCTGGAGTAACAAGATTGGAAACATAGGAAGTGGGATGAGTTTTGAAGAGTTTTAAATGGATAGAGTGGTTGGTTGTAGAGTTAGGAAAGCCTGAATTTAAATCCAGCCTCAGATTTGTATGTGTGACCTTGGACATTTCATTTAATCTGTTTGCCTCAGTTTCTTCAATTGTGAAATGGGAATAAATGTAGTACTTACATTCCAGGGTTATAGTGAGGATTAAATAAGATAATATTTGTAAAGCATATAACATAGTGCCTGGCACTTGATAAATATTTGTTTTTTTATGTCCATTTTTAAAAATGGACTCCTTCCTACTTTTTGCCTTTTATCCCTAGTTTCCTTGAAAACTCAAATGCCATCTCCTTCCTATGGGAAGGGTGAACTGATCTTTCTTAGCTGCTTGTACCCTCCCTGCCTGTCCCCCAAAATTATGTTGTACATATTTTGTAGTTACCTTTTTGAGAAACAGAATGTAAGCTTCTTGAGAGAAGGGATTTTAAAAAAACCCAAACATCTTCATATTCCCCATTGCCTAGCACAACGTCTGGTACATTGTGTCTGACCATTAACAAGTGAATGCTGAATGACTGAATATATCACCCATGTAGTTAAATGTTGAATGTTCTATTGAACTCTCAGGAGATTTCCAAGTGAATGAGTAAATAATATCCTTGTTGCATTATGGGAGTCAGGAGTTGTAATACGCAGGTAATACATTTTCAACACAGTCTCTCTGTTCAGAGAATATCGTTGTATGATAAAGTGCCTCATAGTAGAAAGTGAGCTTGACTAGAAGCCAGGACACCTTGGTTTCATCACTGTGTGATTTTAAACTAATCATTTAACCACTCAGAAACTCCATTTTTCCCATCTTTAAGATGATAGAGTTAGACTAATCTCATAGCTCTAAATTGTATGATAATGACGACTTATATTTTTATAGTATGTAGCTCTCCTCCCTCCCATCTCCAACTCACAGGATGGGTTTTACGAATGATGACTACTCTAGGTTCAAGGTACTTTGTGGATCTACATTCCTGAAACTATAGCTCAGAAATCTCCATGAATGTGTTTGCTCTCAGTAGTCAGCCAGAGGACATAATTAGCTTAGAGGAAAAGCATTTACTAGAGTGGTGTATTTAGTAAATGGCTTTATGTTAGAGCATTCACCCCCAATCTAAGACATAGTCTCTCACAAATAGGCATCACTGGAGAGAGTGGGCAAGTAAAGAGATTCTATAAGTCAATCATCAGTAAAAACTTATTAAAGCACCTACTAGGTGCTATGCTAAATTCTGAGCATACAAAAGAGGCAAAAGATAGTCTCTGCCCTTAAGGAGCTTATAATCTAAAGGGGGAGACAACATGTAAACAAATTTATACAAAGAAAGCTATATACAGGATAAGTAGGAAATAATCAACAGAGGGAGAGCAGTGGAATTAAAAGGGGTTAGGGAAGGCCTCCTGTAGAAGGTGAGATTTTTTTATTTGGGATTTTAAGGAAGGCAGAGAGGTCAGTCAGCAGAATAGGGGAGGGAGAGCCCTCTAGGAATGGGGGACAGCCAGAGAGAAGACCTAGAGCCACGATATGTTTTGTTTGTTAAACATCCAGGAGGCCAGTGTCACTGGATAGAAGAATTAGTGTTGGAAGGTGTAAGATGACTGGACAGGTTAGGAGGCAGCCAGCTTATTAAGGGCTTTGAATGCCTAATAAATCATTCTGTGGTTCCTGAAAGGCAATAGGAAACTACTGGAGAATAGGTTGTATATGACATGATTAGACCCGTGCTTTAGGAAAATTATTTTAGTGGATGAATGGAGGATGGATTGAAGTTGGGAGAGAACTGAGGTGAGCAGACCTACTAGTAAAGTAAGCTATTGAATAATCCAGACATGAGGTGATGAAGCCTACACTAATGTGGTGGCAGTATCAGAGAAGAGAAGGGACCGTAATCAAGAGATTGCAAAGGTGAAAAAAAACCAAAACCTGGCCTTGGTAACAGCTTGGATATGGAGGTGAGAGATAGTGAAGAATGCAGAATGACTTGTAGGTTGTGAGCCTGAGGACCTGGGAAGATGGTATTGTCCTCTACAGTAAAAGGGAAGGTAGGAGGGAGAGAGGGTTTAGGGGAAAAGGTAACGAGTTCTCTTTTCAACACAATTGAATTTAAGATTTCTACCAGACATCCAATTCTACTCTATTTACAAAATATGTAATTACAAAATATGTACAACATAATGTTGAGGGTCAGGCAGGAAGGGTACAAGCAACCAGAGGGATCAGTTCACCCTTCCTATAGACATCCAAAGCCATCTTGAAGGCAGTTAGGGATGTGAGATTGGAGGTCACCGAAGAAATTGGGGAAGAATAGGTAAGTTTGAGAATTAGCGGCATTGAGATAGTGATTAAATTCATGGGAGCTGATGAGATCACCAAGTGAAATAGTATAAAGGAAGAAGAGAGTCCAGGACAAAACATTAAGGGTTACCTGGGGTTAGAGGGAATGATCTGGTAGAGAACCCACCAAAGGAGACAGAGAGGGAAATGAGAGGGAATGGTCAGAAAGATAGGAGAAGGACCAGGAGACAGTGGTGCCCCAAAAACCTAGAGAAAAGAGTACAAAGGGAAAGAGAAATGATCAATGGCTGCAAAGTCTAAAGAGAGTGAGCATGAAGTCCCCTACTGAGGTAATGTGTCTATGGGGACAATTAAAAATTGATTTCTTTTGGGTATAGACCTAGCAGTCTATATCTGTCTATCTGTCTATCTGTCTGTCTATCTATCTATCTGTCTGTCTGTCTGTCTATCTATCTATCTGTCTGTCGGTCTGTCTGTCTGCCTGCCTGCCTGCCTGTCTATTTGTCTTTCTATAGCTGGGTCAGATGGCACATACTGCTTGGTATCTTTTTCTGTAGAATTCAAAATTGTTTTCCAGAATGGTTATACCTATTCACAGGTCCATAAATAGTGTATCAATGTGCCTGTCTTTCCAGGTGCTGCAGGACCTGATGTTTTTTTGTGCTGTGCTTGACTTGTTCCTCCCTGGGCATGGCATCTCTTGGCTGGGCTGGGCTTGTGACAATAAAACAGCATCTTCTCAGTGTCTTCACCACATCCAGCTTCTGGCTTAGCTGACATCTTTGGCCACAAGCACTTCAAGGCTTTTTCACAAATAACCAAAATTGGTCGTATGTTAGGGTAGTAGAAAGCTCCTGCACTTCAGCTACTTTGGTTTCTAGACTTTGAGGCCTGCCATTTCTGTCGTTTTCTAAGCATCCATATTCTTACTCCAAGCACCAAAATCTCTCTCTTCAAACTCTTCACAGAAAGTTTTAGAAGTCGTGCCCTTGAATTCCTCTTTCAGACCATGCAAGTACATCCCCTACGGCTAGAAGCTTCTTTGGTAGTTACAA
Organism: Pseudochirops cupreus; assembly: GCA_028627135.1. NCBI lineage: Eukaryota > Metazoa > Chordata > Mammalia > Diprotodontia > Pseudocheiridae > Pseudochirops > Pseudochirops cupreus. Next base: position 131,696,056 of record CM053580.1, read on the forward strand.
TTACTGATATGATCAGGAGTAGTCAGCTCGACCCAAAGTCAAGGTCATTATTTTCTCAATTCACTTTCTGGATCAGTTTCCCTTTTATAAACTCTCTGTCTCTCCAGTTTGCTTACTTAAATGAGTGGGTGGGAAAAAGGGCTTGAAGCAATCCTTGTTCAAGGATGTCTGTTTTCTCTGCCAGTCAAGAAGAGGGGGAAAGAAGGGCGGTTCTGACAGTCTTATATACAACCCTTTGTGTTCAATGTCTAAGGTCCTTAAGGAATGTACTAGGGGCCCCCAAATTCTGACAGTTTCAATTTTACTTATTTCTTTAAAGTGTTAGTTGTGTGTTTTATTTTTACATTTCATACATTTATGGAATATTTGTATTTTGCGAGAGGTCCCTTGTAACAAAATAAAACGGCTAAATTAAACTAATAATACAATAACTTCATCTGAAAGTACATGCAACATTGTACATCTGTAGCACCCACTCCACCTCAAACCTGGCTGTACTACCCTGGATTTTTTATTGTGCTCCTAGGTACCTCTTCATCCTGAAAAATCCATTCGTCCTTGGTACTCACACCTCATCAATACCCCTGGAACTCCTCTGAATTGAGGGTGAAAGAAGGAGCACCTCCCCAAACCTCAGTTTAAAGGGGGTCCCCCAGACCAGAAATATTTTCATTTCTCCCCTGACTGTGTTGAACTTTTTTATTATCCCCTCCTTCCCTTCCTTCTCTTTCCCCTTCCTGTTTTTAGCTTCTTGTGTGTGTCAGTGTTTTGTCTCTGAGGCCTCCACCCCCCCCATTAGATTGTAAGCTCCTTGAGGGCAGGGACTATCTTTTCTTTCAGAGCTTAACATAGTGCCTAGCATATAGTAGGTGCTTAATAAATGTTTTTTGACTGAGCCTGCCATTTGAAAAAAAAATTGTAGAAATCGTTCTCTTCATCTTACCTGTTATACCTCTTAGAAGGAAGAAAGGAAGAACAGATTTCTTGTAACAAATATGAATAGTTAAGCAAAACAAATTTCTTCAATGACTGTATAAATATATATATGTATACACACATATCTACATCTATATCTGTCTGTCTGTCTATCTATCATCTATCTGTCTATCTATCTATCTATCTATCTATCCATCCATCCATCCATATATCTATCCATCTATCTCATCATTCACACTAAAATTGTCATGTCTCTGTAAGGGAAAGCCTTTTTCATCATCTGAAATCATGAAAGGACTTTGTGTCAATAATAATTCTTACAGCTTTCAAATTTTTTAAAAATTTTTTACAGTGTTATATAAATTGTTTTCTCTGTTCTGTTAATTTCATTCTTCATTAGTTTATAAAAATCCTCTAAATTGTTCCCTTTTTATGATATTGATTTCATAGTACAAATTGTTCTTCCGTTTTTATTGATTTCATCCTACGTATTTTTTTAATGTCTTTCTCAGTTTAAAATAATTATTTTTCCTTATTTCTTACAATAGGGAACTATTCCATCGCATTCATATACTGAAATTTATTCAGCTAATCCTCAATTGTTGGACATCATCTTAATTCCCAGTTTTTTTGCTACTGCAAAAAGAGCTGCTATAAATATATTTGTACATAAGGGACATTTATTTACTAGCAGGTTGTGCTGGGTAGATGCTTATAACAGGTTATCAGAAGAAATGTATGCCCAGCATTCTTTTGTTTTATCTCCATTATTAATTTTTTCTCCCTCATGGAAGTCTAGATAATCAACAACAAAACAATCAAACCCTGATTTGTAACATTTGTTGATTTCTTAGTTATAACTGCTACACTGAAAACTTACTTTTTTTTTTTTTTTGCAGGGAGGAAGGCAGGGCATTTGGGGTTAAGTGACTTGCCCAAGGTCACACAGGTAGTAAGTGTTAAGTGTTTGAGGTCAGATTTGAACTCAGGTCCTGCTGACTCCAGGGCCGATGCTTTATTCATTGAGCCACCTAGCCACCACTACACTGAAAATTTAATAACTATGTCTTGTTAGCTGGTCATAGTTGGCTCTTTCATACTCCTAGACCTTCTCTTTTTCTTTGATTTCTTTTGGGTATAGACCTAGCAGTAGTATAGCTGGGTCAACTGGCACATACTGTTTAGTATCTTTTTTGTATATCTCAAACTGCTTTCCAGAATGGTTGTACCTATTCACAGGTCCATAAACAGGACATCAGTGTGGTTATCTTCCCATAGCCCCTCCAACTTTTACTAATTTCTTTTTTCCCCCCTTTTCTTGAACCATTATTGCCACTCTGTTGGGTGTGAGGTGGAATCTCAGAATTGCTTAAATTAGCTTTTCTCTTAGTAGTGAGGCAGCTCAGTGGACTCAGGAAGACCTGTGTTCAAATCCAACCTTGGACACTTACTAGCTGTGTGACCCTACGCAAGTCACTTAACCATGCTTGCCTCAGTTCCTTATCTGTAAAGTAAACTGGAGAATGAAATGGCAAACCACTCTTGAAGAAAACCCCAAATGGGGTTACAAAGATTTAGTAGCAGCTGAACAACAAACTAGTGGAGCATTTTTTCATGTGCCTAGAGATAGCCTGAGTTTTTCTCTTGAGGACTGTCCATGTCCTTAGACTTCTTATCAATTGAAGAATGACTTTTTCTTATGAATTTGAATCGGTTCCTTATATAGCTTGGACATGAGACCTTTGCTCTCGGTTTTATCAGTGGTATTAGGGGACTTGGTTGATCAGGGATCCTCTATTTCCCTCCTGCACTAGTTAGGTTTATACCTTAAATATGTTGATTCATTTGATCCTAATAACAATCCTGTTGGACAAAGCAGGTAATATTATCTCAATTTTTTGATAAGGAAATAGGTTTAGGGAAGTCAGATGATCTGTTCACTCGCATAGCTAGTAGCAGAGTTGGGACTTGAAGCCAGATATATGGATTTAAAACCCAGGTTTTTTTTCTGTTACTGGGCTATGGTCCTTCTGTTATCTATGATTACAGTGACCAAGATACAATAGCATAAACAAGTTTATCAATTTATCAGCTATTTATTGTGTGACCACTATATTCTAGATACCGTGCTAAGTGCTATGTTTGATAAAAGATGACCATGACACCGATCCTTACCCTCATGGAGATTACTTTGTAGTAGGAGAGAGAAGACCATGTGCAAAATCAACTACAATACGAGCCAGATATGTTAAGGATCACAAGAGTAGTCTAGAAAAAGTCCAGAGGAGAGGAGAATCTCTTCTGGCTGGAAGATCAGTGTTAATAATAGCAAGAACCTTACGCTTTGCAAAGCATTTTATAAATATTACCTCATTCATCCTCACAACAACCTTGAAAAGTAGATGTTAGTATTATCCCTATTTTACTGATGGGGAAAACAAAACGTAGAGAGGTCTTCTCTATGATGGAAAGCCTGAATGGAAAGAGAGGTTAAGTAACTTGCCCAGAATCACATTGTTATTAAGCTAATTAGGTTGAATTTGGACTCAGGTCTTACTGACTCCATATACAGTATTCGGTGTTCTATCCAAGGTCTTACTGACTCCATATACAGTATTCAGTGCTCTATCTGCCTGCATTGATAGTAAAGACCTCAGAAGACATTTGTTCTGCACTTTTGGGATGGATTGTGTTTACAAAGAAAAAGTCATGGAAATTGTTGATTTGATTGTTCAGTCCATACACATGCAACTAAATGCATACCAGCTAACGTAGGCCATGGGTCGTTAACTTTCCATTGGTGACACCCCAAATATTGCTTTTAAGTTTGTTGGCAATTATTATTTAGTTTTCTTTAGAGATACAGAAAGTCTTTTTATTTCTACTTTTTATGTAGCCTTTATTATTAGCAGAAAGATCTTTGAAACTCTAGCAAAAAGGATTGAAAGAAGGCAATGCTCAGTCTGGTGCTTTGTCGCTGCCCCTTCTCAGTGAGTAACATATTGTACAGATGAGGTAGTAGAAAGGAGTTTAGAAGGTCAAAATCATTGGACTGGACCACTTCCTAGTTCCTTTTAGGAACTCAGCAGCTAGGTGGCTCAGAGGCGAGAGTGCCAGACTTTGAGTCCGGATCGAAATTTGAATCCTCCTCAGATACTTACTACCTGTATGACTCTGGACTAGTTGCTTTAAATTCTGTCAGCCTCGGTTTTCTCATCTGTAAAATAGAAGTAATAATAACCCTGCCTGTTGTTAGGATCAAATGAAACAATATTTATAAAGTACTTTGCAAACCTGGAAGTGCTATATAGATGCTACTGATACTACTACTAGTACTAGTACTACTACTACCACCACCACTACTACCACTACCACCACCACTACTACTACCAGTACCACTACTACTACTTCTACTACTACTATTACCACTACTACTACTACTACTACTGCTGCTGCTGCTGCTACTGCTACTACCACCACCACTACTACTACTACTACCACCGCCACTACTACTACCATCACCACTACCACCACTATTACTACTACTACTACTGCTGCTGCTGCTGCTGCTGCTGCTACTACTACTACTATCACCACTACTACCAGTACCACTACTACTACTTCTACTTCTACTTCTACTACTACTACTACTACCACCACCACCACCACCACTACTACCACCACTACTCCTACTACCAGTACCACTACTCCTACTTCTACAACTACTACTACTACTACTACTACTACTACTTCTACTACTACTACTACTACTACTACTACTACTACTGCTACTATTATATGTCAGGTCTTTCTAGGCCTTTGTCATTTTGTTGTGACAAATTCTCAGTCTATCCATTACACTCATTTAGATATGTTAAGTACAAATATTATTTTACTTCATAGAACAATTATGCATCAGTCAACAAGGATTTATTTAGGGCTAATTATGTGCCAGACACTATGCTAAGAGCTGGGGATAAAAAGAAAAGTAAAAACATGGCCCTCGTCCTCAAATAGCTCACATTCTAATGGGGCAGAGTAAAAATTGTGCATAAAATATATATGCTGTGTAAATGGAAGGAAATCAAAGAGAGTAGATGATTTTTGGACTGTTTGTGTTCTCCTTAATTACACTACTGTAGAAAATTGTTATATAGGATGTATGGTAGGGGGAGGGGAGATTTTTCCAGGTATGAGTCCTAACCCATCCTCCAAATCAATCAATTTATTAAGCATATCACAAGTTTTTATTAAGCCTTTACTGTGTATCAGGCAGTGTAAAATTGCTGGGTATACAAAACCAAAAATGAAATAGCCCCACCTTCATTGGTGGAAACAACATGCATATATATATAAATTAATACAAAGTAATTTTGAATGAGGAGGTACTAGCATCTAGAGATGATGAAAGGCCTAATGTAGATGGTGACTCTTGTGGAGTTTTGAAGGAAATGAAGGATTCTGAGATATAGAAGAGGTGAGGAAAGAGTATATCACAGATGTACAGACTTGAACATAGAATGAGAATGATGCCTAGTAAGCTTGCTGTGGGGTTTAAAAAGCTGCCATTTCATCCCTGAGGAGTCACCATAGTTTACTGAGTTGGTGAAAAAGATGGCCACACCTGCACATTTAGAATAACACTGAATACTTTTGTCTTTATAATAGATTTTAAATAATTTTTTCTTTTTCATATTATAAACAATAGCTATAATGTAGACTACAGATCATCTTTATTTTTTGCAATGCACTCTTAAATTTAATTGAAAAAAGAAATCTTCATTTTTGGATTGAGAAATGTCAGCACCTTACTTGGAGAAAAAAATGCATTCTTTTTTTGTTAAAATAGTTTTACTGTAGGAAAATTTTTTTTAATCCCTTTTCCTCTCCTCTCTCTCATCCCCCCACATCGTGTTTTAATTTATAATTTTAAAAGGCTTGGGCACTTTGAAATGAAACCACAGTATTCCTAAGAGCTGCTTTGTGGAATGTTATGATTTCCCCCTAGAGGAAAGGACAAAAATGCCTCTAAACTTAACATATTCTAAAGTTCTCAATGTTGCTTTAGCATTTTGATGGAAATTTAACATGTAATTTGAAATCTCAGTCATTGAGTATTCAGCTGTAGCAATCAGAGCGGATTTTTCCCTTTTATTCAGTTAAAAAATCATTATTGTGATCCCCAGTTAGTCTTATTAATGTCAGCTGTATCTCATTGGGAAATACCGCTTTGTTAGAGGATTCTGTCTAAATCTGTACAGGTTCTGGTTTTTGTTAAAGCCTGTTGCTTTTGGAGGCAGTACATATCAGATTACATTTTCAACTTCATCAGCCCTCCTTCTTCCAGACTTTTGAGGGAAGCCAAAGGAAATAATCTTTTGTTTAAGTTTTAAGTGCACTCAGTTGCAAAATACTACTTTTCTTCTTCTATCCCCACCTTCCAGTAGAGGCTCCTAATACTAAAAATTGTCCTGGTTAAGTCACCAGGCAAACCTATTTCCTGATTTGTAATTATTTCTGTATTAAAGGTAGGGACTACTAAAGATCTCTAAGGTCCCTTCTAGTTCTGATGCTTAGTGAGTTGGGTTAATCATTCTTGAAGTATACAGGTAAAATACAGTAAAAGATAACATTGCACTTCAGTCACAACATGCATAATGCATTCAGTTAATTATTTTTTAAACTATCATATTAAAATGAAAGCCTAGACTTCCACCAGCATGTGTGTGTGTGTGTGTGTGTGTGTGTGTGTGTGTGTGTGTGTGTGTGTGTGTGTGTGTGTGTGTGTGTGTGTGTGTGTGTGTGTGTGTGTGTGTGTGTTAGGAGGACCAAGTGAGAGTGGTAGGACGCTTCTTGGGAAGAAATAAATAGTTTAGGAATTGTTCTGTTCCCCCCCAGGAATAGCTAGTCTTTATGTAGCACTTTAAGGTTCATAAAGCTTTTTCTATATGGGGTAGCTATGTCTTGTGGGGGATACTTGCTAGACCTGGAGTTAGGAAGACCTCAGTGCAATTACTGGCACTGACACCTCCTAACTGTGGTCTAGGGCAATTCACATAACTACCCTCCTGCCTTAGTTTTCTCATGTGAAAACTGGTGTGAGCATCAGATGAGATAACTGTAAAGAGCTTGTTATTATATAATGTTGTGTTCTGTCATTTGATCTCCGAAGACAACCCTGTGATGTGGTGTACTGAGCCTGGAGTCGGGGAAGATCCCAGTGCTGTCATAAACTCAGACCCTTACTAGCCGTGGGACCATAGGCAAGAAGGCAACTTAACTCCTGTTTGCCTCAGTTTCCAGTAAAATGAGAAGAACACTAGCACCTGCCTGTCAGGGTTGTTGTGAGGGTAAAATGAAAGACAATTTACAATATGCTTTGCAAACTTAAAAGTACCGCATACGCGCTATCATTGTCCTTATCATCATTGATTTCCTCTTATCTGACCAGAGAATTTCTTATGGTTTATGGCACCCAGCTGAGTTCCTTTCCCTCCTCCCCTCCAAGTATTAGAATAAGATCTTCCCCTGCCAGGCGTAAAAAGTGCTTGACGCATGTTTGCTGCAGTGTGGTTCTGGAGAAGAGATATGAGAAGAGGCCCCCATCCCGCTGGTGTGGCACATTGAACAAGTTTTCAGAGCTTTTCGATCAACAGGGTGTCAGTGCAGTTTTAAGCTGTTCAAGTTTGCCATTAAAGTTTAAAACTGCACTAAGATTTTTGGGACACTCTATTAATGTTTCGATTTTAAAACCGCACGAAGACTTTTGGGACATCTTGTATTGATCTGTTTTGATTCCCCCCTCCCCCTTATTTTTCTTTAAAAAAAAATACTATTTGTTAAAAGGAGTAGTTCTTTGAGTCTGGGGAGGGATACCAGTAGAAATTTTGGGGATGTAAAAAAATAAGCTGTCAGTGAAAATTATAAATGATAACATGTAAATAATTCTATACGTTATAATAAAAAATAAAGCGATCAATTAAAAAAAGTTAGGTGCTAGAGCGATTGACAGATTTTCTCCCCAGCAACAGCACGGGGCCGGAGGCAGCTTCCCAGGGCCCCCTGGCAGGCGGCGCTGGGGTCTGCGCCCAGATCCGGCTCGCCCCAGCTACTAGCCAGAGGTGCGGAGAGACTGGGGGAAGAGGGGGGGCTCGTGGGATCTCCTCGTCCTCTCCTCGCCCTCATGCGTCACTTCCGGCAGCCCGGTCTACTTCCTGGTGAAGGGAAAAGGGGAGGAAAAAAAAGGAGAGAGGAGAGAGATTGGTGCTGCAGGAGAGGGAGAAAGAGGGGTGAGAAGAGCCGAGGTGCTCCTGCCTCGCGGCGCGCGCTCTCGGGAGGGTGGGGTGAGCAGCTGGAGGGGAGGGGGCGGCCCCACCCGGGACGCACGCGCCCGGGCCCTCGCGGTCCCCCCGGCCCTGCCCCCCTCCCTGCAGCGCTGTCGCTTGAGCTCGGGCTGCGGAGGAGCCGGGGCTACCCGTTCGCTTCTCAGTGGCCGCTTGCTCTGTGTCATTTGCAGGTTTACCCGGAGCCCCGGAGCGAGAGCGAGTGTCTGAGCAACATCCGCGAGTTCCTGAGAGGCTGCGGATCTTCCCTCCGCCTGGAAGTGAGTCAGAGGGGCCGGGGGCCGGGGGGAGGGCCTCGCTGGGCAGGGCCGCCTCGGGATTGTGGGGCGCCGGGCCCCGCCCCTGATGCTGCTGCGCCCCAAGTTTCCAGGTGCAGGGGAGCTGCTCCTCCCGCCCGGGGGGTGGGGCGGGGAGGAGATGCCCGCGGATGAAACGGCCGGCGGATGCTCGGGGGGCTGGGGCGCCCCAAATGTGGTCCTCGCCATCCTTTGCCTCGGCCTCCCTTCCGCTGCTGTCCTCGGGAGATTCCCCAGCGATGGTGGGGGAGGGGAGAGAGGGAGAAGGGGGGAGAGAGAGAGAGAGAGAGAGAGAGAGAGAGAGAGTGTGTGTGTGTGTGTGTGTGTGTGTGTGTGTGTGTGTGTGTGTGTGTGTGTGTGTGAACATACCTTCTAATGGAGGGCAGGTTTTGGAAGAGATCGCTACCTTTTCTGGAGGTAGAATGAATGAAGGTTATAGGGTGGGGAAACCTACCCCTGCCTTTTGCTGTGTGTTGTGTACCTTCTGATGGTAGTCAGGGTTTGAGAGAGATCTAGAATGAATGGAGGCTAGAGGATGGGGGGACATCTCTATGCCGTGTGTGTGTGTGTGTGTGTGTGTGTGTGTGTGTGTGTGTGTGTGTGTGTGTGTACGTACCTTCTTATGATGGGCAGGTTTTGGGAGAGATCTTTATCTTTTCTGGAGGGAGAATGAGTGGAGGATAGAGAGGATGGGGAGATCCACCTTTCTTCCTCTTGCTTGCTATTTCTTTTCCTGTGTGTTTTGTGTGTATATATACCTTCTGATGGTTGGCAGGTTTGGAGGGAGATCTAGAATGGAGGCTGGGGTGTGGGAAGACCTGTCTGTATGTCTCTTGCTTGCTTGCTCTGTGTGTGTGTGTGTGTGTGTGTGTGTGTTTGTATGTGTCTGCGTGTATGTGTACATATGCTTTCTGATGTGAGCAGGTTTTGGAAGTAATGTCTACCTTTTCTGGAGGGAGAATGAATGGAGTTTAGGTGGTAGGGTGACTTATCTGTGTGCCTCTTGCTTTTTGTGTGTGTGTGTTAGAGTGGAGACAGGTATAGGGTACCCTTTTGGTGTAGAAACTATCAAAGTTTTGCAGTTAAATTCCATACTTGGACAATGCTTATTTCTGGGAAAAATAGTTTGTGGCTTTGCTGTCATGCATTTGCAAATGCTAATGTTAGTCTTGGTAAGAGCATGCATAGTTTCTTAGTGGCTAGTTAAAAAACTATGACATTTTATTATTGTATTTAATTTATTTGTTTTAAAAATTAGAACCCATACCTTGAGTTTGTCTGAACTCCTAGCAGGTGAATTCTTGAAATAGGGTTAAAATGGAAAGAACTCCCCTTTCCCCATTGCAACAACAGAAGCACTGTTTCCCTATGCAGTCTACCCCACCCCCATGTCAGTGATTCATTATTCTTAAGCCCTTCCTTTGAAAGAGTTAGCATCCCTAGAACTTCATGTTGAGATTCTACAAATAGCCCTAACTTTGTTAAATAAAGGAATACTTTGTGGCATACTTTTGGAGTTTCTTTTCCATACTGCCTTGTGTTGACCTTGGCCAATAATAGGAACTTTAAGCTCTTAGGGTCAGACTTAGAAGAACTGGAATTTCTAGGCAGAGATCTTTCTGACCCTTTCTCCCTTCCCTCCACTGCTTAGTATCTTACTAGGCCATTGATCAGGAGCTGTGTTTTTTTTTTCTTTTTTCATGAGCAAATCCTATTGGTGACATTCCTGTTGACATACACCCTTGTTCTAGGTTCCTTGAAAAACAACAGCAAAACAATAAAGATGCATTATATGTAGTCTGTGGAACATTTATGTGAATAGCTTGTCTGTTGATGGTGAAAATACATAGAAACCAAAGCATTGGTAGAAGTTAGAATTTTGTTACTTGTTAAAATACTATTATTTATGTTAATATTTCATGTCTATGAAGAAATTCTCAGAGATGGGTAGGTAAAAGTTGGTGAATAAACTGGAGTACAATCTGAAAATGAAAACGATAGTTGTAAACATTTTTCTTTCAGGGTATTAAATTTGTCAGCCTCCTTAATTATGATACTCAATTTTTGGGGCTTATACATTCAGAGCTGGAAGGGTGAACTAGTCTAAACCCCTTCGTTTTACAGATAAGTAAACTGAGACCTAAAGAGTTTGAATGTCTTGACAGAGATAACACTATAAATGGCAAAGTCAGGTTCCCTGATTCCACATCTAGCACTGTTCTCATTGAACTGACTGTTTTTTCTGAAGATTGAGGACTTTTTCCTGGACCTTTGTGGTAGCAGTAGCAATTTTTAAAAAAATTACATACATTAAACCAGTGGTTCTCAACCCCTTTGGGGGTGGGACAACCCTTTCACAGGAGTCTCCTGAGACCATCGGAAAACACATATTTCCTATGGTCTTAGGAACTGAGACACTGCTCCTCTATCTATCTCCAGGCGAGTCCACCCACATGCAGATAGATATGCCCACATATGAGTATTAAAGAGTCGAGGTATTAGGAAGGTTGAGAACCACTGCATTAAACCGTTGAAGTTATACTTAGTTATTGTTACCGTAAATTTAAACTTTAGTTGGTCTGACAAGAGTTTTGTATGTTCAAGTGATTTTTGTGTAGCATCAGTAATGTAAGAGTGTTAATGATGTTTATATTGATTTTTAAAAAGAATATCATTGGATACTGAGAGGCTGAATTTCATAGTGCATAGAGACCCAGCTTTGGCATTAGGAAGACCTGAATTCAAGTTCTGGCTTTGATAATGGCAGCCTTCTATCTCTTGGCAAATCACCTACCCTTTTAGTACCTAAAACAACTCTCTAAGATTAAATTGCAGAACAGTTATTCATCTACATTGATAGAGGGGGGTTTCCTGACACCATCTAACACTAGTGTAATGACAAGTCTGGACTATTCACACCCTTCCCCCCCAACTCATTGAGTGCCAAAATATTTCATCCTTTTCAGAGGTAAATTATGGAAGTTCATATAAAATTTTGTGTTCATTTTATATTACAAAGACATATTTTAGAGCAGCATTTAAAATTGCACTGTTCAAATGTAGCTGTTTCTTGATTGAAATTAAATTCTAATTTAGTACAATAGAGTTTCCTTAAAAGTACAAGTAGGGCAGGTTGCTAGTCATATTAAAATACAGGTATCCATATTAGAATGGTACTTTCAAAGTTACATTTAAGTTAAACAGAAAAGAACTTGGTCACATAGATCCTCTATGTGGTAGTTAAAGCAATACTTAAGGGTTTAAAAAATTGTCATGGAGTTGAGGAAGATACTTTGCTATTTAACTTGACATGATGCAGATTGATGTTTGACTTACATCTTTCATTTAGATTTGTCCTTTCAGAATGATTCTTAGTATCACCGAAAACAGTTCATGATTACTGCTGTGATTTTCAAGGGTATTTTGAAGGAAACAATTCCTTACGTTATTGTTAAACGTTTGTGTTTTCCAGATTCTGAAATGCATGTATAAGCAAACATTTTCATACTTTAGAAACCAGGAACTTAATACTGAATGGGGCTGCTTTAATTATTCTTTACCTTTTTTTTTAATTTGAAAAATAACAAATCATTGTGTTGACTGATATTTTAGACTGTTCAGTTAGTGATAAGCTGTTGAATTTGAAATTTCTATTTTATCTTCTGATCAATTAAACATCTTTTAGGATCTCTTGAAGAAAAAGGATAAGTTGAGAATTTTGATTGGGAAAGCTTCCCTAATCAGTTTGGGATCTGATAGAAATTAAGTTTGCCACAAACAGCAGAGATTGAATTTGTACTATACACAGTTTATGGAGCACTGTTGAGATTGCAAAAACTTGCTCGTGTATGTCTTAGCGACTTTCTGACAACCTTGGGTACTGGCTTATTCATAGTCTCTGTTGACTTTCTTTTAAAACTTTACTGATCACTTGTTTTTACATCACCTTCATTTTCCAATATATTTCTCCTTTCTCCATCCAGAGCACCATCCTTTATGACAAGGAATGTAAAAGAGGGAAAAAAAGTAGTCCCACAGAACTAATCAACACAGTAGGGGAGTCTGCTCTCTTCCTGCCGTGTTTGACATTTGCAAAGGAGGGAGGGATTGGGATTTGAATTCTCATAATTCTTTGGGACCAACTTTGGTCATTATAATTACAAAGCATTTGATTTTGATTTCCTTTATTAAGAAAATATACTTTTCACTTATGTTGTAGTTATTGTGTATCTTGTTTTCCAGGTTCTGCTTACTTCACTGTATGTAATTTTACTTAAATCTTCCTATGGTTCTCTGAATTCTTCATGTTCATTGTTTCTTAGGGCATAGTAATATTTCCTCACATTTATGTATCACATTTGGTTTAGATTTTACCCTTACTTGATGGACATCTGTTTGGTTTACCAGTTCTTAGCTATTACAAAAAGTACTGCTATAAATATTTTTGTCTTTATTAGACCTTTATTTCTCTCTCTTGGACTTTAGCAGTATTTTAGGTATATTTCTGTATCAAACAATATAGACACTGAGGCATTTCTTGCTATATATCATCCACCTAGGGCATCTAGGGCATCTAGACCTGGAATCAAGAAGACTAGTTCATATCTGGCCTCAGACACTACTAGCGATGTGACCTTGGGCAAATCACTTAACCTCTGCCTCAGTTTCCTCATCTGCAAAATGGGGATAATAATGGCACCTAACTCCCAGGGTTGTGAGGCTCTGATGAGATCCTATTTGTAAAGCACTTAGCACCATCCCAGGCACATAATAAAGCTATAGAAATATTAGCTGTAATTGTTATTTCTAAATTTCTAGAGTGGCTGGGCCAGTTCCTAGTTTCACTGACTTTGTAATAGCATGCCTGTTTTTCACACTTTCTTCAGCATTAACTGTTACCATCTTTTGTCATCTTTGCCAGTTTGCTGGAGGGCTCAGAGTTGTTTTATTTCTATTTCTTTTGATAGTAATTTGAAATAATCTTTCATATAGTTGTTAATTGTTTACAAATTTTCTTTTGCTTCTTTTGGCTTTTAGTCAGGTACCTTAGCATTCCTACAGGCTTTTTCATTGAAAGGAAATTAAGATAGAATATTAATCTTTTTTGGAAATGAGTCTGAATACTTAGAACTGTAAATTATGTGATATTTCTATAGATTGGTGAAGTTTTGACAATTTTTGAGCACATTTCACAAATACATTTATATGTACATATACACATATGATCATACTTGATATTTACATATATGGCATTTTAAGGTTTATATTTTACATATATTATCTCATTTGATCCTCAGAAAAACTGTGAGGTACGTGCTTTTATTATCTCTATTTTATAGATGAGGAAAATAAGCCTAAGAGATATTAAATTCCTAGCTTAGGGTCACACAGCTAGTAATTGTCCAAGGTGGAATTTGCCTTTCTATACCGTTCTAGTCTGTCACTTTGTGTTGTCCTGTTTAATTCTGCTACTTCATTCTGACCAGTCTCTCATGACTTGCTGCTCTCACTACCATGCTTTTGCTGATCTTTTTATATCTTGCTTAAGATACTTTCTTGTCTTTTTCCTGACTTTATACCCATTCTTTAAAGATTAGATTCATTTTTATCAATTTTCAGTAGACTTCATTTATGCATTCTCATTGATTCTTTTCTGGGTTTTCTCAGAATTTATATGTCATGGGCACATAGTAGACTGCAGAAATGGCCTGTTGCATGTAACCGAAGTTTCCTGTTTTTGTCGTCCTAATTTTATAGCTTGTGGATGATACGAAAGAAAATCCTTTAGAACAGAAAATAAGAACATAGGGAACCATAGAATGTAAGCATATTGAGAGCAGGAACTCATTTTTCTCTTTGTATCTTTACCTTCTAGGACTTGGCATTATAATGGGCATGTAAAGATTTATGGAATTGAAAATCTGCTATGTTGACTTTCCACCATAATACCAGTTATCACAGGCACAGTTGTATCTAATCTGGAGCATTCTTGGGCAACAGCATAAATGGAGAGCTGGCATTGAGAGCTGGCTGCAGATTGGGAGACCGTTAGAGAAGGGGGGAAGACAATGGAAATACAGAAGTCCTTATAGACATTCATGACTGGCTTTCACTTTTTTCCTTGAATGAGGAGAAAAATAAAGATTGACAGGTGGAAAGAAAGTTTAGGGATGACTTCCAGTTGTCATTTTTGTTGTTGTTGGGTCATTTCAGTTGTGTCCTGCTCTTTGTGATGCCATTTGGGGTTTTCTTGGCAAAGATACTAGCAAGGTTTGCCATTTCCTTCTCCAGCTCATTTTTCAGATGAAGAAACTGAGGCAGACAGGGTTAAATGACTTGCCCAGGGTCACACAGATAGTAAGTGTCTGAGGCAGAATTTGAACTCCTGTCTTCCTGACTCCAGGTCTGGTACTCTGTCCACTATACCACTTAGCCACTCCAGTTTTAGTTATATATGCATCCTGTTTGGGGAGTGAATGGACTGGCCTCTTTCTTGAGCCCCAGTGGGTCTTGTTAGGCAACGCTTTTAGAAAATGAGACTTGACCTGCATTTTTAACTTGGAATCATAGGATAATAGAGTGAGAGCTGGAGTAGACTTTATCAGGTCATCAATTTCAAACTTCTCATTGTACAAAGGAGCAAACTGAGGCCCAGGAGGTGAAGTTAGTTGTCTTAGGTCACATAGGGAACAAGTAGAGAACTCTAATTTGACCCAGAACTTCTAACTCCAAATCAGTGCTTATTCCGTGATACCACGTAGCTTCTTAAATCAGTCCTCGGTGTATCTTAGGGTTCAGGGTATTTTTTTCCCCACTATAGCTTGATCAGTATGATTGTTTTCTAAGATGAAATTAGTGGCTAGTAATGGTTTGGTTTTTTAAGCTGTGATCTGTTTGGGACTAGTGAAACATTTTTATCTGACAAGAGCCTCACTTGTTGATAAAAGTTTATGCCAGGTTAACTTTTTAAAGTTAGTGAAAGAATCAAAGCATCATGTTAGGTCAACTCCTGGTTAACATGACCAAAACTGCAAATGTTTTATATGATTTGAGCATTGTCACAGGTACTTTAGTCTTTTAGTAGGAGTACATTCTACACTTGTTCAGGTCACATAGCCTTTCTATGCTTTTTCTTGGTCAACTTGACCAAAGAACTGGTCACATAAGTAGTTGTTTGCTAGTGATAAGCTTTTCTGTATTTGGAGGGGCTGGTCTTCAGACATAGTTGATTCACAGGATTGTACTTGAATTCTTTCCATGCTGTCCTTGGCCTGGAGAAGTTCATTTCCTGAAGAGGAGATAAGGGATATATATCACTTTTATTAGAATTATGAGTAAAAAGCCAAAGAGAATGTCAGACCATTCAAAAACTTAGGAGACCTTAACACTGGAAAGGCTTAGATCTAAGTTTGCGTTTTTTAAAAACATTTTAATTCTAGCGTAGAGGCATGCTGTCCATCCATTCCCCACAGTATTTTTGAGCATGAGGAAAGCTACATTGGACTATTCCTTTTATTGAGAAGTGATATTCTTGTATATGTGTGTATACATCTCTGAGGCTGTTCACTGGTGAAGAGTGAATATGAGTTGTGCTTTATTCTCTAATTGTGTTACAAAGCAAGGTCAGTCTTTACATATGATGCTAGACCATTTGAGATCCATGTATATGTGTGCAACTCAGAAATCTTTACATTTTTAACAGTGGAGTTAAGGAAGCTGTAACTGCTTCCTTTAGTCATCTGTCTTGTGCCAGGACCCTTAACCCTAGATAACTCCTTTGTGAGAAGCAGGAAGTGCACCTAGGTATTAGAATAAACCCTATGATTGCTGGAAAAAAATGCAAGAGAGACCTGGAATTCTCACACTGGATCAAATTTAATCATACTTTTGTGGCCTGAACACATGAAAAATCTGTAATGAAATAGCATTTATTAACTATATCTATTACGTTTTTAAGCAATTAAAGTTGAATAGAGAGACTACTCAGCCCTCCTCAGGTGTTACTGACTAGGTAATGGTTGCATAAATGGAGCAAGTCTTATACTTGATTACTGGGTCTTCTGTGTTCTGACTCAGTTGTCTCTGAAATAGAAGGCTAAGACTTTGAATTAGATTAGATGTAACAATAGTTCATATCTTATACTTTACAGAATTATTTTTCATAACAACTTTGTGAGGTAAGTAGTGACATCATTATTATATATTTAGAGATAAGGAAACTGAAGGTCACTGAGGTGGATTGGTTTGTTTGTACCAGTTACAAGACTAGTGTCAAGGCTGTACTTGAACCTAGATTTTAAGACTTTAGGTCTAGTGGTCTTTCCATAACAGAGATGAGGAAACAAGAGATACTGTAGAAATAAAATGGACCACATTGGATAACTGATTTGATATGAGAGTGAAGGACAGGGAGAGTCAAAGATCCAATCCAATCCAGGGTTGGATTTTTTGTAACATGCCCCTGCACAGATGGCCATTTTCCACCCCTCCTTTTTACCTTCCTTTTCTGTGTCTTCCCCCATTAGAGTATAAGCTCCTTGAAGGCAGACACTATGTTTCTTTCTCCTTGTATTTGTAGTTCCGGTTCTTAGGCACTTAACATTGCACCTGGCACCTGATAAGTGCTTAAATAAGGCTAATTGAGGGGCTGCTAGGTGGCACAGTGAATAGAGCATTGGCCTAGAAATCAGGAGGATTTGAGTTCAAATGTGGCCTCAGATACTTGACACTTAACTAACTGTGTGACCTTGGACAAGTCACTTAACCCAATTGTCTTGCCTTCCTCCCTCCAAACCCCCCCCCCCAAAAACACCAAAGTCAGTCATCACACCTTGTAATTGTTAAGCTGTGTACAATGTTCTCCTGGTTCTGCCGACTTCACTCAGCATCAGTTCATATAAGTCTTTCTAGGTTTTTCTGAAGTTTACGTTTGTTGTTTCTCATAGCACAATAATGTTCCATTACGTTCATATACCACAACTTGTTCAGCCATTCCCCAGTTGATGGACATCCCCTCAATTTCCAGTTCTTGGCCACCACGAACAGAGCTGCTCTAAATATTTTTGTACATGTGGGTCCTTTCCCCATTTGTATGATCTCTTTGGGATACAGCCTTAGAAGTGGTATTGCTGGGTCAAAGGGCATTCACATTTTTATAACCCTTTGGGCGTAGTTCCAAATTGGTCTCTAGAGTGGTTGGATCAGTTCACAACTCTACCAGCAATGCATTAGTCTTTCAGTTTTCCCACATCTTCTCCAGCATTTATCATTTTCCCATTTTGTCATGTTAACCAGTCTGACCGGTGAGATGTGATACCTCAGAGTTGTTTTGATTTGCACTTCTCTAATCAGTAGTGATTTAAAGCATTTTTCCATACGTCTATAGATATCTTTCATTTCTTCGTCTGACAATTGCCCATTCATATCCTTTGACCATTTATCAATTGGGGAATGACTTGTATTCTTATAAATTTGACTCATATCTCTATATATTTGAGAAATGAGGCCTTTATCAGAGACACTGGTTGTAAAAATTCTTTCCCAGTTTTCTGTTTCCTTCCTAATCTTGGTTATATTGGCTTTGTTTGTTCAGAAAACTTTCAATTTAATGTAATCAGAATTATCCATTTTACCTTTCATAATGTTCTCCACCTCTTTTGGTCATAAGTTTTTCCCTTCTCCATAGGTCTGACAGGCATTACTTGCTCTCCTAATTAGTTTGTGGTTATCCCCCTTTATGTTTAGTCATATATCCATTTTGACCTTGTCTTGGTATATACAGAGTGAGATGTTGGTCTTTGTTTTTCCTCTTCTGGATAGGCTTTCATTTCTTAACAAAAATGACTCGTAGAACTGATGGGGGCATAGTTTAGTGGAACTGTATTTAGTAGAATGTCTCACTTTGTCATAGGTGAGAAAACTGAGGCACAGGTCAAATTATTTCCCCAAGGTTACAGAGTTGCTAAAGGATGAAGGATTGCAGATGAAATGCCTACCTGGGGAAGTATCCTGCTTAAAGGTACTACGTATTTGTTGGCAGAGTTTTTGACAGAGCTGAGACTACAGGATTTCTAGTCCAGCAGAAGTGTATGTTAATTCTCACTTTTTTTTATAAAACCTAGGCAAGCTCAGTTCTATGAGGGAATGGGAGTTTTGATTTGGGGAGGTGAGAATAGGTAAGTAAATCTAGAAGAGGGGTGGGAAACCTGTGGCTTGGAGGCCACATGTAGCCTTCTAGGTCCTCAGATGCGTCCTTTTGACTGAATCCAAACTTCACATAACAAATCCCTTTAATAAAAAGATTTGTTCTATAGAACTTGGACTCAGTCACAAAGCCACACCCAAGGTCCTAGAAGGCCCCGTGTGGCTTGGAGGCCTTAGGTTCCCCATCCCTATTCTAGAACATAGAATGTTTTTCAGGGCATAAGGTATTGCCCCTGCCCTCAATGAATAGACAGTTTGCTTTGAAATAATGTCTGCTTCTCCCTCAGGGAACTTTTGAAGGTTTATAATTGCAAAATTTTTGAAAATAATAACTCACATTGTAGGGTTTTCTGGTATACAACACTTTCTTTAACCCTATGAGATAGAAGAAACACTGTTATCCTTACTTTACATTTGGAAAACTGGGGCTTAGGGAGCTACAGTGACTTGCTCCTGGTCACTTAATTGGTAAGTGTTAGAGCTGGGACTTGATCTGTTACTTCTGTTACCCCCCCATATATATGTATATGTATGTGTATGTATGTGTATATGTATATGTATGTATGTATATATGTGTGTGTATGTATACATATATGTATGTGTATAATATATATATATATATATATATGTAAGCTTTTAAAACTAGTGTTTGTAGTGCCAACAATATTTGCAGCACCAATGACAACTGTGAATATGTTGGCATAGTGTTCAGTTGCAAAATATGACAGACTCCCCATATGGAAGAAAGAAGCAAACATTTATTCAGACACCAGAAAACCAAATCCCCAAACCAGAAAGTCAGATCCATCATAGTAGCAAAGAAGTTAATACACCACAACACAGCAGAGAGCCACACTATCCTTTAGCCTTTCCACAAACCAACAATCACAAGCCTAGCTGTCTGCCTGGGTTTGTCCTTTCCTCCCTCCAATGCTAACTGCTCCGACATCCAGCTTCCTGTGAGCTCTGCTCTATCTTTCAACAAACTCCTCCCACCGTAGGCTCGAAGTGATTACATTCAGCCTGTTAGGGGGCAGGGAAGATCTTCAAATTGGGGAAAGTCTTCAAATTCCCTTAGGCTTATTAAGGGGCAGGGAAGATCTTCAAATTCCCATGACCAGTACAGTGTTATATAAATTCAAGCTATTATGTGTATATATATATATGTGTGTGTGTGTGTGTGTATGTGTGTGTATGTATGTGTATATTATATGTGTGTGTATATACATACATACATATATATATATATATATATATATATATATATATATGTTTATGTATATGGAAGAAGAGAGAGAGGGAAAAAGAGAGAAAGAAATCACCATTAAGAGGACTACTTAGTGTTTGCTGCCCAACAACTCCAGGAGAAATGCCAGGAGTAGAACAGAGGTTTGTACACAATGTTTGTAGATTTGACCAAGGTCTTTGATACTGTCAGTCATGAGGGCTTATGGAAAATTATGTCAAAATTTGTTTGACTGGAGAATTTTGTCAGTGTCGTGCATCAATTTCATGAAGATGGCATGCTTGCCTGGATTCTGGATAATGGATGTTATTCTTGTGCTTTCCCAGTCATCAGTGGAGTGAAACAATGCTGTGTGCTTGCTCTCATGCTTTTTGGCATGATATTTTCAGCCATATTGTCAAACGCCTTGGGTGAGGATGGACATAGCATCAAGGTCAGCTATCACACTGATGGTAAATTCTTCAGCTTGAATAGCCTATAAGCCAAGACCAAAGTGGAAGAAGTGTTGGTGTGTGATTTTTTGTTCTTTTCAGCTGCTTGTTTACTCAGTGTAGCCTCCAAATTGGAGATGTAATAAAGTATGGATTGATTCTTTGTTGCTTGTGCTAATTTTGGCCTAACAGTTAACACCAAGAAAACACAGATGCTCCATCAGCCAGCGCCACACCATCCATACATGGCACTATCGGTTATAGCAAATGGAGAAGTTTTAAATGCTGTGGATAAGTTCGCTTACCTTGGCAGTATACTTTCTAGAGATGTACACATTGATAATGAAGTTGACGCAGGCATTTCCAGAGCTAGCTTAGTGTTTGGGAGACTCTGGAAGAAAGTGTGGGAGGGGCAGCTAGGTGACAGAGTGAATAGAGCACCGGCCCTGAAGTCAGGAGGACCTGAGTTCAAATCTGGCCTCAGACACTTACACAAAACTAGCTATGTGACCTTGGGCAAGTCAGTTAACCCCAAATTGCCCTACCTTCCCCCCTCCAAAAAGCAAAAAAAAAAATAAAGTGTGGGAGAGAGGAGATGTTAGACTGACTACTGAAGGTCTACAGAGCTGTTGTGCTGATTTCATTGTTGCATGCCTGTGAAATCTGGACAGTATATCAGTGCTATGCCAGGAAACTGAATCACTTCCATTTGAATTGTCTTAGGAAAATTCTGAAGATCATCTGGCAGGGTAAGATACCAGACATTGAGGTCCTTTCTTGAACTAACCTGCCAAATATTCAAACTCTAATGCAGAGAGTGCAACTCCAATGGATTGGCCATGTTTGAATACCAAATGTACTGCTTGCCAAAAAGAGTGCTTTATGGAGAACTCACATGGGCAAGTGCTCACATGGTAATTAGAAGAAGTGATACAAAGACACTCTCAAGATCTCTTTTAAGAACTTTGGAATCAATGGTGTGACATGGGAGTTACTGGCACAGGATTGCCCAGCATGGTATGCTTTCATCAGAGAAGGTACAGAATTGAAATAGCTAAAAAAAATCAAACAAACCTAGGTGGCACCTTTAGAGAATCCACCCCAGATGTTCACATGGACTATTTGTGCCTGACCTTTGGTAGAGCATTCTAAGTTCATATTAGTCTGATCAACCACAGTTGGGCACGCTGAAACTTCACGCTAACATATTGATGCCATTTTGGTCATCATAGAGAATGAAGGACAGTAACCAACCAACCAACCAACATACGTGTTTATAGCCACTGTATAGAGAAACCTTTGTAAATGGACTATTAACATGTTACAAGAATGGCAGTGGAAAAAGTCCCCAGGAAAGAAAGCAGTGTGGCATAATGGATAGACTGCTGGACTTTAGAGTATAGGAGACCTGGATTTGAAGTCTACCTCTGACATTTATGAGTTGTGTGACCTTGGGCAAATCTTGCCTTAGTTTGATCAGATCTTGGTTGTATTACTGACTAGCTGTTTAACTTTGAGCAAGATGCTTCCTCATTCAATTTTTCATATATAATCTTACCTCAGATTTATGAATAGTTCTCTGACCTTGGGAAAATCACTTGAGCACTGAGACTCAATTTCTTCATCTTTAAGATGGGAATAATAATAGCACCTACCTCACAGTGATATGAGGATCAGATGAGGTAATGCAAGAAAAGCTTTTTTAAACTTTAAAGTGTTAATAAATTCAGGCTATTATTAATAAAATGTTACCAAGGAATAGAGAGACAACTGTAATGAAGAGAGACTGAAATATTAATTAGGTCTCTAGTCAAAATTCTTACGAAATCTCAAAAGGTGTTTATAAAGTATACATAGACTTTCCCAGCAAACACAGACATGTTAAACTTGAAAGAGCCTCTTGAAACTTTATAGGTATTCAGTGTCAACATTTATTTAGTGCCTACTTTGTACAGAAAGTACCATGGAAGAGTGTGATTGAGAAGATAATGTCTCTGCCCTTCATGGAGTACATAATCTGGTGGGAGGATCCCATACACAAATGAAAATACCAAATGATATTTAATAAGTGCATAAAAGGTGTGAGCCTAGTGCTGTGTGAGCTCCAAGAGAATTTTAGGGCAGATTGAAGGAAGTATCACAGAATGGGTAGGAAGTATATGAAATTATTTTGTTTTCTACTTTCCTAAAGAGACAGTAGACTAAAAATAGCAATTCATGGATAATTGGCTCTCAACAAGCAACAAGGGGAACCTAGAGATGTTGGTGCTGCCATTTCATATTAGTGTTATGAAGGGCAACTATGCTTTGTCACACAGTTTGTCTCTTGGTGCCACTGTCAGACAAAGTAATGGGCTGGCTTACAGCATTCATTGATCTAGCCCACTATTGTATAGCTTTTGTTATGAAGTTGAAGAAGGCCCAGTTGTATTCTAAGTTGCATGTGTTATTCTGGAAAACTCTCAGGTGTTAGTAATCAGTATAGTGATACATTCTGAATTATTAATGCAGGTAGTTATTACCAGAGAGGTTTCTGTTGGCCATAGAATCATGATTGAGCCTGTGCGTGGCTGAGAGGAGTCTGTGACCTTTGCTGTAAGCTTATTTGGTGTATTATGTTTTTATTTTGAGATTGTTTGTCTTGTCCATCTTGTTATCAGTGTCTTTTGATAGTGTTTGGCGTTTATAGTAGACACATAATAAAAGTGCAGCAGTTGTTTATTTAGCAACATTAAAGATTCTTGTTTGTAATAGAATACAGGTGATTGAACTGTTGCATTCATTAATCAGGGACCTTTGAGGCAAATTGGAAATGAAATAAACTAGTGAAAGTAGTTATTGGGGTTCTTTTGGTCAGTCTTATTCTTCACAAAACAATACTGTTTTGAAATTCATTAAAGAGCTTTAAAAAATGAAAGTTTTTGATCTTTTGATGCTGTAGAATTCGTCAGTTTTTCTGTAAATGTACTTGGAAAACTGTCTCTGATCAATCTTCTTTCATTAATTACATTCTTTTTATCACTATAAAGCACTTCCTGGACTGGAATGTTGACTGTGGGAAGGCAGTGACCATGACTGATCTAATCATAGTATCTTCCCCAGTATCTGGTGTAGTAATCAGTATGTATTTTTTAAATTGAATTCTGATTTAATTATTAGATTATTAAAGTATGCGGATACTTTGCATATTCAACTACAATATATCTTTTTCTCCCCCCTAGTATTTTGCCTCTGTCTTATACTCCATCAACCCTGCTTTTAAGCATTTTCTTCCTGGAGATACCAGTTTATTTAGCAAAACTTTTGCTTCAGGTTGGGGTTGTGGCTGGGAAAAGGACCTGCCTGGAGGCTTACCAAAGCTTAAGATACTCATCAGAAATAGTGAGTATCTCTGGGCTGTCTTGTTCTGATAAACAGTTTGCAACAGATTGATTAAGCCACTCCGATTCACCCAGACATTGCTATTTCGTCTAAACTTCTAAGTTCTAGTGAGTTAGAAGATCAGATTGTTGTTTTTCTTTTTTAAATGCAGCCAGATTGTGAAACCAAAGATGTTTTACCCCTCTTAAAATTTTTCCTTCACACCTATGACACTTTGAGGCAGCATTATACATTAAAAAGGACATGACGTTTGTAGTTGGGGGACTTGATTTTAAATCCCAACTCTGTCATTTACTGCTTTTGTGAATTGGGCAAGTCATTTAACTCCTTTGGGTCTCAGTTTCTTCATCTATAAAATTAGGGAATTGGACTCTACTTTTAAGGTTCCTTCCAGCTCTAGGTCTCTGAGCCTAAGCGTTCTCAGTATTTTTTTTAAATTTTTTTTTATTTACTCATTTACTTTTAATTTACAAGATTCAGTTCCACAATCACTTGAGTTTTAGATTTTCTCCCCTCCCTCCCCCCCTCCCCCATGGTGGCGTGCAATCATGTATAGGATCTGCAAATACTTTCATATTGTACAATAGTTTGGTTATATAGAAGAGTTGTAACCAGTGAGTGATCACTGGGAAAAAGAAAGCAAAACCAGACATGAAAGAGAACGATAGCGTGCTTTGCTTCAGTCTCCATTTAAACTATAGTCTTTCTATATCTTTCTCTGAGTTTAGATATCTCCTTCCATCCT
>CM053580.1:131721136-131763619 GCA_028627135.1 Pseudochirops cupreus
CCGTGATTTTTTTTTTAAATCTCTGTGGGGCTCTGCTTCCAGAAGGGAAAGCTCTGTCCCAAGTCGCTGGGGTCCTCCTGGCTGCCGTAGCTCTTAGGGAGAGGCTGGGAACTCCTCCTATTTACTTCCGGCTGACTGGATAGCAAGGACTCCAAGACCGAGGCCCAAGACGGCGATCCGGATCCAGGCCGCTCAACGCGAGAGCCCTGGCCTGAGTACAATCGCTCAGTCCCCCTGCTGCCTGCAGGCCGGGGCGGGAAGCTGCAACCCCGAGGCGGGTGCAAAACCTCTGCCTTTCGCTTTTCTGCTCTGGAGGCCTTCTGGCCGGAGTGCTTATCTCCGCCTTTCACAATTCCCACTTGCAGCTGTCGCTAATCCGCTCACCTGAAGCTCCTGAGCTCCTCCTGTCCAGCCGCCCCCGGGGCACAGCCGTGGCTTCAGGCCAGGCTGGTTTCAGTTTGCAGTGCTGATATGGTTCCTCGTAGCCGAGCTGACTTTAGTGGGAAGTATCTTTGTGTGCGTTTTGGAGTTCTAGAATTGGTTTAGAGTCCTATTTTATGGGTATTTTGGGGTGGCTATGTGAGCGCTGCGATATGTTGCTGCTGCTACGCTGCCATCTTGGCTCTGCCCCGCCATGGTTCTCTTTTCTAGTTTTTTTCCTTTAGCATTCTTATTTCATTGAGAAAAACATATTTTACCTTATTTTAAAAAAAAACACAAAACTTTTTATCTCTTCCAGGAATTCTAGTTGAATTTGTGTCCAACCTGTAGATGTTTTATGTTCATTTTCTTCTGGATTTGTGTCTTGAGCATCTGTGTCAACATAATAGCTTTTTACGGTGTGGGATTTGTTTGCTTTTCCTTTCAGTCTGTTTCCTGACTTCAGATTTGATGGTAGGTTTGAACTCTGTGTACTTCTTCTGTAGGGAAGATCTGCGTTGGTCTCATTGCCGCTTTCTTGGGAAAATGAGTGTTAACATTGTTCCAGGATTTTAGGGACAGTTCAGACTGGGAACTTGCAGGGTTTCAGTGCTCTCAGAGTGGTCTGATCCAGAGCAAAGTCTGATTGCTTCTCCCTTTCTCTGAGTTCCAAAAATTGCTGACCTGGCTTACAGTCTGAACGGATTACTCCTGGACTTACACTGTCAACCAGCTGGGAAGCTCTACTGCTTCAGTTACAGAACTGTAGCTACTGCCTCTTTGGTCTGGTTTTCCTGCTTTGGTTTTTGTTCTGTAGCCCTCAGACTGAACTGGATGATGGAATCGATACCCTGTTCTGTTCCTGGGGTTTGTTCCTGCTGCTTCTTCTGAGTTTCTTCCTCTCTCCTTGTTCTGCCTAGGGCTTGACAGTGCTGAGAGAAGGGGAGATTAGTTACAGGTCTCCTTATCAGTCTGTTTTAGATCTGTGATCTGGAATTGGATAGGGGGTAACAAAAACTGCCACTTTACATCTGTCCTTAATGGGATACCCTTGCATGGGTCTGAGACCCCTCCTTGCCCTGGTTCACAGCCTCTCCCTGGGTGTTTGTGTTTTGTGTGAGTGCTTCACACCAGCCTCAGCCCCCAGGGTCAGTAGATCTTTCTATTTCTATATGTCTTCTTGGGTTGGAAAAATGGCTCACTGTGACTTTTTCTTGGATTTCCTTATCAGAATTCAACTTAGTACACATTTAAAAAAATGTTTAGAGGAGTTTTGTCAGACACCTTCTCACTGTATGAATTCCTACTACTCTGCTATCTTGACTCTGCCAATTAGTGTAATTTGTAATAAAATTTCTTTTCAGGTTAAATTACTATTCTTTCTCATTGTTCTGTCCATTTTCTTTTTTAGAGACTGAATTTCTAGTGTATAAAACTTTAATGATGTTACTTTCTATTGAAATAATTATTTCATTATCATGACATGTAGGACTTAGATGGGACCTTATAAAGAAGGAAGTTTGGTGGAATGGAAAAAGCCCAGGATTTAGTCAGAGGACGTAGGTTCATGTCTGCAATGACATGGGCTCAAGTTTCAGATTTTGGACTCGTGGGTACCTGTGCAACCTCCAACGAGTCACTTAACTTTTCTTGACCTTAGTTTCCTTATCTATAAAATGAAGGGATTGGACCAAATGATGTCTAAGGGATCTTCAAGTGTTGATTTAAAAGTCCTGTGATCCCTTGAATGAAATCAAGATATTTGTCTGAAAGAAAAAGTAGTAAATTTCTTTGGGACTCTTTTTGGATAAAAGGACTTAAATGGATTCAAACATATCAAAGTTAACGTTTACCCCCAGAGTGTGTGAGTAGGAGGAATTAAATGCAAAATCCAGATGGCCAAGAAGTAAAAATTAAACACTCAATTTCTGTTTTTCGTACTCATGACCAATATGGACCATTTGCATTAGACCTAAATAGAATGGCTTATTTAAGATTAATTATTCTTATTCCTGTACTAAAGTCACAATTCCATTTGACAATGTGACAGGACAAAATTGTATTTTTAATCCTGGAAAACTACACTTCAGAATTATGTCAAATTATCAAAATCCTGTTTCTCATATCAAAAATAGCTTTTCCACACATTCTTTGGTGTACCTGACCTGTTTGGTTGTCTTTAGAAAAAGGAAAACTTCAGTGGGGGAGTCAAATGTTCCAACCAGTTTGATTTATGTTAGAGCTGTTCCTTATTTTTAAGAAAAAGTGAGGGAAAGATAAAACTGAAGTACTCTATTCTCATACATTGAAGCTCTATCCATTGGAATAGTCATTATGCTTGAGCTGAATATCTATCAATAAGCATTTATTAAACACCTATAATGTGTCAGGTGCTTTGCTAGGTTTTGGGAAATACACTGACAAAAATGAAAAATCTCTGTTCACAAGGAGCTTATATTCTTTTGAGAGGAGAAAACGTATCTATAAAAGTATACAAAAAATTTATACAAAGTAAATATAATTTTCCGGGGAAGGCACAAGCAGCAAGGGATATTCAGAAAGTTCTCTTGTAGAGGTTGGTATTTGTGCTCCTCCTTATAGGAAGCTAGGGATTCTAAAAGATGATATGAGGAGGAAGTGCATTCTAGGTATGGGATATAGCTGGTTTGAAGACCCAGACGGGACATGGTTTTCTGTGTGAGGTACATCAGTGAGTCCTCCTTATACTGCTTACCACTACCAAGGGAATCTTTGTTGATACACTCAGTCAGGTATGTGGCTCACTTTTTCAATTTTTAAGCTGGTCTCTAAACTTAGGCATCTGGTTCATATTTCTGGACCTCAGTTTCCTGAGGAGGTTGTTGTACAAACCCATTTCCAAAATTCTTTTCAGTTCTAAAGGTTTTTGATTCCGTGATATTTTGAGATCAGCCTCATTCTCTGCTCATGTCATATCCTGAGTCCCTGGATTCTTAATGAAGAGAGAAGAGTATAAATTGATTCAAATAAGTTTTTTTATATTGGCTTCCATTTCCTATTAATTCCCTTCCATCTCTAAATTGTTATACTAGACTTTTTCTCATTTCGTTTAATGTGTTTTGTAGTTGTGTGGTTTATTGGTGTATAATTTTGCATTAGATTATCCCTTTTACTCTCTTTACCCTTTCCAGTTATGTGTTGTCTTCTCCTATTAGAATGCCAAGGGAATATAGGAATTGTCTTGCTTTCTTATATTTTTAATGTTAGCACTTGGAATTATGCTTGTCTCTTATTAAGTCCTTAGTTAATGCTTTTTCAATTACTTATTTCTTCCTTTATTTTGGGATCTTGTTGATGTGAGTACTCTCTCTCTCTAGTAGGAACCCATCCATATCTTCTCATCATGTAGTCTAATTAAATCAGCAATCATTTAAGTATCTGTTATCTACCAGGGCATAGTGCT
This sequence comes from Pseudochirops cupreus, assembly GCA_028627135.1. NCBI lineage: Eukaryota > Metazoa > Chordata > Mammalia > Diprotodontia > Pseudocheiridae > Pseudochirops > Pseudochirops cupreus. The sequence continues at coordinate 131,724,999 of CM053580.1, forward strand.
GAGTGTTGGGGATACAAAGATAGGTAAAACTCACCTGTACTTACTCTCATGGAGCACATAATCTAATGGATGAGACAACGCACATAATTATGAACAAACAATATGTACACAAGAAAAATTGGAATTAATCTCAGAGAGATTAATTAAGATTATGGAGGACCAGAAAGGACGTCTTGCAGAAGGTGAGACTTTAAGCTAAGACTTGAAGAAAACTTGGAAAGGCCGCAGGCAGAATGATTACGTGGTTTCAGGCACAGAGGAGAGCCATTGTAAATACCTTGAGTGTCATGTTAGAGGAACAGCCAGGAGCCCAGAGTCACTGCATAGTAGAGTATGTGAAGGAGAATAAGGTGTAAGAAGACTGGAAAGGGAGGGACTAGTTCATTAAAGGCTTTAAAAGCCAAACAAAGGGTTTTATATTTGATCTTGAAGGTAATAAGTAGCCAGTGGAGTTGATTGAGTAGGGGAGTGTGACATGGTTAGACCTGGGCTGCTGGAAGATCAGTTTGCCAGCTGAATGGACGATGGATTGTAGTGAGGAGAGACATGAAGCAAGAAGACCAACCAGGTGACTTTTATAGTAGTTCATGTGTGAGGTAATGGTGATGCTAGAGGGTCGTCAAAGAAGAGAAGGCATTATTTGTACACAGGGATGTGGAGAAGGTAGAAATAACAAGACTTAGAAGCAGATTGGATATTGGGGGTGAAAGAGAGTAAGGAATTGAAAGGAAAGAGAGTAAGGAACTCTATAGCCTGACTAAACTATTAGTTTTTCATGATTTTGAGAACAGATAGGTATGAAACTCACTTTTAAAATATGGTTGTATGGAATTATTTTATTGCATGGATATTTTAATATATTTGTCTAGTGAATAGTTAAAAATAACTTCTCAGAACATAAGCATTATTTTAGTCACAGATCACTTAACAGTTTAGCAAAATAAGCCATTTTACAGGTTTAAGGAAGAAAAGAGGAATTTAGTATTCAATAAAATTCAGTTGACATATGGGAGATTAAGGTGTCTTCATATTTTAGGATATGGAAAGTACCTTACAACTATAGCTGTTGCTATACTTAACAGCACATAAACGAATTGTTTACATTATTACAAAGAAGTTTAGAACAGACACGTATTTTCTGAAATTAGTAGGATGTTATACAGTGCCCTTATGGAACCCACATATAAAACAAGGCATTTTTGTATTTTTTAAAATGTCCAACAGAGGTTCATTTTTACTATTACTATAAGTTGACATGTATGATGCTTTAAATGTTTTATGTAACATTGTCTCATTTAATCCTGTAAACACCTACTATAGGTGTTTATTGGAGACTGATACTTGAGTTTTTTTCTCAAAGTGACATTATAAGGCTTACATGAAATAATGTATGTAAATCACCTTGCAGACATTAAGGCACTGTACAGCCTACAGTTATCATCATCATCATCTCTGTTACCATTATCCTTTTACAGATGAGGAAACTGAAGTTTAGAAATGGTAAGTGGCTTACCTCTAGTTACTCAGCTAGTTAAGTGACAGAGCAGCAACTCAAACTCAGGTTTTCCTTCTCCACATGTAGGACTCTTCCCATTACATTATTGTTCCCTTTCCAGATAGTGAAATTGAGGCCCATTGAGGTCAAATGAATTTGCCTAGTGTTTCATAGCTGATGTCTAGTAGCACCAGAAGTAGAAACTAGATCTTTTTTTACCTACCACTGCTACCCACTATTTACAGATGTGACTGACTTATAGGAAAATTCAGTAGGCAGAAATTGGAGCGTGTAAAAACAGATAAATTAAAGTTATTATTCACATTACAAAAGATTTCTTCACTTTCCAAAGTGGTTTACCTTAGTCTTTGTATCAGTTATCAGCTTCTTAAACTTGTGCATTTGTGATTTGTTTAATATACTTTTTAGGAAAATATCTACTTTAGAAAGCATCTGTATTCTTTTTTCATCCAAATCTTTGTATTGGCCCAGTCATATGTAGCCATAAGATAGAATTGCATTTTAGTTTTATGATTATAGAGGGTCTGAACCCAAAGTCCAAATCATGGTAATATATGATGTCCTTTTCTAATGATTGTTTTATTTAGATCTTGAAAAATATTTATACAAAGATTAACCCTGAATTTTGTATTTTATATTAACCTTGAATTTTGTATTTTTTTAAAACTTGGACTTTCACTTTTTTCAAAGCCAGACATCTCTTGCTATTGGATCAGGGGTAGGAGTTTCACAGACTTTAAGCTTCTGTTCACCTTTCCTCAAGTCTAGGTAGTGGGCTTCCTTCTCTTTTCCCTCCAACTATCTGAGTTGTTTCTTTATTCTTTCATATTTTGAAGGTGATTGCCAAGTAAAACAATATGACTTGTGGCTTTTAGAAAAGGAGTCCCATATGGATTGGTGTTTTGTTATGTTACTCAAAATACTAATTACCTAATGATTTCTCAGCTGAGATTAAATAGAATAAAAGTTCAGCTTACATTAGTGTTTTAGTTTTGCACAAAACTTCAGATGTACCCAATAGCAAATGTTATAATCTTTGGCATATCAATAAGAATTTCTCAAGAGAAGCTCTGAAATGGAAAGTAAGAAGAATTGAATTTGAAATCAAAAGCAGTGTGTTAGCTTGGTGCTTTGCAGACAGGCCTTTCCTCTAAATAATTTGTTCCAGGTGGAGAGTTAGTGGGAAGACATTTATTCTTGGTTTGGGAAACTCGTGGCATGATGCATTCATTGCTGAATATGAAAAGAATGCATATTGTTTTGGTTTGAAAGCATAAAAATATAGCTTTCTATAAAATCCAGCTCTTTCAGGAATTTCTTTTGTAGTAGACATGTACATCCTGTTTCTGTTGGAGTTTGTTATAAAGCATCATTTTGTCTAGCAGGTAGGTATGTGAATGTTTTAAATACTGTATTGAGTGGGAAGGGGAAAAACATTTGTTATGTGCTTATAGTTGTCATTGGAAGCAGTCTGTTTTATCTTGAGCTGGTACAGTCAGTATTTAGTACAGAAAAATAATCATGGTATGGTGTTCAGGATAGTGGTCAGGTGTCATCTTCTATTGAAGTTGTCTTGAGGGGAGCTAAGTTCTTGATTTAATAAAAGAGGCTTTTGGGGAGAGATACTCCAGAAGTTGGAGAGAATAAGTATTATTTAGGAAAGGAGGTATCTGGGCCTGAGTAGAAGAAACAAAGGGGGCATGGACCATGCTTGCTGTCTTAGAAGTAATGACAGCTTGAGAGCCCCTTAGGCTGGATCTGAGGTGGCTTTGCATTTAATGCTTTTGAAATCTACTGATTTTATTAAAATAGAATAGTCCTTTTGGATTGAGGTTGTCCTGAAAACCACCGGGATATATTATTTACCAAAGGCACTTAGAGGAACACAAATAGATATTGATTACTTTTTTTTTTATATTCTAGGTGAACTAAAGTTCACCTTGATGGAATCAATTTTTACCAATTGCTAGTTGTAGTGAAATGTTTCCACGGTAGGTTATTTGAATAGCTGTATGAATTTGGCACATGCCATAACGAGTTTAAGTTAGGTTAATAGTAATCATTCCACCAGAATGCTCTTTGAGAGCGGGCACTATTTTGTTTTTTGTCTTTATGTTCCCAAGTTCCTTGTACAGTTTGAATTGAATCTGGGTTCCCAAATCTATAGTTTGGAGCTTTAGGTATCCCTTGTTATTAGAATCAGTTTGTAAAACTTTGAATTTGTGGAATTGATAGAGAAGTAATTTATCTTATTTTAACCTTGCTAAGAATTTTCAAACTGGAATATGTCTTGTATTAGAGGAAGAGAAAAATTTTAGGAACTTCAAGTATGGAGTCTAGGGATTCCCCAAACAAAAGAAATTCCTAAGGTCTAAAGAGAGTAATGTGGCGAAGAGTTTTGTCTTTTGAACCAGAGTATCCCTGCCTTCTAAGGTCTTCCAAAGTATTTTATTTTTGAAAAATTTAAAAATAATTGTTATTTTAAAGCCTGAACTTAAAAAAAAAAACAAAATTAACCAAATTACCCCTTTAAAAATATTTTATAATTATATATTTTTATATTTTATATTTTAATTTTATATTACTCCTCTTCACCCACTCTGAGTTTCAGCCAGGTGTGATATCCATCTCCTGTCTTCGTATATTTGTACAGACCTTTCAGGAATCCTTGTCTTCTTTCAAAACACAGCTCAGGTGTCACCTCTTCTCTTTAGCCTTTCTTGAGCCTTCCTACCTAAATGTCTTCTCTTTTACCTCAGTATTCCTATAACATTTGATGTGGGTCTTTTCTGTGCCTCCAATCTTATATACCTTAACTCCCTTCCATAAACTCTGTGATCAGGTAACACTGGCCTCTTGGATGTTTCCTGCACAGGACACTGCATATCCTGACTCAGCATTTCCACCGGCTGTCTCCCCAGCTTGAAATACTCTCTCTTCTCATCTTCACCTTCCAGTCTCCCTAGGTTACTTCCAGTTTCACCTGCCAAAATCCCACCACCTTCAAGAAGCTTTTCTTGGTCCTTCGTAATCTTACTCATTCCCCTCTGAGATTTTTTCCAGTGTGTCCTGTAGTAGACGTGTCTGTGCATAGTTTGCATGTCGTCTCCTCCTTGAGAACCTGTAGTGCTTTTTGCTTTCCTTTGTATCCCTAGCACTTAGTACAATGCCTGATGCATAGCAGGAGCTTAATCAGTACTAGTTGGTTGATTGATACTTATCTCTCATATGTTTTATTTGGTTCCAAGGGAAAGAATTAATGAATGGTGTAGGATGGAAGTGATGATTGATGGAGCAAAGTCCTAGAGAAGATGGAAGGGGATAGAACTAAAGAGGAACGTGGAGTAAGGTCTTGATACAAAGTACATCACTCTCTTGGAGTGAGACAGGAAAGAAGAGAAATAAAAGTTTTGAGTTATTAAAAGGAAGTTTGAGGAAGCTTAGTATGCATAGCTTTCATTTTCTCATTGAGCAGTAGGAATTAAGGTTATCTAATGTGAATATGACAGATAGGAGAGACGGTTTAGAGACTTGAAGAGAACAAATTTTGGAATAGTCACTGAAAATGAGATACTAAAGACTAGAATAAAAAGAGTACTGACTATTTATTATTATTATTGTTTTATTGTTTGTTTATTTACACACTATTAGGGGTCCAAGGGAGCCCTATTTATTCAGCATAAAATTTTTAGTGAATGAAATCCTTATTGTGGTGTACTAGAAGAACACTGATTTGGGAGGATTTAGTTTTGAATCCTAACTTTGCTATTTGTAAGTTATCCAACTAATTTTGGACTTGTTTTCTTTGTCTCTAGCATGAGAACTTGGACAGGATGATAAGTAAGTGTCCTTTTAGTTCTAAATCCTCTGATGAGACTTTCTTCAGAAGAAGTTAGGATAAGTTAAAGAGGTGTGAAAGCATAGGTGGTTGTAGTCTAAGAATAGAAATTGGATTTCCAGGATGATTTTGTTTTTTATGTGCAAAATCTTACACACTGTAGAGACTCACTGCCCCTCCCCCCCCAAATAAACATAACTTTAAACCTTCAGAAAATAGGGAAGCAAGCATTTATGTGATTTTCGAAAGTATTAGATGTGATAATACTTGATTAAAGTACTTCCTCTTCCTCGGTAGTAATTCTAATTTCTTCTCTAATTCTGTTTATTTAGTCCTTCACCTTGTCTCTCAGGAGATGGGTAGTACCTTCATCATTGGTCCTCTGAAACTATGGTTCAACAATGTGTGGATCAGAATTCTTAAATTGTAGAAAATTGTTCATTTTTACAATGTTTAACAAGCATTCGTTAAGTGCCTACTAGATATCAGATACTGTGCTAGACTTGGAGGGGAGGGAGCAGTGCATTGCAGGTGTGAAGGGTTGGGGGTGATGGCGGTAAGCCAGTGTGAAAAGCATAGAGATATAGTAGATGGAATGTTATATACAGGGAACAACAGGCAAGCCAGTTTAGCTTAAATATAGAGTGTGCTAAGGAGGATAATATACCATAATTGGGGAAGGGTAGGCTGGGGCCAGATTGTGAAGTGTTCTTAAAAGCCATTTTAGTTAATAAATATTTATTTAACACCTACTACGTTCTACTCACTCTACTAAGTACTGGGATACAAATAAAAACAAAAGACAGCCACTTCTTTCAAGCAATTCACAGTCTAATGGAAGAGACAAAATGCACAGTTTTTATTTTATCATAGTTGTAGGAAGGTGCCATTGGAGCTTCTAGAACAGGGGAGTAACATGGTCACTTGTACTTTAGGAATGTCAGTTTTGATGCTATATGGATGTAAATGTATGAATGTCGAAGTTGTTGAAGGGAGGGATTGGATGTGGGGAGATCATGTTGGGGGCAATTGCAGTAGTCTAAGTGAGAGGACATGAGGACCTTGTGGTATGAGGAGAGATGTGGTGGTGAAGGCACATTTGTGATATATTTGAAGATAGAAGAGAAAACACTTGGTAACTAGGTGGATGTGAAGGGTGGGGAAGAGGTGATTCTGAGCTCATGATTCCAGATAATTGGACAGAGTGTGGTATTCTTACCAGTAATAGTCAAGGTAGGAAAAAGGAAAGGATTTGGGGAAAACAATGAGCTCTGTTTCGGACATAAAATTAGAGGGGTTTATGGAACATCCAGTTGGAGATATTGGGAGTAGAGTAAAGGAAAGGAATTAGGGAAGATTTGTTCTCTCTCTCTCTCTTTCTCCCAATTTTGTTTTAATAGTTGATAGTTTGAATCTATGGTAGCTTTTTTTTTAAATTTTAATTTATGGACTGAAACAAGCATTTCTATGACATAGTACAGTAAAAAGAAATGATAGCCATATGAAACTGTAAATGGGCAACTTGCTAGTCCTTTCAGTTATGTAACAAAATTATGTAAATTTCTTTTTTTCTCTCTTGTCCCCCCAGATGGCTACCATTACACACAAATAGATACAAACATCTAAGATTATTCTATACCTACTTCTGTTTATCTGTTCTTTCTCTGGATGCAGATAACGTCTTTCTTAATATATCCTTTGTAGTTAATTTAGGTATTTCTAATAGTAAAAATAACTTATTTGTTCACAGTTGTTTTTAAAACAATATTGCTGTTACTGTATACAGTGTTCTCTTGGTTCTGTTCATTTTGCTCTTTGTTATTTTGTGCTGATCTTCCCATGTTTTTCTGAAATCATTGAGCTCATCATTTCTTATAGCACTGTGGTATTCTATCACAATCATATACACAACTTGTTCACCCATTCCTCAATTGATGGGCATTCCTGCAGTTTTCAATTCTTTGCCACCACAAAGAGAACTGCTGTAAACATTTTAGAACATATGAGTTCTTTTCCTTTTTCTCTAATTATCTTTGGAAATAGACCAACTAGTGGTATTGCTGGCTCAAAGGGTGTATAGGTAGTTTAAAAACTCTGGGCATAATTCCAGATAGTTCTCTAAAATGATTGAATCAGTTCACAATTCCACCAATAATGAATTAGTGTCCCAGTTTTTCCATGTCTACTTCAACATTTGTTGCTTTCCTCTTCTGTCATTTTAGCCAGACTGGTAGGTGTAAAATGATATTGCAAGGTTATTTTATTTGAATTATTTTTTCATAAGACTATATATTGTTTTGAATTCTTCTATGGAAAATGAGATTATTACCAACAGAGAGTGTAGAGGGAGGAGAGAAGGCTCAGGACAAGCCACTTAGGGGGTATAAGACAAATTGGATAATACTGCAAAAGAGACAGAGGTAGAATGACCAGATCAGTAAGATGAAAAAATTACAATAGAGAATAGTGTCATGAAAACCCAGGAGGAGGGGTTGTTTAGGAAGAAGTGGGGAGTGGTGCTGGGATGAGATAGCAGTCAAACTCTACAGAGAGGTTTAGAAGGATAAGTCCTGAGAAAAGATAATTTTGAAGAGAAAAGTTTTAGTTATTTTAAGTTGGAAGTCAGATTGCAAAGAGTTAAAGTATACATGTGAGGGGAGAAAGTGGAGGCTAGTATAAGGTAGCTTTCTTTCTCTCCCCCCCTTCCTCCCAGTTAGACCATGAAAAGGAAGAGAACTCTAGAACAGTAGCTTGAGGGAATGGTAGGATCAAGTAAAAGTTTTTTTTTTAATAATGAGAGATAGTGGGACATGATTGAAAGTGGCAGAGAAATATTGGGCAGGGAGATAGAAAATTAGAGGGAAATAGGAACAAGCCACTGGAGGCAATGGAATGGGATTAGATCACAGATGCAGGTGGAAGCAGTGCATTTTACTGGGTGACTTGAAGCATGGAGTAGGGGGGAAGAGCTGCTTCTAAGATAAAATGTAAACTACTCTGTTGGGTTTTCAAAGCCTTTTTATAACTTGATCCAAGACTATCTTTCTAGCTTCATTTAATAAAACCACGCTTCCTATACTTTATAGTTCAGTCAAACTGGCATTCTTTCTGTTCCTCATACACTATACTTCATCTCCTATTTGCCTCTGCACTGACCAGCTCCCAAATCTAGAATACACTGCCTCTTAACCTCTAGCTCATAGAATCCATCTCTTCCTTTAAGACACAGCATCACATTCTCCTAGTGCCTTCCCTCTTTTAACTTCCTTTTATTTATTTTTTATTTCTTCTGTATATACTTACATGTGCACTTGTGCCCCTTTATAGAATGCGATTTCCTCTGAGAGTAGGAATTGTTTCATTTTTTTTTCCTCCATGTATCCTTTGCACCTAGTAGACACTTACATTTTTTGATTGATTGAAGAATGACCTTGGAAAGAATAGATTGAATTTTTCCCAGTGAATTCTTTGCTAAGGGCCTCTGCTGAGAGGTAGGCTTGAGGGCAGCAAGTATGTCTAGGTCTAGTTTAATAAAGTGAGAACATAAACACTATGGCTATATCCCTATGTCAATTCAATTTAACCAAACATTTATTTAGAACCTATTATATGCAAGGTACAGTCCTAGGCACTTGATATACAGAACATGTCTAGAGTATCAAAGACATTTTCTGGTTCTGTAAAGAGTGCTGTGAAGGTATATCTATAGTCATTATCTAAAACTTTGTCACTAAACCAGCTGAGAACTTCAAGGCGTGACTGTTGATTTAGAAATACTCAAAAGTGAATCTTTACTCAGTTAGCATGTGTATGACACTGTAAAGTTTGCAAAGTGCCTTGCATGTCTTCTCTCCTTTGATCCTGACAGTAACCCTGTGATGTACCTGCTATTATTCTCATTTTACACGAGGAAACTGAGGCAGGTTAGGTGATGTACTTGGGGTTGCATGGCTACTAAATATCTGAGATACAGTTTGAAATTAGGTTTTTAGCACTGGAGTTCAGCTGCTTCTAAAGACCAGAAGTATAACAGCTGGTGACAGTACCTTAGGAAATGGTATCTCCAAGTCATAACAAAATGAAGTTGGGCTTTAGACTGTGGGTCTAGGTTTGTAGTCTCAAAATTCCCTCTTGGATTAGGGGTGCTGGACTCTCTGGACCATGGGTCTGTTGTAATTTTTTTGTGTGTTCCTCCAAGTGTAAGCAGGTTTTAGGCTACCATTGTTGAAGTTTTAGAAACAAAATTATCACTGGAGGATATGTGAGAAAACAGGTGCACACATATATTTTGGTGAAGCTCTGGACTAATTCATCCATTCTGGAAAGCAATTTGAACCCATGCCCAAAATGCTATTAAACTATGCATACCTTTTGACCCAACAAGGAAATCAAAGTAAGGGCAAGAGGACCCATATGTACAAAAAATACATATAGTAACTCTATTTGTGGTGGCAAAGAATTGAAAACTTAGGGAATGCTTATCAGTTGGGGAGTAACTGAATAAGCTGTGGTGTATGAATGTGATGGTGTACTATTGTACTGTAAGAAATTATGAAGGGGATGGTTTCTTAGAAACCTAAAAAGACATGTCTGGACTGATGCAGAGGGAAGTGAGCAAATCCAAGAGAACAATCAGCTCAGTAACAACAGTATTGTAAAGATAATTAACTTTCAAAGACTTAGTAACTCTGATCAACACACTGTCCCACCACACTCCCAAAGGACTCATAAAATGTGTTACTCACTTCTAGATAGAGAACTGATAGACTCAAAGTAAAGCTGAAGCATGTTTCTTTTTCCTTTTTTCCTTCTCCATTTTATTTGAAAAAATTTTTTGAACATGGTGAATGCAGAAATTTGTTTTACATGACTATACATATTTGTAATAGGTTTTGTTTTTCTTGCTTTCTCATTGGGTTGGAAAGGAGATAAGGGAAAGAGAGAAATTAGAACTGAAAAAACTTTTAAAGGGTGTGCTTAAAAAAGGAATACAGAACCGCCAGGTTTCTATATCGTAACATTTTTAGTTATTGCTTAAGGTTGTAACCAGTTAGATCTCTTGTTGTCTTCTGGAGTCGTGATCCTACTTTTAAGACCAATGTAGTTTTAGTCTCCTGCCTGCAAGCCCAGCTGGCCAGCCTGCTGTTATTGGGGCTGCCAATGCATCTTGATGTCTTGGCTGCCTTGGGCTGCTCCGTGTGGATTTTATGATTATATATTATTTATATAGCACCACAAGTACACATAGGTGAAGTGTGCCAAACAAATAACAGATTCTCACTCTGAAAACTAGCATTCTAAAAGGCACCAGCTGTTTAAGGACCATGTAGTTCTAAACAGGCATTGAGCAGAGCCTGGTAGTTTTGGGTGAAATGTCTAACATATGGTCCTGGTCCTGGTCCAGGTCCAGGTCCAAGTGGACTGTACAGAGATGCTAAAAGGAGTAAAGGGATACACCTACTCACTAGGGCAGTAAATAGAGATCCTGACAGTAGCGTAGGCTGCATCTCTCTCCTCTTCCCCCTTTTCACTGCCCTTCTCCCTCACAGCCCTCCACTTTTTTGATCTTCCTTCAAAACCCTAACTGAAAGGTGTGTGTGTGTGTGTGTGTGTGTGTGTGTGTGTGTGTGTGTGTGTGTGTGTGTGTGTGTATGGGGGAGAGAAGTCAGGACTTTGATGGTTTTATTAGTAATTTAATGTGTTGTAGGAGGTGGATTGCTTCAGAAGCGACTGTTTTATGTAGAAGAATTCATTATAGAAGCTTCATCAGTATCATAGGATAATATAATCTCATTGGAACGAGATTGAACTAGGCATGGTGTGAAATGGAATCTTGCTACAGAGTGATGAATAGTAGGATGAGGCCTGCCCTGAGGGAAAAGTCTTTGGTTGTGCTGCAGTAGTAAAGTATATATGTATTTTATTTGCTTGGACTTTGGTATATACACTCTCTACTGAAATTATAGTATGATGCCTCATTGTGGGATGGAGGTTATGCCAGTAAAGTACAGCCTCTGATAGGTCCATTCTAGCTAAAGAGGCTCTGTTTATGGGCTTAGTGATGGACTGTATGTCTTTGATCTAATCACTGGTGTAGATAAGGTCAGAGAACCTTATCATCTGGTGGTCTTCAGAATGGACAGCCAGAATGGACAATTATTTAGACATCTCTCATGAAGACTAGTTTACTAAGACATAAAAGAGTTGCAATCTATGATGTTAGAAGAACTTACTTGGTGGAAAATCCCAGGTTTTTGAAGTATTCATATGTATGTGTGTGTCTCTATACACACTTTTTATTGATCAGAACAGTGGTTCTCAACCTTCCTAATGCTGTGACCCTTTAATACAGTTCCTCATGTTGTGGTGACCCCCAGCCATAAAATTATTTTCGTTGCTACTTCATAACTAATTTTGCTACTGTTATGAATCTATCTGATATGCAGGATGTATTTTAATTGTTACAAATTGAACATAACCCACAGGTTGAGAACCATTGGATTAGAATATGAAATCTGAAACCCTTTGCCTGGCATTCCAGCTTTGTAGTCTGACCTCAATCAGATTTACTTTATTTTTACATTTCATCCATTAATTTCAAGCCTTTATTGTCAGAAACACCCACACACGTGCAAACACACACACATACAAACATACATGAATTTCTCAGAATTTAGCTAGACTGGTCAGCTGATGTAATTCATATGGTCTCTGTCTGGGGCCATATTCAATACCCGTCTAGCTTGGAAGAACTTGCCAAATTTCAGACTCTGCTATCATAACTTTCAAACACCTAGGTGTTACCTGAATGCCACAATGAGGCATAAAAGTGGGATGTATATAAAGATAAGTCTGTATACACTGAGGCAGTCAGATATAATATGCCAAATATAATATAAGCATTACTATTGCAACATAAGCAAAATATACCAGCTGGATGTTTTCCATCTGAGTAGGCTCTGTGTTTACTACTCATCTCTCTGTCAGTGAATTCCCATTCATTCACACTGTACCTAACCCACTCTCATTCCAGTGGAAGATTTTTTTCTTCCATATCACCAGATTATTGAGGATTTGATGCTGCGTTTTCTCTTGTAAAACAGTTGCTTCTGCACTTGTGAATGAATGTGTCTGGGTATTACTTTTGGGCAGTATAGACCACAGAGAGCCTAGGTTCACTTCAAGAACAGTGAAATAAAAATTGGAAAGGACCTTATGAGTTGAGTGCAGCCACTTCGTTTTATAGATGAGGAAATAGCTTTGGAGCTATTTTCAGTAATTAGCATTGTGACCTTGGGCAAGTAACTTAATTTTTCTGAACCTCAGTTTGCTTATCTATAAAATAAAATTGCTCTAGGTGATCTAGTCCTATAATATTCCCTGAAGCTCTTTAGTCAGAGAAAGTTATTTTGGGTGAAATCTTAGTGATCTAGAAAATGGTGGCAGACACCTAGATATCAGTAATCCCTTTTTTTGAATTTGGGAAAGGGGAATTAAGTTAGTTTTGAATTTGTGATAGTGGTCAAATATGACCCGAGAATACTTTCCTTTGTTTGCTATTTGGGCTCTCAAGTTTTAGTTGGTAATTTTTCCTTTTCAGTCACCAGCTATCACTTCATCAGTCTGTCAGCCAGTATATATTTATAAGCACCTTCTATGTTTAGTGTGCTGGACATACAAAGAAAGGTGAAGATAGTTCCTGTCCTCAAAGAGCTCACAGTCTGTTTGTTGGACAAGACAACATACAGACAACTATGTACAAAATAAATTGGAAATATTTAACAGAAGGAAAGCACTAGAACTAAGAGGAATTGGGATGGGCTTTCTGTAGAAGGTAGGATTTTTATTGGGACTTGAAGGAAGCCCGGAGAAGCTAGGAGGCCTAGGCAAGGAGGGAGTGCATTTCAGGAATGGGGGATAACCAGTGAAAATGCCCAGAGCTAGATACAGAAGTGTTGCAGTTTGAGGGGTTTAGGGACCCCCAAAGACTGGAGCATGGGAGAGGGTCATCTGGAATGAATCAAATTCTTTAAGTCAAGGTGGCAAAGGTTTATTGTAACACCTAATATAGTGGACAGAGCTCCTTAGGGAACTTGCATTCCTTAAGGAACTTGCAGCTTAACAGGAATGATGCTAAAGCTTATTTAGGAAAAGTAGTGGATTATCTGGCAGAGGGAAACCAGGGGAAGGGCTATAAGGGGTGTATTTTTGGTCTGTTACGTCCATAGCAAGATAGCTTTGAGAGTTGATGTCTATAGTTTGACCTCTGGATTGAATATGGTAACTTTGGGAATCAATACATGGTAATTCTGTGGTTACAAGATAGTCCTGTTTTTATAAGAGAATTTCTTCAGAGGTCAACTTGTTCTTGTGATAGGGAAAGATAGTTTGCTTTTATTGGTACCTGCTTATGAGTAATCGTGGGGAAAGGTAGTTTGTCTTCCTAGGGCCCACTCATGAGTTAATGCTGGGCATAGTGGCTGTGGGCTGGGGAAAAAATTATAAGGGATAATGGTTTGAAGCTAGGGAGAACTGTGATCTTGGAATTGGGGCCCAAGCACAAGTACCCCATTAGAAGTATCTTGTTTGAGGAATAGCAAGGAGGCCAGTGTCATTTGATGGAAGAGTACATGGTGGGGGTTTTGGGGATGTATGAAGTATAAGAAGGCTAGAAAGATAGTGGGGGTGGCAGGTTATGAAGGGTTTTAAGTGCCAGAGGGCTATATTTGATCCTGGAGGTGATTGGGAGCTACTGGAATTGACTGAGTAGGGGAGTGTCACAGTCATATATGAAGATCACTTTGACAGCTTAGTGGCAGATGGACTGGAGTAGGTAGGGACTTGTGGCCAGGATACCAACCAGCAGGCTATCACGATAATGGCAACATCAAAAGAGAGAAGGGGATGAATGTAAGAGATATTACAGAGGTAAAAATCTATAACCCTCGACCACACATTGGGTATGGAGAGTGAGAGAATGAGGACTCTAGGATGCCACATAGGTTGTGAGCCAGGATGACTGTGAGGATGGTGGTACCCTCAGTGATTAATAGGGAATTTTGAAGTCAGGAGCATTTGGGAGGAAGGATAATGAGTTAAGTCTTAGACATGATGAGTTTAAAATGTTTACAAGATATCCAGTTTGAGATATCTAATAGGCAGTTGGAGATATGAGACCAGAGTTCATCAGAGAGGCTGGGACTAGATAAGTAGATTTGAGAATCATCCCCATCCCAGGGATGATTGAATCCATGGGAAACGATGAGATAACCAAGTGAAATAGTATACAGGGAGAAGAGAAAAGGACCCAGGATACAGCTCTGGGCATGAGATGTTCAACTATGAATTACTTTTTTTTTCTAAAATACTGTCTGTGGCTAAATCCTTCATTTTTCCCTCCACAAATCTCTGTACTTTTCCCCTAGCTTTCCATTCTTTTGTTAGAAATGCTTTCCTGTTTTCATACTTGTTTTTATGATTGCTTGCCCGAGTCCCTCTGTTCTCTTACCATTCTGATTGACATTTCTTTAGATCCTACGTCTATAGCTGGAAGGAAGGGTCTGTGAAGACCATTTAGTCTAACCCTTTCATTTCATAGCTGATGAGACTTAGACCCTTTCAGATTGTGACTTGTTCCAGGCCAAAAAATTAGTTCGTAGAACGAGGATTCCAACCCAGGTCCTCTGACAAAAATTTGGCACCTTTTCCAATGTGCCACTTTTAGTTCTCAGTTCTTTAGCTGACTTTTTGATCAGACTTCGTAGTCTTTTGTGTATTTTGTATAGAAAATGATTATTCTAATGTTTGAGGGCTCTGTTGAATAGTGATAGGGATTTAGAATCTAGAAAGCCTGTTACCTCTTTGTCTTCTCACCTTTCTTTACCATATCTAGTAGATTCTAAAACTAACAAGAATTTGAAATAATTTTTTCTCCTTTTGTATTCTCTTTATATTTAGCTATATTCTCAAAGAAAAAAATAGTTTTCAGATTTCCTCTGTCTTGAACACAAATTCCTTCTCATTTTTTACTATTAAGAATGTTTTCTCATCAGTTTTATAAAATGATGTGATTGGATTAGATTTCTAACGCTATCTTTTTACTGTCAAATTCTGTTATTTTTAAAATTTTACTTTTCAGTGAATTTGTTCCTCCTGAATCAGATGTCTTATTCAGATTGAACAACTAGGGGCTTAGGTGGTCCAGTGAATAGAGCACTGGCCCTGGAGTCAGGAGGACCTGAGTTCAAATCCAGCCCCCAGACACACTTAACACTTATTAGCCATGTGACCTTGGGCAAGTCACTTAACCCTAATTGCCCTGCATTTCCTCCTCCAAAAAGCAAAAAAACACAAAACGTTGAACAACTTTATAGCTTTAAAGACAACTTTATGACCTTAGTTCTTTAAAGTAGAAGCTAACATTTTTTGACATATCTGACATCTCATTTTCTGAAACTCTCCATCTTCCTAATGACTCTGTTCCTTCTGTTACTTTAAAGTTCTTGTTTAATGGGGCAGCTAGGTCGCTCAGTGAATAAAGAGCACTGGCCCTGGAGTCAGGAAGACCTGAGTTCAAATGTGCCCTCAGACACTTAACACTTAACTAGCTGTGTGACCTTGGGCAAGTCATTTAACCCCAATTGGTCTGTTTCCCCCCTCCAAAAAAAAAAAAAGCAAAATTCTTGTTTAACTATGTATTGTGTACATTTGGTACTTTATAATAACTTAAGCTTGATTGTTTCCTTTCCAGCAATCTATTATAGATGTAATTTGGTAAGATGATTTATTTCTAATCTAAACAAGTATCTCATATTGAGGTAAAGACATGCTTTACAGTTGGATCTACTAAAACATTTGCGCGGAATTCCAAAAGAGAAGATGCCCTGGTAAACCATGTTTTCTTTTATTACTGAAGAATAATTGCTAAATTGATCATTTTTAAAGTTTTCTGATATTCTAAATATTTTATTTTTTCTAATTTCATGTAAAAAGTTAACATTTGTTTTTTAAAATGTTGAGTTCCAGGTTCTCTCTCCCTTCTCTTATCCATTCTTGAGAAGGCAAACAGTTTGATATAGGTTATATATGTGCAGTCAAGCAAAGCATATTTACATATGAGTCATATTGTGAAAGAGCACAGGCAAAAAAAAAACCCAAGAAAAATAAATTTAAAAAAAAGTATGCTTCAATCCGCATTCAGATTACGCCATTTTTTTTAGGATGTGGATAGCATTTTTCATCAATGTGAGTCCTTTAGAATTGTCTTGGATCATTGTATTCTGACAATAGCTAAGTCATTCTTAGTTGGTCATCATTTGCTATTGCTGTTAGTGTGTATAGTGTTATCTTCTTCTGCTTACTTTACTTTGAATCAATTCATGTAAGTCTTTCCAGGTTTTTCTAAAATCATCCTGCTTGTCATTTCTTTAGAACACCGTAATGTTTTGTCACAAGCATGTACCACAGCTTCTTCAGCCCTTCCCCAATTGATGGGCATCCCCTCAATTTCCAATTCTTGCTACAACAAAAAGAACTGTTTTAAATATTTTTTGTACACATAGGTCTAGTCCCCTTACTTTTTTTTTTTAAATCTCTTTGGGATATAGACCTAGAAGTGGTATTGCTGGGTCAAAGGGTTGTATTGCCAAAGCAATATTCACAGCGCTGATGGTAACTATGAATATGCTGGTGTACTTCTGAATCACAAATTACAACAGACTTTCCATATAGAAGACAGAAGTAAACATTTATTCAAACACCAGAAAGCCAAATCCTAACACCAGAAAACTGAATCCATCATAGCAACAGAGAAGTTAATATGCATTATCGCTGCAGGAAGCAACACCATCCCAGATCCTTCCCCCTGCGCAGCCCTTCCCACAAACAAACACTCACAATCCCAGCTGTCTACTTTCCTGTGTCTTCTCTTTCCTCCACTCTAACTGCTCTGGCTCATTTCCTGCTCCACCTGGTCAGCAAACTCCTCTCACCACTCCTCTCCATGTGATTACATTCAGCCTATTAAGGGGCGGGGAAGATCTTCAAATTCCCATTACTATTACAAGGGTATGCTCTGTTTTATAGCCCTTTGGGCATAGTTCCAAATTGCTCTTCCAAATGGTTGGATCAGTTTGCAACTCCATTAACAGTGCATTAGAGTCCTAGTTTTCCCAAATCATAATATTTTTTTAAGGCATTTATGTGGTATTTGTATATTTTCTTGGGGTATATGTCATTCTGAACAGTGTTTCAGTATTAGTTGAGATGTTTTGGTTAGGAAAGTTTTTAAAGTTTTTAAAAGGAAAGTTTTATAATTATGTGAATGTCTATATCTCACTGATGTTGCTATTTTTCATGTGTGGGTAGTATCCATCAAGTTACGGGCAGAGCACAGTTTTTGATGTAACAGAGATGCTGTGATTTTGTTTTTCAAAGAAAGGTAGCCTTGCATACTGTTTTTATCATCATTGTTAGCAGAATGGTTCCATGGAAAGAGTATTGGATTTGGAGTCAGTAGTTTTGAATTTGAATCCCACCTCTGCCACTTGGAATCTTGTATGCCCTTGGTCAAGTCACTTAATCTCTATGACCTATACTTTTCTACTGTGAGACTTTAGGCCTTAAAACATTTCTAAAATCCCTTCCAGCTCTATATCTGTATTGCTGTATTTATTCTTTGTTGTTACTTTTTTTTTTGCATATAGTTGCAAATGTGGTAGATGAATTTCTGATAATTGACAGAATTATTTTGAAAAAGATGGGAATATTATCTCTGTAGGTTTATGCTGTTTTCTTGAGACCAACTTGCATTTTTGTGGTGAAAAAAGAAAAAAAATAAAGGTGACAACCCATTGTTTTGGTTCTACTATCTTTTTTTTTTTTTAGTTCTCACATTTTGAAAGGATTTTCTTCATTTACTTCTATTTCAAAGGGAACCGCAAATGCTTCTAATTATTGTTATATCTTTTTGTAAGGAACTTTCAAATCAGTTCACACTTACACTAGTACAGAATTAAGAAAAAAAATTTTTATTATGTTGGTCTTTTCCCTTTTTCTGTATTCCCAAAGCATCTGATAGTTTGTACTTAATTATTGTAAGCTTATGGTTGTTTTCTTGAACAAAGTAGTTTTTAGACTTTTTTCACTGATGCAGTCCTTTATTTTAAATTATTTCAATGAAACCCAAGTAGTAAAAATTACTATAAAACTGATTTGAAAATGTTAATTTCAAATCAGTTTTATTCTGGTTTGAGTAATAGAACATCTAACTTATTTAAGGAGAAGGATGTGCTTATTTGTTTCATTCTGTGTTTTCAATCAATCAGTCAGTCATCAGTTATTTATTAGGCTCCTACTAGGTAATAGGGACTAAAATTAAAAAAGGAAAGAGCTTTTCCCTGAAATTATTTCTGTTTTATTGGAAACATGATTAATTTTTTTGACTTATATTGTGAACTACTTATTTCACAGCAGTTTTCATTTTTGCCTTTTTATTTGCATAAACCATTGGTTTGAGAGATTGTTTTAGTTTGTAACTTTTTAAAAATGAATTTTTGCTCATATTCTATTTTTCTTGACACCTTAATTTCTCAATGTAGTCCTCTTCCAACTCCTTCCAGAGGTCAGTCTCCTAAAATAAAGAATTACAAAAAAGGGGAAAAGTTTAGCAAAATCAACTTGTTGAAAAGGTCTGACATTACATTTATTTATATCTGACAGTACATATATTGTACATTATTGTACATTCCTAACCTTCTAGGAGGAGACATGATAATTGTCTTCAAGTGTTTGAAAAGTTGTCCCCTGGAATAGGTTTTAATGCTGTCATTCAGTGCCTCAGCAGAAGCAGAAATACTGAATGGAAGATTGTAAAATTTCATCTTGATCTAGGAAGAAACTTCCTATCAGAGCTATTTGTGAAGGTGAAATATGGGGCTACTTTGGAAGGTAACATGTTCCCCATCTTTGGAGTTCCTCAAGGAAAGGCTGGATTACCTTTTCTTAGCTATATTATAGAGGAAAGTACTGGTTGGATAAATGATCTACTTAGTTCCTTCTGCATCTGAGAGTCAGGGATTGTGTGGTAGAAACCCAGGCCAGGCATGGTTACTCCGATCCCAAGTAAATGGAAATTTTATGTAGGCGGGTAAAGCTTAAGGAAAAAGTAAAAGAAGGAGAAAGGAAGCCTCTAGTGAATGGTTGGTTGGGGAAAGCAGTGACTTACATTAAAAGCTAGTGACCCTAATGTGTCCCTCTGGACCCATCATTTCCTAAGAAAATAGATCTCTAAGCTGTTGCTTTGGCCTCATACTGAATGGGATAATAGTGGGAAGAATAGGCGAAGATAAGTAGCTTTCCTTTCTGACTAATCTGAGCCGCACCTTGAAATGACTAAGGCAGGTTAGCCTTTCGGCTGTTTTGTAGATTATTATGATATGAAGGGCAGCAACTAGGTCACCGCACCATCATTTCCCCTCTCTCTCACCCTGCAAAAAAAAAATAGAAAAGAAAAGAGAAAAGAAGTTTGGCTCCCATCCACTCACCCATGCTTGAAGTTCCTATAAGGTAACCTAGGGCTTCTGATTCCACAAATAGAACTCTTTTTAATAATGAAATTGTCAGTGTGACTGGAATAACCAGATTAACTTTGTTGTGAACAAGTTTCAGAGTGGAAAAGACCATTTCACATCCTTCTGTCTAGAGTGGGAGGATGAGAATCCAGAAGGCAGTGGAACTGCTGAAGCTGGATGACGGGCGTGCATGGGGAATGAGAAGGAGAGAGTCAGTAGAAGAGTTGGTGACCCAGGACGCAAATATCACAATTTTGTCCTGAATCAGGATTATTTCTTTTTCTCTGTGTGCTTAATATTTTCATAGTCTAGGCAATAGAACAGTTCCTAGGGCCTAGCAGGAGCTTCAGTCATTTACTTCGTGGTTTTAGTAACTTTGAACTCTTTAATTCTGTGTCTTTCTTGCCTGGTAGATGCTACTGCTTCTCTAAGGAAATAAAGAAAGGAAAGTATACCCCAAATGTTACTGTGATGTTTTAAGAGCCATTTTTAATGGGCTAACTTTCTGGTTCTATTTTATTGACATTTTAAAACAATTCTACTCCTTTATTTGATCTAAATATACAAAAATGCCAGAGGTAACTAGGAGGCATTACAGTTTTGCACGGGCCTAGGTGCTTCTGTTCTTGGGCGGTGGTGGGTCACTACCTGTCCTTTTGTGAATTGTCCAAGTCCCCTGTTTTCCTCCTATATCTATGTTGTTACTTAGCCTAGTTCTTATTAACTAGTAGATGGATAGTACTTGTTGGGGGAATTAACTTATGAACAGAATTTCATTGTAACTTCATTACTGTGCTTGAGCAGCAATCTGAAGAATAAAGAATGACTTTTGACTTTCTCTTCCTGCCCTTTTTCTTTCTTTTTTTTTTTAAATAGGAACCTCCCCCCCCCATAGTCATTGATTTTCTTTCTTTTCCACTCCCCTCTCTCCAAAAACTCCTGTAATATAAAATATTCTTGTTCTTTTTCTTAGCAACTCATAGGACCCCATGGTATTTTGGGGAAATTAAGATGTGTTCATAAATTCCACTTAAAAATACAATACTTTTTATTAGAAGCAATTGAGTAAGAAACATCATAGTGTGTTAAATGTGAATTTATTTCACCAACAAAACTTTACACTATTCTTTTTTTTTTTTGCTTGGAGGGGGGAAGTCAGGGCAATTAGGGTTAAGTGACTTACCCAAGGTCACACAGCTAGTAAGTGTTCAGTATGTGAGGTTGGATTTGAACTCAACGTCCTCCTGACTCCAGGGCTGATGCTCTGTTCACTGTGCCACCTAGCCACCCCAATTTACACTATTCTTAAAGAGGTATTCATCTAAGTGAAATTGAAAGAGTTTTTAGGAAGACTTATCTCATAATAAGTTCATTCTCTATTCCTTGAAATTCTTTTGTTCCTGCCTTTAATAGATTTCTACTTAAGCAAGAATTTTACTGTCTTCTAGTAGAAGAGAGCATTAGATCACTTAATAGCAGTAAATACTAAATTTTCTTTTTGGTCTATAAAAAACATTTATCTCATTTCATTGTCTAGTTTCCTGTTAAGTAATACCAATGATATGTGTACGTTCCCTGAAGTTTTGACATCATGTCGGAGCCCATTGGTAGAGAATTTCAAGCAGTCACATAGTGCTTAGTATCCAAGTAGGAAAGAGGAATAGTTTTGGAATAACAGGAAACTTGTGTTTTTAACATCCTGTTATTCTTGCATTTAATTGATCTGGTGAGAAGTGCTGCCTTTTTCTCCACAATGAAGGTTAGTTAAAATTTATATATACTTTTATTTCAAACTTCCAAGTTTTAGAATGAGACTGAATATTTAAGCTTTATTGTACTCTTCTCTAGGTGGCATTAGCTAATATAGTTGCTTTATTTAACTAATAAGGGAGCTGAGGCCCAGACTGGGGGGGAAAAACCCTAAAAAAAACCAAATACAAAACTAAAAACAAATGTACACCACATTATTTCTTAAGTTTGGCTAACTCTTTGGATCAGATATTTTTTTCATCTGAAATAGGATTTACTTTAAGTCATAGATTTTTAGAACTTTTGAAATTATCTCGTCTCTTATCAGATATTCTGAAGCCTGTCTGGTATCTGTGGTAGTTCCTGTTATAGAGGGGATCTTAATTTCTGCCACTGTCGGTCATACTTGAATTTTAGAATTCATGTTAAAAGTTACATTACTAAATATGTAGAATTTCCACAAATAGTCCAGATCTCTAAAGATTTTTTTTTCTTTGTTCCATTTCATTTTTGCTATTAACTTCCATCAGTTTTGAGTGAAAGGGTACTTTAGGAACTTTTATGTATTAAAATATAGTACACAATTAAGATAGCTAGCTTTCACTTTACTTGCTTTAAGTAGTTTCTCAACTTTTTTCTTCCTTGTAACCATTGTCATTAAATTATATTTTATGTAATTTATTAAGAGGCAGAAAGGTGTAGTGGATGGAGTGGGCCTTATAACCCACTGACAAGTACTGGTTTTGTAACATTGGTCAGCTTTCTAAGACTGTTAAGTTGTAGAGAAGGTTCTGATCTATATTGGCGAGAGGGAATTTTTCACCTGTAGTTATTTATATCAGTGGAATCACAGTGGAATTCGGATCCTTTATTCTAGTCATTTTTAGTTGTTTTTTAAAAAATTAATGCTAGACACATGACCAAAAAGCAAGTAATTTTTCAGAACTAAAATACTTGAATAAAATGAGAACTCCTTTCTCCCCTTTCTGCCGTTTTGACACATTATTTAAATGAACTTTTCCCCCCTAGACCTCTTACAAAGGACTTTGCTTTAATTTAATTTCAGTTAAAATTAAAGTGCTTGCTAGGGTTCATGGTGCTAAGGTAAGATGAGATGGTGAGGATTGGAAGGTGTAGATTCAGAGCAACAAAAACGAGATGTTTCTGTTCTTAGAGCTGTAACTAGGACACAAATAATAGGTGTAGTGTTGTATATAAATAAAAACACAGATGAGATAATTTATATAGACTATGAGCATATTAGGTACTTAGTATAGACTTTTAATTGAATGAAAGTATTTATTGAGTGCCGGCTAATATTCAGAAGAACATACTGATTAGATTATTTACATTTTTTTCCACAGAGAAATCCTGTATTTAAAAAAAATCATATAGTTTTGGTCCTTAAGTAATCTTTCTTAAAACATTGCAGTATTTTTCTCTATGTTATGTGGCTTTGAGAGAGATGTTTGATACTATATTAGACTTTTTTGGACATTTTTGATAAGCATTTGATGAAGAGTTATGTTTTTTTTTTTTATTGTGTTTGAACTAAGATATGGAAGTATTCCAGCTGTGATCCTATGACTCCATGTCTTCTGCATTGGCCAAATGGTGGACTTGATCTTTCCCATTTCTAGCACTGACACATTTCCTTGAAGTGACCAACCTCAGTTATTTGTTAAGTTTTTAGACATTTCCATATAGGGAAAAAATGCAGCCCCAGACATAATTTTGATTTAACTTTTAGTATTCTATATAAAAGGTAAAAGTGCTGCTTAGAAGTATGTGTATATGTAATGAATAATTAATCAGGCAACCCACTGAGAGTTCATCACAAAATGATGAGGGTACAACTAGGAAGAATTTTTAATATCCCTTCTTAAATAAGTGTATATATCTTTAGTACCAGATGAATCTACTCCTTATTACATTTATTTTGTCGTAAATTAGCTAGCTTATGTAATAATAATAAACATCCAAAGCCTTTTGGAAACATTAACACATCAGGAGTTCAATTTTCAGATTTTGCTTAGGGATGTGTAAGTGCCTTGTTGAATCTTTGCCTCTTGACTACTATTCTTGTTTTCCATTCTGACTACCTCTTTTTTGTTCTTTCTTTGCCTTTTGTATTCGTATGTGAACTCTAGTGGTATAGTGCTTTGCCATTGTTAACTCTGAAATAGTCTGTTATTTTACCTCTTGTCGTCTTAGCAGGAAAAGGAACCTCATCCTCTGACCTATACCTTTTCCTTTGTTGAGTTTCATTGGGCTGGGTGCCAGATACCTTCACTAATGTAATAACAGGAAGAAAGCAAAACTTTATTATTGTTAATGAACATTTATTGAATGCAGTGCAGAGGAATGAGATCTAAGCCTCAGGTTAAAAGAGAGCAGAACATGGGAGATGGTTGCTGATATTTTGGAAATTGACCCAGAGCTGTGAGGATGGAGCTGGTATTCAAAGGAATGAGGGAGTTCCTATTCATTCTTATTTCTCCATTTTTATAACCTTAGACATATCCCCATATCATTGGTATAGTTGATCATATGATTTAGCTTGAAACAAACCTGCGATTTTACTAATTTTACCTTTTTTTTTCCCCTTCTTCCTTTCAGACATTTGATGCACATGATCTTTATCAGGGACAGAACTTTAACAAGGTTCTCAGCTCCTTAGTCACTCTAAATAAAGTCACAGCAGGTAAGATTCTGTTCTGCTTCATTGAATTCTAGTTGGGGAGAGGGGAAGGGGGAAAGTCACCTGACATTGTTTTCAAGAGTTTTTCGGTACAGTGCACTTTTGTTTACTGTTAATAGAAAAAAGTAAAAATTTTTCAGTTTGTTATTTTTAATAAACTGTCCTTTCTTTATATTTACTTTGATTTCTGTGTTTTATTATTTTTTGTTATTGTGGGAGAATTCTTCTCTTGACTTTAGCACATCTTTACTCGGCTATCTTAAGATTTAGGTATAGTTTTTTCACCTTAAAAAACAACAAACTTGGTGTCAGAAGGATCTAGGGACTTATTGAGACATAGGTTAACAAGGACCTTTCTCTCTTTTCTCATAAAGTGTTTATGTTGTTTTAGCCTGCTCAAATATCTAGTGAGCTTTGTGGTACTGATCCAGATTAGTGGGTACAGTGTTTTAATATTTTAAGGATCTGAGATTTCCTTCTATCCAATTATTCAGTCAATAATCATTTATTAAGAACTTACTATGTGCCAGGCATTGTATTACAGGTTGAGGACACAGATACAAAAATAAATAAATACTGAGTAAAACCATATCTACTGTCAAGCAGCTTATGTTCTTTTGGCAGATAACAGCTACTCTAAACCTTAGTTAATGGTTTAATGAGTTGCTGTAGTTTAAAAAAAAATATTGACCAGCCCTCTCATGATGTGTCTTTTTCAAACCTGTCACCATGTTTGTACTGAAAGCTTTCTTCAGGAAGAACTGCCAGAGCCTGTTATCCACATAGATATATAGAATATAATTATTCAGATGATATCATGACCAAGGAAAGTAGCTTTGGGAATAGTATCCCAAAACACAAAGGCTTTTTCAGAATGACAACTGCAATAAGAGTACCCTGATGCACATGATCCTTGGTATTCCTTTACCCTAATTTATAGCTAAAGATATTGGAAAAACATCCTACTCCTATACTTGTGTGCTAAGACTGCTGGGACTATCTTTATAACTCTTAGCCAAAGTGATGAGAAATTCTGCTCTTGATTTTGTTCCTGGAAATGCCTATGAATTCTGTTTTGAAATTGGCTGTAGGGTTCAAAAAGGAAAGATTCTAGAGGCTGGTTTTATTTAAAATGTTTCAGTCTTTATTAATTTTTCTTTATGGGAAGTTAAAATAAAATAAGAGATTTAGCAATAGGATGCCTTTGATAGCATCTTCCTTATCTGGATTTTTTTTTTTTGGCCTTAACTTCTTCATCCTTCAGTCATTGGATACTAGGTTAATTTATAAATGTCAATATATTATGTCCATATAATATACACACACACATTATGAAATGAGACGAGTTATGAGATTATTAAGAATTTATGTAATGTGGGAGTGAATTAGGGCTATCCTTAAGAACGAAAAGGAAACAATCTATTTGAAAGATATTGCCAAGGTAAAATAAAGAGAACCTGGCAATTTATTAATTAGTCTTGGATGGATGAGAGAGGTAAGAAGAAAAGAAAACTAATGTGACAAGCATGGTAGATAATATTTAAATTGCTGATCCTTTCATTCAGGGGTGTCCACAGCATGACTCTAGCTGATCTTTACATTCCTATCTAATACTATGCCCTGGCTCCTACTTTAAATTCTGACTAAGCTAGACTATAAAAATGGAGCAGTCAGGGTGATGCTTATGCTTGTTGAATTTGAACTGATAGTTTCACTGATGGTACACTCTGGTGAGATCACAAACTCTTAGCTTCCCTTCAATTGACTGTGTGGTCCAGCTTCTGAGGCTACTACCAGTGTGTTGAACTTGCATATCCTGTTGGATCCATCATTTGTATCCACTTTAGTCTTCTTTACTTAATTATGCACGCTAAATTCCTAGTTGGGTAGTGCTGCCACTCACCTCTGACACACACACACACAAAGAGGCAGTAGCATCTAACTTGACACTGGTTTTAATTTTTTTAAATTTAATTTTAAAAAATTTAAAATTTAAAAAACAAAAATATTTCTTTTTTATTATGAACTTAAATACCAGCACACTTTAATATCACCGAATTCAAAGAAAAACAATAAAGGATTTTAAAACCATAAACTTTTGTGATATGCCCCTTATTTTTAAAAAGTATATATTAAATTTAATATGGTAGTTATAAACTTCCCTGTTTATTGGGATGTTTGGTACTCCACCCTTGTTGCTTGGCGATGTCCAAGTCTTTGTGACCACTTTAGGGACTTTCTTGGTAAAGATACTGGAATAGTTTGCAGTTTCCTTCTCTAGCTCCTTTTATAGATAAGAGACTGAGGCATACAGGGTTAAATGACTCGCCCAGGGTCACAGAGCTAGTAAGTGTTTGAAGCCGTGTTTGAACTTATGAAGATGAGTCTTCCTGCTTCCAAGTCCAGTGTTCTGTCCTCTGGTCCACCCAGCCTCCTCTTTAAAAGTGTATATTAAATTTAATATGGTAGTTACAAAATTTCCCTGCTTGTGTCTTGTTCTGACCTTTTATTGTTTATTTTTTAGTGTTTGATATTCTTTTTTTCTTTATTTTTGCATTTCTGTCACTTTCCAGTCTCCCTTCCTTGCCACAGTTAAATGTTGTCAAGCGAAAACAACTTAATACTCTGTCTGAAAATGTGTGTCTCATTTTGTATCTCTTAGTTCATCACTATGCCAGCAGAGGGTAGTATCCTTTATGAGCCATCTGCAGTCGTTGATTGGTTACCGTGTTGATTACAGTTTTGTAGTCTTTCAGTTGTTTCTCTTTACGTTATTGTGATCATTGGGTAAAGTGGTCTCCTAGTTCTGATCATTTTACTCTATATCAGTTCATACAAGTCTTCCCAGGTTTCTTCAAATGCATCTTATACATAATTTCCTGCTGTACAATAATGTTCCATTACATTAATACACCAGCTATTCTCTAATTGATGTGCAACCACTTTGTTTCCAGTTCTTTGTTACAACAAAAAAAGTTGTTTGACAAGGTTTCAGGAATGGATCACAGTTAGCAAGGCATTAAAGAGTACTCTTTAAAAAAGTAAAAGCAGTGAGTGTAGACTGGTTCTTCTTTCTATTAAGTTTAATGGTGAAGGTAAGAAATACAGGATTTTAGTTTAAGTGGTAGGTTTTTTCTCCCCTTTAGGGTAGGGGCTTGTTGTAGAGTGAGAGAACAAAACTAGTTGAGGGTAAGACTGAAAATATATGATAGAGTGTTTTTGATGTACAAGAGGAGACAGAAAGGGACAGGACTGAGTGTATAGGTACAGTAATTAGCCTAGGCAAGGAGAGAAGACATCTTGTTTCTTTGGTATTGGTGGGAAAGGAAACAAGATTGAGTGGAAACATTGAGAAGTTTAGAAAAAATAGAAGAAGGAATCGGGTGTGGGGCGAGGGGTTGATGTCTGATAGCCTCAGCCCTCTCCCTCAAGTGGGGTGTAATGTTTTTGAAAGTTTTTGAGTAGGGAGAGTGTACTTGAAAATCAGTAAGAGATGAATCAGAAGGCTGATACTACTGCAATAAGAACTCAATTGAGGTTAGGATAACCTAATTTTTAATTGAATTTAGTCAGCAATGTTGTGGTTTTGCTTTAGTACTGTTGGGTTGCCCAGGAGTAAGAATTGTCTGGTGGTGAGGATTAGCAGAACTGGAGTGTCAAGAGGGCAAGGAATTTGAGGGTAGAAGAAGAAAGATATTTTTGAAATGGTTGATTAGAGAGTGTCACAACTAAGGGGAGAAGTATGACCAGATAATGACCTGGGAAAATGAGAAAGAATTGATGAACCAAAAGTCATGGTGAGGGTAGACAGTAGATATGGGAAGATTAAGGGAGTAGGAGAGATGGGAAAACAGAAGGAGATGTTAGAATTTAGGATCTTGGAAGGAAGATGGAAATATTTATTATTGGAAATAACACTAGGCTTGGGATCATTAGAAACTTGGATATTACTACTGTCCCTGACACTTATTTGTTGTGTGACGTTGGACAAGTCATTTATCGCCTCTTTGAGCCTCAGTTTCGTCTACTTTAAAATGGGGATAATAATGCCTGAAGTATCTTCATAAGGTTGTTGTGAGAGTCAAATGAGATGATGAATATGAAGTTTTCTGTAAATTTTAAAGGACTATATGTATTTTGGATATTATTAAAGGCAGAAATATGGCAAGATGGTAAGATTAAGGCATGAATTTCCCTGGTGAATGATTTGCAGAAAAATAGTGATGATGATGTAAGATCTAAGGAATTTAAGTATTTTAGAGGACAGCATGTTGGAAGGTTAACATCATTGTAGATATTGAAGTCTCTAAGTTTGATATAAGGTGAAGGGATCAAGGACAAGTTTGGAAGCTAGGTTCCAAAGACATAGAACACCTAGGTAATTTTTAGGTGACTGTGACAAAGATTGGGAGAGAATAGTATAGTTGAATGAAATAAGCTTTCAAAGCTGGTGATTGATTGTGTAGGGATGGATCAGAAGTGGTAAGAGATCAAGGAGCATACCTCTTCCCAGACTTTCTGATTATAGGAGAAGTAGTGAAAAGAAGGGCTAGTCTTTTTTTTTTTTTGAGAGGGGAAGGCAGGGCAATTGGGGTTAAGTGATTTGCCCAAGGTCACACGACTAGTAAGTGTTAAGTGTCTGAGGCCAGATTTGAACTTAGGTCTTCCTGACTCCAGGGTCAGTGCTTTTATTCAGTGCACCTCCTACTGGCTCCTTAGGAGCTAGTCTTAAAGAGGGCTATTAGAGGTCGAGAGTGCCCAGGGAAAATCCAGGTTTTTTTAAAAAAAAATTAATTCAATGAGGAAGACAGACTAAGAGAAAGAACTCTAGAATGATAGAGGCAGTGAGGAATAGTGGAAAGGGTCAGAAGATACATAGCTCATAGCTCTATACCTGAAGTGACCTCAGAGATTATTGACCTCTGAGCCCCTCATTTTACAGATTAGGCATTTAAAACCCAGGAAAGCATCTAGTTCTTTAAGATTATAAGTATAGTAATTGCCAGAGGAAGACTAAGTTTCAAATCCTGTCTCTGTCACCAGTTTTGAAACCTTGGGGCAAATCGTTTCTCTGGGTCTTAGTTCCTTCATAATGAACAGGTTGTGCTAGATGGCATAAAAGGATATTTCCAGCTCTAAATTTATGATCCTGTGATCTTTTAAGTATGGTAAAAGTATAAGAAAGGAACTGCCAGAGGAAGCTATTGACCAAAGAGGCTCTCTAAAAGTTTTCATTGAGAAGCACTATACTCTGTAAGCAGACCTACAGTATTGATGTTGACAGATTGGTAATGAAAGACACAATTAGGAATCTGTATGAGATATAAGTAAAAATTGAAGTAATATCACCTATATTTTAAATTGTCCAAATTATTTAGATGGAAATATATGGTAATAAATTTTGTGTGTGTTCACATTTCTGATCCATTTATGAAATACATTTAAAAGACACTTAAAGGTTCAAATATTCTTGGAAGTGTTAAAAATTTTGTGTAACCAGTTCTTTTTTTTAATCTATGGTAATAGTTGTAGATAGGAAGAGCATGGATAGAGAAAATCTGTAAATACACTTTTGTTCTCAAAATTCTACCTTCATCAAACCTATGAGCTGCTAGGAAGAAAAATTGAGGAATTTTAATCCTACCTCCTTTACTTTTCCTTCAAGGTGCTGATGATAGTATAGTAGCTAAGGAAATATGAGAAGAAAGAGGCTTCAGCTTCAAACTATGTCATTTGAGCCAGAATAATCAAGCTCCTACTGTAATTTATAAATAAATAATGAAAAATGAGGGGAACCAGTATCAAATACCTCTTGAGCACATATCACTATCATTTCTACCTCCCTCTAGTAAAAGAATCTCTTTTATAGTCCTATTGTAATTGTATCATGTGACATTTAAGGAAACAGCATGGCTTTGTGCAAAGATTTGGCTTTATTTTTAACTTGTAAATTTTATTTTGTTTTTTAAAATAACATTTTATTTCCCCAGTTATGTCAAGACAAGTTTTAACATTCATTTAAAAAAAATTTGAATTCCAAATTTTCTCCCTTCCTTTTTTGCCTCCCCCTTTTCTTGACAACTATAAGCAATTTTATATAGGATATACATGTGTAATCATGTAAAACATTTCCATATTAGTCATGTTGTAAAAGAAAATACAGACCCAAATGAAAAAAAGTGAAAAAAAAATAAAGAAAGTGAAAAATAGTATGCTTTGACCTGTATTCATATTCCATCAATTCTTTCTCTGGAGGGGGGCAACATTTTTTTTTTAATCATAAGTCCTTTGGAATTGTCTTGGATTATTGTATTGCTGAGATAGCGAAGTCATAGTTGATCAGTGTACAATATTGCTGTTACTGTGTACAATGTTCTCCTGGTTCTGGCCACTTTTTTTTGGTATTAGTTGGTATCTTTCCAGGTTTTTATAAAATCAGCCTGCTCATCATTTCTTACAGCACAGTAATATTTGAGTACAATCATATACCACAACTTGTTCAGCCCTTCCCTAATTGATGGGCATCCCTTCAATGTCCAGTTCTTTGCCACCACAAAAAGAGGTTCCCCCCCCCTTTTTTGCTCTCTTTGGGATAGTGGTATTGCTGGATCAAAGGGCATGCACAGTTTTGTAGCCTTTTGGGCATAGTTCCAAAATGCTCTCCAGAATCTTTGGTTTAGTTCACAACTCCATATTAGCGTCCCAGTTTCCCCACATCCCCAACAACATCTGTCATTTTCCATTTCTGTCATTTTAACTGATCTTATAGGTGTGAGGTGGTATACCTCATAGTTGTTTTAATTTGCATTTCTCTAATCAATAGTGGTTTAGAGCATTTTTTTCATGTGATCAATAGCTTTGATTTCTTCTTCTGAAAACTACTTTTTCATATCCTTTCACCATTTATCAGTTGGGGAATGACTTATATTCTTATAAATTTGACTCAGTTCTCTTTCTCCCTCTTTCTATGAGAAATGAAGGCTTTATCCCAGAACTCTGTAGAAATTGTTTCCCAGCTTTCTACTTTTCCTCTAATCTTGGTTGCATCAGTTTTATTTGTGCAAAAATTTTTTAAATTTAATATCATATAATCAAAAACTATCCATTTTTCATTTTGTAATGCTCTCTGTCTCTTGTTTGGTCCTAAATTCTTCCTTTCTTTATGGATCTGACAAGTAAACTATTCCTTTCTCTCCCAGTTTGATTATGGTCTCATCATTTATATTTAAATCATTTTAACCTTAAAATTAAAAATTAAAAATTTCGACCCTATCATGGTATATGGTGTAAGAAATTGGTCAATATTCATTTTCTGCCATGCTGTTTTCCAGTTTTCCCAGCAGTTTTTGTCAAATAGTGCATTATTGTCCCAAAGGGTGGGTTCTTTGGGTTTATCAAACACCAGATTATTGTGTTCATTACTACTGTGTCTATTCCAACAATCTACTACTCTATTTCTTAACCAATACTGGATGGTTTTACTGACTACTGCTTTATAATGCATTTACAGCGCTGGTATGGCTAGGCCACCTTCCATGATATTCTTGCCCTTTTGTTCTCCCAGATAAATTTTATGATTTTTTTTTTTAGTTCTGTAAAATAATATTTTGGTAGCTTGATTGGTGTGGCACTAAACAAGTAAATTAATTTAGGTAAAATTCTTATTTTTACTATATTGGCTTGGCCCTCTTACGAGCAGTTAATGTTTTTCCCATTGTTTAGATCTGACTTTCTTTGTGTGAAAGGTGTTTTTAAATTGTGTTCATATAGTTCCTGAGTTTATCTTGGCAGGTAAACACCCACGTATTTTATATTGTCTGCAGTTATTTTAAAAGGAATTTCTCTTCTATCTTTTGCTGCTGGATTTTGTTGGTAACATATAGAAATTCTGATGATTTATGTGGGTTTATTTTGTATCATGTAACTTTGCTGAAATTAATTATTTCAGCTGGATTTTTAGTTGATTCTTTAGGATTCTCCAAGTATAGCATACGTAGTAGCATCTGCAAAGAGTGGTAATTTTATTTCCTCATTGCCTACTCTAATTCTTTCATTTTCTTTTTCTTTCTCTTATTGTAGTAGTTTACATTTTTAGTGCAATATTGAATAAGGGGCATCCTTGCTTCACCTGTAATATTATTGGGAAGACTTCTAGCTTGTTCCCATTACAGATAATGCCTACTTTTTGAGATAGATACTGCTTATTATTTTAAGAAACCCTCCCTTTATTCCTAATTCTCTGCAGTTTTTTTAAAATAGCAATACATATTGTTTTTTGTCAGACTCTCCTTACAACATGCATTTCTGACTAGAACCCTGTCCCCAGTGTCTGCAGACCTCTTTGCCTGTCTCCTTCTACTGACTAGGTCTGGAAAATGATTCACTTTTTTCTTGAATTTCTCTATTAGGATTCAGTCTGGTGCAATTTCTTCAACTTTTTTAGTGGAATTGTTGATAGTAAGGAGCTGGTGCTGTACTTCTTACTAGTCTAGTGTCTTGATTCTGCCTCCAGGCCTCAGCATTTTAAAGTGGTGGTACAATCTTTTCTTGAAGACCACCAGTAATAGGAAATTCTTTACTTTTTGAATCAACCCATTCTATTTTGGACACCTCCAAAAGTTGCTAAGGGCATTTTCCTGGAATCAGTCAACAAATATTTATTAGTAAGCTAGGCAGTGATGTAACAGAGATAAAAATGAAACTGTATCTGCCCTCAAAGAGCTTATTCTCTGCCAGAGAGACAATATACATCAATATGCATATACAATGTAATTAGAAGGGTTTTTTTAGGGGGAGAGGAGGTGACACTAGCATCTGGGGAATAGGGAAAGGCATCATGTAGAAGGTGGAGCAGGACTCTGAGAGAAGGTAAAGTATACTGGAAACAGTGCTAGCCTTGGAGCTCAGAAGAGCTGGGTTCAGATACTATCTGATGATAAGTTATATGATCATGACTTAAGTCACTTAAATTCTTTGAACTTCAGTTTCCTCATTTGTAAGATGGAGGACAAGGGTATCTGTTGCACCTACTACCCATGGCTCTTCTGAGACTCAGAGGAATGAATCATTTGTAAGGGACTTCGCTGACTTTTAAGCACTTTTTGAATATGTGCTATTATTACCTGCCCATTGTTCTCAGTCCTGACCTTTAGGACCTATCAGAATAAGTCGGATATATTTTCCATGTGATAATTCTTCAAATGTATGAGGGCAGTTATCATCCATTTCCAATTCTTTCCGATGGACTCCTCTGTTGCCCTTGTGTTTTTTGTTTTTGTTTTTTTTCCTCTTCAAGCTAAATATTTCCATCAAACATTTTCTAATGGCATGATTTGTTGTAACCTCACCTTTTTCAACCAATCCATCAGTTCATAGGTATTTATCATTTTATGTATCAGTGCCTCTGTCATAAGTACTGAGGATAAAGAGACAAAAATGAAACAAAGGAGCTCTCAAAAGAGCTTACTTTTTTTAGGGAGAGGGGGATGGCATGTACAGACATTTTGTGTTTGAATATGTATAAAATAGACACAAATTATGGAGTGGGAAGGTAGAGGTAGGGGTAGGTGGATAGATAGGTGAGGCAGGAAGGTAGTGCTAAAGCTAAACTTTGTCCATTTTGTTAATGTCCTTTCTGAAACAAATTACCTAGAACTGAACACAGTATTCCACATGTAATCTGACCAGGGCAGAATACAGTGGAGCTATATAATCTCACTTTTTTTTATTTTTGGGAAACTGCTTCTTATAAGTATATCCTAAAGTCACATGAACAATTCTGACTGCCATGTTAACACTGTTGATTTGTATATTGAACTTGCCAGTTCCTAAAAGTCCTAGACCTTTTTCACATGAAGTACTTTCTAGCTTCCCCTATTCTATACTTGGATAATTGACTTTAAAAACCAAGTTTCAGGACTTTACATTTAACCTGATTAAATTTAATCTTATTAGATTTGGCTCATTTATTGTTGTAGACTGTTGAAATATTTTTGTGTTTTTAAAAAGGAGAATAGTACTTTAGTATGTCTGCTCTCTTTATATGGCATAGCTCTAGCGGCTTTGAAACAGTTGTGATATGACCTGAGCTCTTATAGCAGTTAGGGATATCCATGTCTGAATGTCTGGGAAGATTTTTTTTTCTTAAAAGGCATGGAATTATCACCTAGCAATAGGTTACTGGTATCCTATTTGATTAAATAAGTGGCATAGTATGGGATTTGTGGTGTTGGTGAAAAAGAGTCAAAGACTACAAAATTAATTGCTTAATTTTGTATGGTGTTTCCATATGTATTATCTCATTTTATCTTGGGTACTAAACTGTAAGCAAAATGGTGTAGGTACCTCCATTTGACAGATGAGTGAGGGTCTTTGCAGCTGTAGGATAATGTGTCTCCAGGAAGGCTCTTTCAGGCTAAAAATCAGTCAGTGATATTTATTAAACACAGGCTATGTGCCTTGTACTGTGTTAGGCACTGAGGATAATATTCAGTGAATGAAATAATCCCCAGTTATAAGGAATAGGATCTTCTCTGTGGTAATATAGTTGCCCCTCAATTAATTTTAAACATGGATCTTTTTTCTGCTTTGTTGCAGCTAATTCCTTCATTTTGGACTCTATTTGCCACCCTCTCTTGCCTTTGTTAAGCCATTTGTTTGAAGAGGCTGAAGGGTAACTAATGAAAATTATTGCAAAGGACCCTTCAAATTAAGAAATACCTTGGATAATTTTAATAATGAAACACTTGAAAAATTATGCCAGAAAGGGATTGATATGAATAGTTAGCTACAGATAATTTCTGGAAAGGCAATTGGGGAATGAATGTAAATTGTTTATATAGTAGACAGAGAACAACTTCTTTGTCTACTGTATAAATGACGTGCTTTGTTGAAGTCTTTTGGTGTATTCTTATGTTGCTGCTCTATTTTAAAAGTTTAGCGCATAGTGAAGGTCCACGGTATCAGACATCTTCAACTTTTTTTTTGTGCATAACCTTTTCAGACATTGGGCTGGGAAGTGACTCTGTATGTGCTCGGCCCTCATCTCATCGAATAAAGTCCTTTGATTCCCTTGGATCTCAGTCTTTACTCAGTCGGACTTCAAAATTGTTCCAGGGCCAATATCGAAGTTTGGTAAGTTTGATTAAAACAAAAGCTGACTTGTATGTGTACGCACTCTGTTGTTATTAAAGTGGTCTTGTAAAGGAGTAAAAGTTATGTGTCTTGGACTTCTCTGTTCTTCCACTCTTTTGACAAGCAAATGCCTAGCCAGAGGCTCCATAAATTCTGATGGTTAGGTCATGTGTCTGTGTGAGCGCATGTTTGTGCATGCATGTGAATATGTATGTATTGTGTATACACATTGCATCTTATTTATACCTTCCATAAAAATGAGTGCTTGAGCACTGTGTGATATTTTCTTATTTAATTCTCTTTATAAATATCCTCTTACACTAAAATGTTGGAATAAAGATGTATTTTAGGAATCCACTTTGATAGAACAGAAATGAATATTTAAGGTCCATAAATCTAAATTCTCCAGCAGTAATTTTCTCTCTGCCTAAAAACATGATTTAAAGTGCTTTAATAAGTCAGACTGTTTTATAAAAGAGGAAAACCCATATGATAGCTAAGAAATAGTTTAAGGGAAAGGGACCTAAATTAATTTACAGGTTAAGTGAAGAAAAAATTGATTTTGTATTATCAAAATGGGCAAAGAGTACATTAATGATGAATGTACTGATGAAATAGGGGAAGGCAGAGTGAAAAGTAAAGGGAAAAAAACCCAAGAAACAGTATTAGCTGAAGATGGTATGAAAAAAGGTAGAGCTTGATGTGAAAACTACCATTTTAATGACTTATTTTTAAGTCTAAAGATCATTTTAGTAGGGTAAACGACCCTGAACCACCTGTTCTATTTGCCTCCTTTGCCATGCAAAATAAAGCAAAGCTTACATCTTTAAATTATTGAATTAATGGGATTGTTTTTGATGAAATACAAGTACCTTGTTTTCCTAAACATTACAAATAAATGATTTCATATCAGAAATAAATATAGACTCATGTTCAACATGAATGTTATAAGATGCATCAGTGTTGTGAGATTTTGCTGAGTTTTATTATTACATGTGTAAATGTTGATGTGGATTTTTGTTGTGATATTAACTAAATGTATTTATTCACTTAATCTTTAGACTGTATTTCTAGAATACCTACTTTAATACAGAAAGGGGGATTGGTAGACAAAGGCAGCATTAACTAGTAAATACTTATTGTATACTCAGCTTACTGTGTTGTGCTAAAAGATTTTTGAAAAACTCCATAAGTTTGAATTTATTGATCACAGTATTTTAGGAAGCAGTAGTAAAATCCATAAGGTATATTGACAGAAAAGTAAAATAGTCCCCTCCACTTATAAAGACAGCTTATAGAAAACAGGCCTGGCAGTTAGGTGGCATAGCAGATAGAGTGCCAGACCTTGAGTTAGGAAGATTCATCCTCCCAACTTCAGTTCTGGCCCTAGGTACTTCCTAACTGTTTGCCTCAGTTTCCTCATCTGTAAAATGACCTGGAGAAGGAAATGGCAAACCACTCCAGTATCTGCTTCTTGGCAAATAGGGACATGAAGAATTGGACATGATTGAAATGACTCAACAACAATAGAAAATAGAGGAGACTAGAAATATTTCTTTGCTGTTTATCTGTTCTTTTTTTCCTCTCAAAGTAGCACTATTTCCCTGTTTCTGAATTTGATTGAAGTAAATTTAAATTTTATTAGGCATAGCTCTCTAGAAGAGTTTGGAATTGCTTTGGGAGAATTATGTCTCCAAATTAAAGAGAAATACATAAACCATTGAAAAAAAATTGCCTTTGATCATAAAAGAAATTCAGAAAGGTTGTGAGCAGAATATTTGTTGCCTTTTACCTGAAACTCTGAGCTAATTTTGAATGAAACAAAATTTCAAATGTATATTACCTTTGCTTTTCTCCCCCTCTTTTTCCCACTATTGTTCTACTTTCCTTTTCCCTCTAAGTATCTTGCTTCTTTCTCTTCCTGGAAGCTCAGTTTTTGAGGTTTTTTATGACAGTGTCTGCTTTTGAGGCAGCCAAGAGGATTGCTAGAGAGGAATCAGGCACTCTGAAAAGGAATATGTTTCCATGTTTTACATTCATGAATACGAGGCAAATTGGTTTGTAAGCATTTTATTTTCTTAGAACTAAACCCTTGCTTTACATAACATTCATTATAAAACAGTGGATCCTGAGGGTGCTTACTATTTGTAACTGAGTAGGAGCAGGATTCTTTTGTATGGTCAGCCTTCGTCTGATTCAGGAAAGGCATATATGTTTGTGCTACAGTTGCCTTCAGTTGTTGGAATAGATCATCAGTATAGGGTACATGTGTATTTTATAAAAAAGAGATTTACCAAAGTTATTGTGGATATGTTTACAGAGAAGAAAATATAATGAAAATCATAGTGGAAACTTGATGAATAATAATCATAGTTTATGATACAGAAGATATTCCACACAGGGAGTATAGGTAACTTTTAAAGACAGTGTACTAGAGAGCAGGAAAATACATATTATGTCAGTTTTCTAGCAAAAGCTTTATATGGCATGTTGATGAACTTGGTTCTAACCCCCATTAGTCAATAAAAAACCCCCGCAAGATTTGTTTTTCAGGGGAAAAAATGCCAAATAAATTAATATTCTTGAAGCCTTAGATGTTTCTTTAACCAATATGTGTAACTTCCCATGAAAATTAGAGTACTTTGTCATGCCTACTGAAAAAAGGAGAAGGAACAAGCAAGTGTTTTATTTTAGTACAGCTAATTTGTCTGTTGATTCTGTTTTTGTAATTAATACTGATTGCTATGTTATTGTTTAAATTTCTCCGTTCTTCAGATGACACCATAGAGTAGGGGGAAGAACACAGTCCAAGAGTCAGAAAATCTGTGTTATGGTTCCTACCCAGCTTCTGTTTTGTTGTAACTGTGAACAGTTGTTTAACTTTCTTGGTCTCAGTTTCCTCATCTTTAAACATAGGCAGTTGTATGTATTTATGTTTTTTTTTTCCTTATTTCTTTTATTTATTTATTTTATTTTACATCATTCATTTCCACAAGATTTTGAGTTACATGTTTTCTCCCCATCTTTCCCCTACCCACCACCCCAAAACAGCCATCCCAGTGTGTCCCCCCTCCCCGAGTCTATTCTCTCCTATGTCACTTTTTGGTAGGGCAG
>CM053580.1:131764119-131782107 GCA_028627135.1 Pseudochirops cupreus
AAAAAAAAAAAGAGAGAGAACCATGGAAGAAAGAACTGGAAAGGAAATCAGTAGCTTGGCAAAAAAAGATACAAAACCTTTCCCAATTAACAAACTACTGAAAATTAGAATCAAACAAATAGAAACCAAAGACTCCATGAGACAAGAAATATTAAAATAAAGTTTAAAGACTAGAAAATAGGGGGGGAAATAAAAGGCATCTCACAGCAAAAACAACTGGAAAAAAAAGATTGAGAAGAAAAAAAAATAAGACTCACTAGACTGTCCTTTAATGAACACCATGACCAAAATAAGACAACAGACATATTTCAAGACATCTAGGTTTTTTTAACTTAATCTTTTGTTATATTTTAAGTTCCAAACTGTTTTCCTCCCTCCTCTCTCCCTACCCCACACTAGGGAAGGCTCCCATTTAACACAGTAATAGAGATGTAAAATCATATTTTGTATACGTATATTTATCAATTCTTACTGTGGAGGTGGATAGCATCCTCCTTCGTAGATCCTTTGTAGTTGATTTGAACGTAATACTCAGAATAACTTAGTTGTTCACTATTATAATTCAAATAATACTACTGCTACTGCATACAATGTTCACTTGGCTTTGTTCATTTCATTCTTCATTATTTCATGCAAGTCTTTCCATGTTTTTCTAAAATCAACCTGCTAATTATTTCTTACACCACAGGTGTATTCCATTACAATCATATACAATAACTTGTTTAGCCAATTGATGGGCATCAATTCAATTTCCAGTTCTTTCCCCAATTGATGGGCATCAATTCAATTTCCAGTTCTTTGCCACCACAAAAAGAGTTACTGTAAATATTTTAGAACACATAGCTTCTTTCCCTTTTCTCCTGATAACTAATAGTGGTATTGCTGGGTTAAAGGATATTCAGTTTAATAACTCTTTGGGCATAATTCCAGAGGGCTCTCCAAAATCGTTGAATCAATTCACAGTTACATCAACAGTATATTAGTGTTTCAATTTTTTCACATCGTCTCCAACATGTCATTTTTCCATTCTATCATTTTACCCAATCTGATAGATGCAAGATGATATCTCAAAGTTGTTGTCATTTGCATTTCTTTAATCAATAATGATTTAGAGCATTTTTCATATGACTATATATAGCTTTGATTTCTTCTTCTGAAAACTACCTGTTCATATCCTTTGACCACTTATCATGACTCATGATAAATGAATGATTCATATTCTTAAATTTGACAGTTCTCTATATCTGAGATGTAAGACCTTTATCTGAGAAACTCTATAAAAATGTTTCCCCAATTTTCTTCTTTACTTCTAATCTTGTCTACATTGGTTTTATTTGTATAAAAACTTTTAAAATTTAATGTAATAAAAATTATCCATTTTACATGTCACAATGCTTTTTATCTCATTTATTCATAAAATCTCCTATCCATAAGTCTGATAGATAATATTTTACATGTTCTTCTAATTTACTTAGGACAGCTCCCTAAACATTTAGGCCATGTATCCACTTTGACCTTATCTTGGTAAATTGTGTGAGATACTGGTCTATACCCAATTTCTGCCAGATTGTTTTCCAGTTTTCCCAACAATTTTTGTCAAATAGTGAATTTTTATCCTAAAAGCTTAAATCTTTACATTTGTCAAATACAAGGCTACTATAATAATTTCCTACAACATACTGTATGTCTCTTCTGTTCCACTGATCCACCTTTCTCTTTCTTAGTACCAGATTGTTCTGACAATTACTGTCTTATAATATACTTTAAGACCTGCTACATCTCCTTCCTTTACATTTTTTTCATTAATTCTTTTTATATTCTTGACTTTTTGTTCTTCCAAATGAATTTTATTTTTTTTCTAGTTCAGTAAAATAACTTTTTAGTAGTTTAATTGGGATGGCATTCAATAAGTTGATTAGGTAGAATTGTCATTTTTATTATACTGGTTCTGCCTACCTATAAACAATTAATATTTCTCCAATTATTTAAATGACTTTATTTGTATAAAAAGTGTTCTGTCATTATGTTCATGTAGTTCCTGGGTTTGTTTTGGCAAGTATAATCCCAAATATTTTGTGCTTTCTACTGTTATTTTAAATGTGGAATCTCTTACTAAAGAAATCTTGAAACTGCCCTGATCTCTCAGAACCAGAAGGTGAAGCAGAAATAGAAAGAATCCACTGGTCACCTCCTGAAAGGATCCCAAAAATGAAAATTCTGAGGAACAGTACAACCAAAATCCAGAACTTCCAGGTTTAAAAAAAGGAGATCAAAAGCATCCAGAAAGAAGGAGAATTACACACAATTTAGCAGTTATTGCTATAAAAGAACAGGGAGTCTGGAATATCATTTTCCAGAAAACAAAGGATAGAGGTTTTCAGCCAAGAATTATTTACCCAGCAGCACTGATACACTCCTATAAGGGGAGCTTTAATGATTCCAGGCAAGAATGAAAAGGGAGGAAAAGAGTAATAGCAGGAGAAGGGATCGGGAAGTGAAATGAAAGTTGGGAAAATTATCTCACATAATCAAAGTGTACAAGTGGACATTTAAACAAAGAGGAGGATATGGGGGGAACAGCTGATACCAAAACCTCGCTCAGATTTGAATTGTACCCCCTGCCCCCAACAAAAACGCATTTCATTTAAAAGGATACCCGGAGGAAAAAGGAAGAAGAGGGGATTAGAAAGAAAAGTAGATTAAGGCAGGGATTAGTTCCAAGAAAAACAAAACCTAAGGATGTATGAAAGCAC
Source organism: Pseudochirops cupreus (assembly GCA_028627135.1). NCBI lineage: Eukaryota > Metazoa > Chordata > Mammalia > Diprotodontia > Pseudocheiridae > Pseudochirops > Pseudochirops cupreus. The sequence goes on from CM053580.1 coordinate 131,766,873, forward strand.
AGCCAATATAGCTCTTTTTAAGGTGGCAAAGTATAGAAATCTGAGGGGATGTCATAAATTGGAGAATGGACGGATAAGTTAGCATATTTATAATGGAATACTATTATGTTGTTGTTTGTCCTTCATTCTGGAAGAGAACCAATACCATCCAGGAAGATCGTGATGTCTTGACTTCCAAATAATTTGGATTTAAGTGAGAAAGGGCTAAGCAAAGTCACCAGCCTCACTCTCTCCTGAGCCATCTGGGTCCAGCGGCAAGATTTAGATGAGAACAACTGGAGATGGGCCCAAATGCAGTGGGAGACGTTTTTAAGTTAAGGTCCTTCCCAGGTCTCAGCTTCTCTGAGGCAACTCCCATTCAGTGATTAAGGCTACATAAGAAATGAGGCAAAAATTGGCCTCCTTTACCTAGGAAGACCTTCAAGGGTTTCTGGGCCAAACAGAAACAATTGCTTTTTATTCTCAGTCAAAATCCAAACAATTACCAAGTGAGGCTTCAGCTAGGACCTACTGTTCATCAACCAGTGAGAGCCAGAATGATTTGGGTAAAAAATTATAAAGGGGATGGTTTCAGAGAAACCTGAAAAGCCTTATGTGAGTTGATGCTGAATGAAGTAAACAAATCCAGGAGAACAATTTTATATAAAGACAATAATATGGCAAAGACAAATGACTTTCAAAGAATTCATTACCTGACAGAGAGGTAAATAACTCAGAGCATCTGTGCTCTGAGAAAGCCCCCCCACCCCCACCCCCACCTCAGGCCTGGAGTGAGAGAGGGGAAGGTCATGGCCAAGGCGAAAATTTGTTTGATGTGACTATACAGTATGTGTTTATAACATGGGTTTTGTTTTTCCTTCATTCTCATTGGGGAAGTAAGATGGGATGTGGAAGATAAAGAAGATTTTCGCTATTTAAAAAGTTGATTGTGGGGATGGCTAGGTGGTGCAGTGAACAGAGCACCAACCCTATAGTCAGGTGGACCTGAGTTCAAATCCAGACTCAGACACTTAACACTAGCCGTGTGACCTTGGGCAAGTCACTTAACCTCAACTGCCCTGCCTTCCCCCCTCCAAAAAGCAAAGAAAAAAAAATGACTGTGCAGAGGGAGAGTATTGGGAGATTTGGAGTGGGATAATGGCCTCATGGCCTGGGGGACTGAGATACTGCACACTGACATCCTCTCTCCTAAAAAGATTTCTTACATCTGCTCACTAGTTTTGTCCAGTTGGTGATAAGTAGCATATGCTTCATAAGCAGTTGTCTTCTGTCAATCTATCCATTTATTTCAAAATGGAAATGGTAAAACAAGCATGATGTAAAAGACTGAGAGTACCTAGCTGCCCTAAGAGTTCAAACCCCCTCAATCCAGAGGAAGTATATCTCAAGACACTGAAAGAGCTTGGATTATTTCATTCAAAAACATTTATTAAGTACCTACTAAGTGCAAGGCACTATGGCAGGTATTGTGTGGTCATGGAACAGTAGTCTTTACAACATCATGAAGAATACAAAAAATATAAGCAAACATTTTTCCAATTTTCAAAAGAGGAAAGAAGATAAATTCAAACTATAAAAATCAGTGAGTTTGAAATGAATATTACTAAAAATTCAACTGTGAACTATTAGATAAATGTTTGTGAGCACTTAAGAAAAAAGTAATGATCACTACAAACCATCAGAGGTTCATTAAGAACACATCACACCAAACTAATCTCATTTCTTTTTTTGAAAGGGTTACTTGACTGAGGGATCATGGAAATACTATAGACACAGTACATATGGATTTTAGCAGGTCATTTTATAAAAAGCATCTCTCATTATACCTTTGTGGACAAGATGGAAAAAATTAAGGCGAATTCAAGGCTTATAAATCATACCCAAACACTGACAATTAATAAATCAATAGCAACCTAGAATGCTGTCTTATTACAGGCCAATAGGCCTAAACATGTCCTGCTGGTTTTTTTTAGTAGCCATTTTTATACATTTAAATGAAGTTCAATTTGGTTTTTATTCACAATGATTATCTATAAGCTTTTGAAAATGGTGGCGACAAATAAATAGATAAGGAACACATATACCTTGTATAAAGAGCCTTCATTCTCACTGCATTTCCTGAACAAACACACCAAGATACAGTATGGGACATTCCTAACTGCTTTGGTCCACACTGCTTTCCTAAGCCTCTTATCTGGCTCAACATAAGAACTTCTCAAACAACAAAAAATTTGTCTTAAAATTTTTTGGGTTTTTTGTGGTTTTTTTAATTTTAATTTTTTTTTTTTTGCTTTTTTGGAGGAGGATGTTTGGGCAATTGGAGTTAAATGACTTACCCAGGATCACACAGCTACTAAGTGTGTCAAGTGTCTGAGGCCACATTTGAACTCAGGTCAATGACTCCAGGGCCCGTGCTCAATTCACTGGGCCACCTAGCCGCCCCTTTAAAATGTTAACAGACTTACCAACAAGGGAGTTAATTATCAATATATGTATTCCCAAGCAAAGCTAAATGGCCCCGTTAAAAGCTGTTGTAAAAGGGCTTGGAATATGATATTCCTTCATATTGTGTTATCAGGGGGAAAACTGGTTTCATTAAGAGGTAGTAGATGGAAGGAGTGGGAGAATTTAAGATGGAGTTTGTTGCCTATGGAACAGGCATTCCAGAGGGCACAGCAGAAGGTCCATATGGAATTAAGAGGGAACTTTAGGAACGTTGAGAGGGATGGGAATGAGGAATCAGGGGCTGTGAAATGGGGTTTGGGTGATAATCTACAAGTGTAGAATCACTGGAATGTGAAGGGCATGACCAGGTGTGAGAATGTTCATTATTGATTAGAAGGCACCACTTGTATACCTTCAAAGGACAGATCTGGTAAGAGATGAGAGATGTGAAGTTGAATGAAGGTTTGTAATGGAGGTTCTCCACATCCCAGCTGGGAGACTGGGATGGCAGCAGGAGGTAGAAGATGCCTTGTGGCTGGCACAGATAGAAGGGTTTGCTTTGGGGCAAATGGAAGATACCCTAGTAGCCTTTCTTCAAGGGATACACTGTGCTCAGCAGGAGGCAGAAGGCTCAGGCCTCAAGCACTGACATGGTCAGCCAGAGAAGGCTGGCTAGGAAGAGGATGCAGGAAATGGTAAATCCCTATTCAGATGGAAGACACCTGACCTTATCTCTAGCAGCCTTTCCTCAGTGGACACATTTATCAGATGTCCTTAGTTTTAGGGCCAAAATTTCTCAAATAATCAACTCCTATTACTAACATTTAGAATTGCTCCTATGAAATCCAAGTAATCCCTAGTCAGGAGTTTTTTCAAATTCCATATGCAAAAAAGTGCAATTTAACTATCTAGTAGCCTGGCTGAAAGGAAAGGAGATAAGCAAAAAGATACAGAAAAGGGTGGGAGGAGGAATAGAGGGAGAATGCCACTAAAGCAGAATATGGCTTTTATCCAAATGTGCTTTTTCTTTACAAAACCATTCCACTAAGTACCCAACACATATATTTCATTCAACAAATCTTTCAAGACCCACTTCCTTAACAAAGTCTTAATACCTCAGCCTTGAGGGAGGTCTCCCTCCTGTGTACAACCACAGAAGTATTGTATATACCCCTCCTACAGCACCCAATCTGTCTTAATACACACACACACACACACACACACACACACACACACACACACACACACACACACACACACACACACCTGTATCTCATTCATTTCTCTATCACCCACATAATACATAACTCTGAAGATCCTAGGTACTCGATAAATACTTAATAGAATTTTAGATGAATACTAAAATCCCACCTAAACATGTTACTTTAAGTGCTCCATCTGAACGGATAAGGACTATGTCCTTTTACTTTTTTTAGGACATATTCCACACCAAGGAATGAATGCTTATAGGATCTAAAAACTGTGATCTCATCGCATCTAAATGGAATAAAAGACTTCCCAAGAACTTACTCTAATCCTAAAGCATTAATGAAATACTTCTTCTCTGGAAAGGTTCCAAATGAATCCATGTCTCGACGTAGTAACAAAGAATAACCTACCTAACACAATCAATCACTCCTAGACACTTCCCCTTTTAACATTTCCTGAGCCAGATGGACTTTCTTGCCCCTTCTACCACGACACTGAGAAGCACCGTCCCTTTCTTCCCAATGAATCTGTGACCTGCTTACTTTTGAATCCTTGGTTGTACCTAGCTGATCTCCTTTAAATGCTTTCAAAAGGCTCCCCACTGGTTCCTGTCTCACCTGCCTACTATAAGACCTTTAAAGGAACAAGAAGATCTCATCTGCCACAAAAGATTTCTACTGTCACTATGCTCAATATCATAATATTCTCACAATCTAAGGAATAAATTAGCAATAGATTTTATAAACATTTTCCCCATTTACCCTGAGGATAGTTTAAACCACTTTTTAAGGAAAAAACTATTTTAAACTTCCTTTTTAGTTCTAACTAGTACTTCGAGCTAAGATGTTTTTTGTTAACTATTCCCTGGGAGTCAGTACCTTAGCTGGTTCCCAAGACATAAAAGAGTTCTCCAGGAATACATACTCCTTCAGGGCACGTGCCTGTTCGGAAAAGAAGATAACATTTTCCCCTTCAATGAAACAGGAGGGACTTGGGTTTTTGTTTTGTTTTGAGCTGGGGAAGAAAACTAGATTGTTAGAAGAAACCAGTTTTACCAGATTGATACCTTGGGTAAGGAAGAAGGGAGCAAAGGAGAAAAAAGATGAGGTTAAAACAATAATGAAATTATTGCAAAATACTTCATCCAGGTAGAATCAGAGGTAATTATGATTCTCCAGTATTCTCATGCATGTTATCAAGACTCAAGCAGTTCTTAGAAGAACAAAAGTTTGCGGGGGCACTATCGGTGGGGTGGCACTAGAATAAAAATATATACCCTCATAAAACAACTCTTCATTAAACTGGACAAAATAATGGCATTATTGTGCAAAACCTAATTTTTAAAAAAGCCAAGTCACAGAATTTCAGAACTGGCAAGAACCCAGCAGCACCTACTCCAACTCATAACGGAAAAAAGAATCATCTCTACAACCAACCTGATAAGTGGTCATCCAGGTTTTGCTTCAAAACTTCTGCGGGAGAATGCATTATAATCCAAGAAAGACACTTTCACTTTTTTGCCAGCTCTAAATGTTAGGAAGATTTTTCTTACATCAAGCCTAAGTGTGCTTCTTGGCAACATCCATTCCTACTTCTGCCCTCTGAGCCCCAAGTAGAAAAAAAATCCAATCCCTTTTCCATACAACAATCTTTCAAGTACCTGAAAACAGTTATCCTGAATTTCTTGAGTTTTCTTCTCCAGGCTAAACATTCCCAGATCCTCGAATGTCATGGATTTAAGATCCTTCGCCATCCTAGATGACTTTTTCGACATTCTTCAGCTTATCAATGATCTTCCTAAATTATGATATTCAGAACTGAACACAATACCCCCAGCTATGGTCTGACCATGACAGATACAGAGAGATTACTACCAAATCCCTCCACAGGAAAATGCACAGTTTATACCTAGAGAACTACTTGCATCTATAAAGGGCCACAAGATCATTTATCTGGAGCCAGCTATAAGCCCTTCTGAGCAAAGCATCCAGATAGAATTAGTCTTAATATTTAGTATTGTTACAAAAAAGCCAGTAGACAAGAGTCATCAAACCCCACTTTGGGATATTAATTCTAAAATTTATGGCTTCCACTACATACTGATACATAACTCAATACAGACCTGTACATATTTTAAGACTCTAGCACAGGACAGCCAACTACTATGCTAGGTCCTTTCCTAAACTTCAATGAAAAAAGTTAAACAAGTTATTTACTACATTCCTTTATGGAAAAAAGATGTTAAAACCTCTGGGCAACTTGGAGCCAGCTTAAAATATAATTGAGAAACATTTAACAAAATAAATAAAAATATAATACAACATAGGCAATCAGCAATAGAAATATGTCTCTATTTGAGTTTGACAAGTCTGATGCAGAGGATTCCACATTATCCCATACTCTTTTCCTCTCCAATTCTATCTCCCAAAAAACTCCCATATCTACTCCCACAGCAGCCACTACCCCAATTCAGGACCTCATCCTCCTTTTAAACTGTTGCCACATTGACTGGAATCAGATCTCCTTCATCTCTAATCCATGCTCTACCCAGCTGCCAAAATAATCTTTAAAAACAGGCTTGCCTATACTCCTCCCTGCTCGAGAATATTTAGTGGTTTGTCTTTCAATCCGTGCGGCCTAGCACAGAGTCTTGGCCACAAAATCAAGCGGGCAAACATTTATTAAGCTCCTATGATATGTGATGTACTGTACTAGATGCTGACAATAAAGATCATGAAACTGAAAACAGTTCCTGCTTCAAGAAGCTTACATTCTTCAGGAGCAAATAAGATGCACCGATAAAATAAAAGAGAAAATTTTTGCATTTCTGTGGAAGAGGGAAGGCATCAAGAGCTGGGGAACCTCAGGAAAGGTCCGAACAGGCAGGCAGCTTTTGACGTCAGCATTCAAGAAAACAAGAGATTCTAAGAAATGGAAGTGAAAAGGGGGAGTATTCTAGACACATATAGGATGCAGCCTGTATAAAGGTACCATAACAGAAGATGAAATGTCATATGTAAGGAATAGCAAACATACCAGTTTGGCTACACCAAAGAATATGTAAGGCAGAGTAATAAGGCAGGAAATATAGGTTAGAGCCAGGCTGTATAAGGCTTTAAATCTCAAACAGAAGAGTTTGTATTTGACCCCAGAAGTAAGAGTAGCCTACAGGATTTCACTAAGCAGGGGAATGACATGGTCAGACATGTGCTTTAGGAATATCACTTCGGTAACTTTGTGGAAAATGTCCCAGAAAGGTGAAAGGTTTGAGAGGCTTAATAGACCTGCCGAACTGAGTTAGCTTAAGTCCTTCAATTTTTGCAAGGTCTAAATAAAATCAATTCAATGAACATTTACTAAGTGACTTATTATTTGCTCAAGTCCAGGAGAGGTACACTGAGGAGTATATCAAGAGATACTACTGAGAGGTACACGAAGATGAATGTCATGGTCCTTCCTCCTCTTCATCATCACCATCATAATTATAGCTACAATTTATTTAATGTTTACTATGTGCCACACACTATTTTTATGCACTTTACAATTTTTATCTCATTTGAGCCTCACGACAACCCTGTGAGGTATGTACTACTATCCCTATTTAACAGATGAGGAAGCTAAAGCAAGCAGAGGTTAAGTGAGTTGCCCAGGCTCAAACAGCTAGTACATGTCTGAAGTCATATCTGAATTCAGGTCTTCTTAACACCAAGAAAAGTACTCTATACATTATACCATCTGGTTTAGATTCCCTAAAGTGAGAGTGACTAACATAGGTACAACTAACAAACATAATGCAAAAGAAAATGTGTGAAAGTATATGAGAGATGTAGAAGCATGAAAATACTAAGAGTTCAAACAAAGGAAGAATCTCTGGGATGGAAAATAAGGGAAAGAGGGGAAGAAATCAGTATTTTGTACTAATGCACAAAAAGCCACATTGGAAAATCAAGAATAAGTCATGTAAGGGCTTCAAAGAAATAAAGTCACCACTGCCCTAAGACTAGAAAAGGCACTTCCTCATCTTTTACAAAGCAGTCCTCAACTCTCACTGATAAGGGATAGGTTTTGGAGGGATTTCTAATGAGAAATCCTTTCCAGGTTAGCGTCTGAAAAGAATTACAGGCTCAGCTGTCCTTTGGCAGATTTATAAGTTTTATTGATTCACAGGGCAAAAAGGGATAGGGTGAGGAAACCTGGCTAGGAAAAGCTGAAAAGGTACAAAAAGGAGGGGTCAGAGAAAGCCTGGAAGTGTGACGCTCTGCAGAGGGCAGATGGCCTGCTAGAAAGGCCTACCTGCAAAGTTCTAAGGGCCAGAGAGGCATTTTTAAAGATACAAAGCTGTCAATCATAAGTTCATTAAGCTAATGAGGTGTACAAAGGTGGAGTTAGGGAGGAACCTGGGAGGAGCCAGGGCGTGACTAATACTTAATGGGACATGCACCTTTCACATCAACTGAGCATGCGTTTTACCCATAATCCACTGGGACATTCTAAAGGGAGGGGGAGCAAAACGCGGGGTTTTAGCCCCGAAACATCATAAGGTCAACCAGCAGCCAGATTTGAGGTCAAATTCCTAAGGAGAAGTACCTTATCCAGTTTGGGAAGGATGGGTCTTGTTTTGGCCAGTTACTAGTAGTGCCTTGAAAAGACCCTTGTTATCATAGCTACAGAGTTAATGCTTCACAGCTGGGGGAGGGAGGGAACAGAGCCAAAGTGATCTCACAACTGAGGGTAAAGACTGAAGTTACAACTATGCCACAAAAATCACCCCAAAATATTCAGAGGCACCTCGTCATCACTGCAGGCAGTAATATTTGTCAGTGCTTCTTCAGACTCATATGGAGACAGACAAGTAATTCATGCAAGGTAAGAATGACTGGCCCAGACCCAGCTCAGCATCAGTAAGTATCTATTCATAAACATAAACACTAGTACTACTGGGAGCAGAAGGTAAAGGCTGCAATATTTGGGGAAGTACTACAAATTTTCAGCTCTTAAAAACCTACCATCTAATAAAGAATTCACAAGTAATTGTCAAGAGTAATTATGTCACTCTAGATCAGTGGTTCTCAACCTTCCTGATGCCAAGACCCTTTAATACTTTAATGTGGCGTATCTGCATGTGGGCAGACCCGCCTGGAGATGTTTAGAGGGGCAGTGTCTAGGTTCCTAAGACCATTGGAAATATGTGTTTTCCCATGGTCTTAGGCAACCCCATTCGACCCCCAAAGGGGTCGCGACCCACAGGTTGAGAACTGCTGCTTTCGGCAGAAATAAGGTCGATCAAAGAAATCCTGTATGTTGTCTTACGCAAAAGACTTCTATTTTCCTTTAAACATGTGCTGTTTCAGTATAAATAGAATAGTACTGTACTTTAAGAAATAAACATGAAAGATAACAAGAAGCATGAAAAGTTTTAAGGACTATTAAAAACTGAACAATGATTACAACGATGCAAATGCAAAGAACAAAAAATAATCAAAACTAAATGCTACACAAAACCATAATGACCAACTGTGACTCCACCAAAAAAATAATCCGTCAATAAACATTTATTACCTACTTACTGTGCTTAATAATATCAGCACTACGCTAAGCACTAGGATACAGAGAGGTCAAAGACAGTCCTGGCTCTGGTGGCACTCAGAACCTAACCGAGGAAACCACATGCAAACAAATTATGTACAAACAAGCTATACACAAGATAAACGAGAAAGAACCAATACAGAGAAGCATTAGAACTAGTCTCAGGAGGGGGAGAGCCAAGATGGTAGAATAAAGGCAGGAACTCACCTGAGCCCTCCCCCAAATCCCTTTAAAAAATGACTCTAAACAAATTCTAGAGCAGCAGAACCCACAAAAAGATGGAATGAAACAGATTTCCTGCAAAAGACAACTCTGAGGGTCGGCAAGGAAGCTCCATCAAACCTGGGTGAAACTGGAACACAGTCCAGCACAGACTGCGCCAGCACAGCCTTGGACATGGCAAACGAGGAGAAGGCCTCAGGAGGGCTTGAATCAGCAGCAGCTGCTTCCAGAGTCCTCAGCTCACAGACAATAAGGTTAAACAACTGGTCAGAAGGAGATTACAGGAGTCTTGTTGCTAGTGCTGACGCAGGACTCTGCTGCTTGCCCATACTTGGATCCAGGTAGCAGTCCTAAGTGGTAGTCTGAGGGTGAGAAGGAGCAGTAGCACAGCAGAGTTTGTAGCCCCAGAGGAGCAGGGATCCTCCTCACAGTTCAGGGCAGAAAAGAGTGCTTGCGGTTGTTCACAGACCAGAACACAGACCAGGAGAGTAGTAAACACTTGTCCTCAGATCATACCACCTTGGAAGAACTGAAAACTTACAGGTCCCTAAAAGTATTTCTGAAAACAGCTGCACAAAGCTCCTGAAGCTTGGGACAGTATGCCCTCCACCCTGGAACCAGAACCGTATTTCAACAAAGAGTGAAAAGTCAAGCAATAGGCTGGGGAAATGAGCAAACAATGGGGAAAAAAACTCTATTGAAAGCTACTATGGTGACAAGGAAGATCAAAACACACACTCAAAAGAAGACAACAAAGTCAAAGTTGCTATATCTAAATCTTCCAAGAAAAATATTACTTGATCTCAGGCCATGGAAGAGCTCAAAAGGAATTTGAAAGTCAAGTAAGAGAAGCAGAGGAAAAACTGGGAAGAGAAATAAGAGTGATGCAAGAAAATCATGAAAAATTAGTCAACAGCTTGGTAAAGAAGACACCAAAAAATACTGAAGAAAATAGCACCTTAAAAAAACAAAACTGGCCAAATGGAAAAAGAGGTACAAAAAGTCAATGAGAAGAATGTTTTAAAAAGCATAATTGGCCAAATGGAAAAGAAAGTCCAAAAGCTCCCTGAAGAAAATAATTCCTTAAAAAATAAAATGGAGCAAATGGAAAGCTAATGACTTTGTAAGAAATCAAGAAACAATTAAAAACAAAAGAAAAAGAATTTTAAAAATTAAAAGACAATGTGAAATATCTCACTAGAAAAGCAACTGACTCGGAAAACAGATCCAGGAGAAATAATTTTAAAATTACTGGACTACCTGAAAGCCATGATAAAAAAAAAAAAGATCGTCTTTCAAGAAATTACCAAGGAAAAATGCCCTGATATTCTAGAACCAGAGGATAAAACAGAAAATGAAAGAATCTCTGATCACCTCCTGAAAGAGATCCCAAAAGGAAAACTGCCAGGAATACTATAACCAAATACCAGAGCTCCCAGGTCAAGAAGAAATATTGCAGGCAGCCAGAAAGAACCAATTCACGTACAGTGGACAGTCAGTGCAACAAAAAACTTATCAGCTTCTACATTAAAGGTTCAGAGGGCTTAGTATATGATATTCTGGAGGGCAAAGGAGCTGGGATTATAACCAATAATCACCTACCCAGCAAAACTAAGTATAATTTCACGAGGGGAAAAATTGAACATTCAATGAGATAAACTTTCAAAAAATCTTGATGAAAAGACCAGAGCTGAACAGAAAACTCAACTTTCAAATACAAGACTCAAGAGAAGCATAAAAGGTGTTTTTCCTAAAAATGCAGTCATGAATCACACCAACATTTGAAGTTACACAACCAAGAACCAAGTTCATGTCTACAACTAGTTTCTTGATCAGTTTCTGGAAAATAGCATGCTACCTAAAATGTCACGGTGGCATTTTCTTGAACTGGTAAAATCCAGGTGGACAAATGAAAGCAGTTTTCCCCTCGTCTTACTTTGTCTGAGGAAGCTGGTAGTAGCCACCATGCAAGCCTGATACTATGAATCACTGGCTGCTGATAATACCATGTATCACTGAGCTCTTGGTGTGGTGTAACTGGTGCACTTTGGGTTTTGTTTTGTTTGTTGTTGTTTGTTCACCTTTCTTTTTAAAATTTTTTTTATTCATTTTGAACTTAAAGACAAAAAAAAAATTCCACGTACACAGCACAACACAAAGAGGATTCAATATGAAACCATAATTTCCATTTCACACTTTTACATTTTTCAAAATACTACGTAATAAACACTACACATCATTTTCAAAGTTAAAAATAATAATAATAATTAGAGTATCAGGAAAGACTTTTTGTAGAAGGGAGGATTTTAGCTAGGACCTGAAGGAAACCAGGAGGCAGAGGAGGGAGAATTCTGAGCACGAGGGACATCCAGTGAAAATGCCAAGAGTCTGAAGATAGAGCGTCTTGTACAAAGAACAGTGCCTGCTTTCCTTATTAAGAGGTAGGAGGAGAGGAGAGGAGAGAGAGAGAGAGAGAAAGAAAGAGAGAGAGAGAGAGTGTGTGTGTGTGTGTGTGTGTGTGTGTGTGTGTGTAAGACCTGGCTGATGTATTGGTGAGTTTTGCTAACTTTGTGGAAAGGGGGAATATATTTGAGAATAAAAGTGATGTAGAAATAAAATACACCTCAAAAGTTGAAACAAGAGTGAGGAGGAGAAGTTATGTGGCACATTTAAGAGGAAAGATAATAGCCAGGAAAATATAGTAACACAAGCAAAACAAACTTTTTAAAAGGGGAATTGCTGGAAGGCAGAAGCAAAGAACTAAGGAGGTTCCTGATAAAAAGAAAAGCTCCATATATGCCAAAATATGTATTGCAACACTTCTTATGGTATCAAAGAATTAGAAACAAATAGATGTCCATTGGTTGGGGAATTGATAACTAGAATTGTAGTACATAAATATAATGGAATATTACTGTGTTGTAAGAAACAACAAATACATGCATTTATGTGAACTGATGAAGTAATAAACAAAGTCAAGAAAACAATAAACATAAAAAGCAGAACCACCACAAAAGAATCAAAAACAAATATTCCAAAATTAAAAAGAATAAGTTTAACACCAAAGAAGAGATATGAGAAACATCCCCCAACTCTCTGGCAGATATTTGGGGGGTACAGAGTGTTACACACGGCACATATTTTCAGACTTTTTTAATGTATTGATCTGAGTATGCTGGGTTTTTATGCTGAAGTGTATGCTTATTTTAATTTTACTGATATGCTGATTATGTTATGCTGATTTTTTCCTCCTTTTTTGTCTTTAAAACACGTTATTAGTTTTACAGAATACTTCTGTGGTAGAGAAAGAGGGAAGGATAGTTGAAACTAAGATGATTCTTAAAAATATATCAATAAAATGTTCTTAAGAAAAAAACAACTTTGTTATAAGAGATGGTTCTCTGGGAGAGAAGTGGGGAAGCAATATAAGGGGAATTTTATTCAGTGAAAAATCAAAGATATAAATAAAAACTGACTCTCTAAAATACACATAAGGGAATAGAAACAAGTTCAGAAGGAAGCACAAACAAGCAGGGCAGTTTTGAAAGTATGTGTGGAATTCATTATAAACTCTTTTTTAAGTGGTATAAAATGGAAATTCACAATTTCATTTTCAATCCTCTTTGTAATGCTATATATGGAAATGACAGGGGAGGAATTTAAGTTTACGATAGGATATTTCAGCAAAATTTAAAAACAAAAGTCAGAAAATGGCAAAAAAAAAAAACTATTGATATCAACACTTAGATATCAAATTAATTTAATTACCAAGTCCTGCTTCCGTTATTCCAATAATAATTCGGTCATACATGGACGTCAAAGAGAAGTAAAACATATAATAAGACTCAAAAAAGTAAATAGTTTTCAGTTAATCATTAAGTGCCTTCAAATGTATAAAAATCACTTTAAATTGAAAGTTCTCCAAGATGAATGTTTCCTTTAAGAATTATATCCATTTCCCCCTCATCCCTCAAAAAATACGGCTGTGGGAAACTTAGCTTTATCTGACACTTTCATCTTGTAAGGTCCTTTCTTCTTTACCAGATATCTGACTGGTAGGGAGAGAGAATTTAGAAATGGATAGAGAAGACGGACCAGATAGAGGAGTTCTCTTGTAAATGGTCAATAATTACTTAACTGTGAACTTGAACTTCACAGAAATTTGTGGTAAGTGTATCTTTAATCACAAAACAAATATTCCACAACCTTGGCCCCAGTTACTGGAAATACCACTACAAAAGCAGTTAAACAACAAAATCCCCAAGTTACAGCATAAAGCCACTAGTATTTCACAGAAATTGTATTAACCACTCCCAAATCTCTGGAGCTGTGTTCGGTCACAATCCCTGTTTAAGTGCTGCTAGTAGAGCACCTAGGAGTCTGTGTGATTTGCCCAGAGAAAGAAGTGGCTTTCATGAGACAAAAGAAGGTAGAAGGATGAAAGTGATGATGACAATGATGATGACGATGACCACTATGACAACTACACCAAGACAATTTATTTATTTATCATTTATTAATGACGCTTATATAGAGATCTAAGGTTTTCAATGTGCTTTACGTATGGTATCATATTTAACAACAGAATGGTCTCAACATATTAGTGGCCATCATTCAAAGGACAGTGATCAGGTGTTCTCTATTTCCATTAAGAATCCAACAAGTACCACTGAGTTTAAGGTCCCATCTCATGCAAAATGCAACCCAAAATCTCAATACCATTCAACTACTTTGGGAAAAAAATATTTATCATCCTTAAGTTTCACAGTTCCACGTACATATTTCAAATTGCTTATACTGAACAGACCCATCTGTTGCTATTCCTTTCGATGGTGCCACCATGCTTCAACTCATGCTCAAAGATACCAAAAGTCAGTCTTCCCTCTTTCTCAATCACATATCCAATTTCTATGGCTTTACTAGTTTCCTTCCTATCTTCCCATCTGACTATGTATCAGCTAAGATTTCCCTACGTCTTAGAAAAAAAATTTTTTTTAACTTTCCCCCTTCTACCTTTTCGAATTATCATCACATCTTTGTCCTTTCCTTTGCTGTCTTACTTACCTATTCATTCCTTCACCATTTCTAATCTGGTTTCCACTTCTACCTTTCAACTAAAACTGTTTTTTCAAATGTCATGAATAATCTGACAAATCACACTATTTTTTATTGGGGTTTTATTTTGGTTTCGGTTTTTGGTCCTCATCTGAGATGATCTCTTTACAGCTTTCAATGAGCTGACAGTCCCCCTCTATTAAACACTATATCCTTCCTTAAGTTTCAGAAATACCTGACTTTCCTACCTTTCATTCCTAACAGCTTCTTTGCTCTTCCTGGCTCTTTACCATTTTCCCAACGTCTTGATGCGAATGGTCCTTAAAGATCTGTCTTTGGTCTTCCTCTCTTCCCTCTATGAACTCTCCAAAGTCAATCTCTCCCACTCTCAGGATGAACAACTTGTTTTGAATGATAACTAAAAAAAACTCATCTGGCCCAGAGTAGCCTGCTCCTGATTAGAGAATGTTTCACATTCCATCTACTTGGGCCACCTAGTCAGCTACTCTTTAGTTTCCCTCCCCTTTCTACTTTGCACTCTGACAGTAATCAAGTGAATACTACCACTGGGAAGCATATATCAATTGACCATCCTATGTATCTCACCATCCCTGAGACCTTGCCCCAGACTAAAACTTCTTTTGATAGCCACTCTTCACCTCTATTAAAATATAAGCTCCCTAGAAATGACATAAATTCTAAACTGGGCATCTTGCCA
>CM053580.1:131782607-131814725 GCA_028627135.1 Pseudochirops cupreus
AAAAAGTGACATAGGAGAGAATAGACTGGGGGAGGGGGGAAATACTGGGATGGCTGCTTTGGGGTGGTGGGCGGGGGAAAGACAGGGAGAAAAGATGTAACTCAAAAAAATTTAATAAAGAATTTAATTTAAAAAAAAAGTATTACACAGCATATTTTGTGTGGAAGGGCACTAATACTGGGAGAGCAGGGAAGGCTTCATATAAAAAGATGGTGCTCGAACTTTATTTTAAGGGAAGAGGGACTCTGTGAAGTTGAAGTTAGGAGGGAGAGCATTCCAGGCATGAGGGACTGCCAGTTAAGGCACAGAAATGGGAGATACAGAGAGAAAGCCTGTTTGGCTGAATCACAGATTGCAGTAGGGGTAGTGATATCCAATGAGGCTGTGAAAATAGATTGGGATATGTTATGTATTGCTCTAAAAGTTAAGCAGAAGAATTTATATTTTATCCTAGATGTATACCCAACCAACTTGGGTTGGTTGAGTAATGTGCTTACACGGTCAGATCTACATTTAAGGAACATTATTTTTGCAGCAGTGTGTAACATGTACTGGAGCAGAGAAAGACTCGAAGTTGGGAGTGTATTTAGAAGGCTATTGCAGTAATTTAGGTGAGAAGTGATGAGGATCTAAAACAGGAGTGAGAAACCTTTTCATGTTAGAAGACCACATTAATATTTAGCTGTAATCAAAAAGGCTCCATTCAAGAAACTTCAATTAGATATACTTAAAAATATACATTATTTTGTAAAAAATCTAACTACTCTATACTTAATAATTTCAAAAAATGAAAACTGTTCCTTAATTTTAAAGTAACTAACTTTTTAATGACTTTATGTCTGCTTTTTGTTGGAAAACATATGGAAGTCTGTCGTTTCATTTGGTCCTCTAGACAGGTGTTAGACATTTGTGACCTTAAGAGTGTCTTGATTGGGTTAGGTTGGAGAATGCAGATTTGCAGCAATAAGTGATTGAAAAGCAAGAAAACATTTTTTGGTCATGTTGGTTGAAGGTGTGATTATTCTGCATTTTTCCATATTTCAGTTGGGTCTTTCCTAGCATCAAGCAATGACTTTAAAATGTCATCTACTGAGAGCTCAATCAGTTCCATCTGTAGTTTTTTAGGTACCTTGGCAATATCAGCTAGGTGAGGTTGAAATGCTAATTTGAGTGTGATGTCATGATTCTCAAAGTCAGTGAACTTTTCATTGTATTTTTCAATTAATAGATTTATAACAGTTGCATATTCTTCCTATGATTTGCATATATCATCCTGCTCATCCATGATCTTTGCTAATTGGGGAAAACGTTCATCAAAAATTTCCTTTTGAAGCAGTATTTTCAAAAAAAGATTGCTTTTTAAAAAAAAATACTTGAATTTTTTCCGCCACGTATCATATGTAGACTTAGTTTACCTTTCAAAAGAAATATTCAAGTTATTTTGATTTGACATTATATCACACAGAAAGGTAGCATTCCTATAGAAATCTTCGTTCAGTAATTCACATAGCTGATTCTGTTCGTCATAAAATTTAACTATCTGTTCTTGCAGAGATAAAATTTTGGCTAACGCCCCTTCCTGCAATAGCCAATACTCTTTAGAATGATATGGTAAATCCACACTGAATGCCTCATCGTTCAACTTTAGCATGTTATGAAACTGATGATGCCATTTGCATTTGCACAAATATAGTTAATAACACCTATAACTTGTTGCAAAGTGTCACTTAAAATAGTACTTTTAGTACAGACATTTTACTGATGCAAGATACGATGTAAAGAAATGAGAGCCTCTGGCTCTGTTAATACTTTTTCTTTCATGCAATAAACCCTTCCTGTTTTCCTGTCATGGAAGGTGAATGTTTGTACATACACTACTTCCTTGTAGTTCTCCATTCCATTTCCTCTTCTTGCTCTCTCTCTCTTCAAGTTAGAAAAGTAGAAAATGAAGATGCATTTTCCCTAATTCCACCTTCATACTTGAATTCTCTCATTTTCCCTTCCTTAAAACTATTAGTTCCTATCTCCCAAAGACTACAATTCTCCTTCACTGTCTCCCTCCCTTTCCTCAAACATTAATTAAAGAATTAAAGCACTTCAGTGTAAAGGTGTTTTGTTAAGGTATGGGTAGAGGGGAGGGTCTAATGCAGTGGTTCTCAACTTTCCTAATGCCTTGACCCTTTAATACTCGTATGTGGGCGTATCTGCATGTGGGCAGACCCACCTGGAGATGGATTGAGGAGCGGTACCTTGGTTCCTATGACCATCCTAAGACCATCAGAAATATGTGTTTTCCAGTGGTCTTAGGTGACCCCTGTGAAAGGGTCATTTTACCCCCAAAGGGGTCACGACCCACAGGTTGAGAACCACTGGTCTGATGCTTCTAAGTTATGTTCCAACTCTGAGGTTCTGTAATTCCGTGATCCGGACATTATTGATGTTTATGTTAATGTTATGGTTCAGATATAAAATATGTTAAAGATAAGACAGCAGAGAGTCTTTAATGCCATTCAAAGCAACTATTAGCTCTTGCTCTTATTTGAACTGTCCAGAGTTTTTTGTTTTTTGTTTTTGGTAGCTAAGTGGCACAGTGGAGGGTCCCAGGCCAAGACTCAGGAAGACTCCTCTGGTCTCAGACACTTACTAGATGTGTGACCCTGGGCAAGTCGCTTAACCCTGTTTGCCTCAGTTCCTCATCTGTGAAATGAACTGGAAAAGGAAATGGCAAAACATTCCAGCATTTTTGCCAAGAAAACCCCAAATGGGGTCATGAAGAGTTGAACATGACTAGAACAACTGAATAACAACAACATTGGGATAAGTTGTGTCTCACATATTATTTGTTCTTCCCAGGCCTTGGACCAGACATTGGTGACTTGAAGCATATGTGAAGTATGGAGACCACAATTGAGAGTAGGAAAAATGAATTAGTGTCTGCTTTTTGATGAATTTTTGAGGAAATATAGTTCCTTGGACCTGATGGACTTTTTGAAAATTTTTTTTGGGCCATTTATGTTACCAGGCTGTGTGCATTCTTATGGGTGGGGTTGTAGAAAGCTGTGCTTGTCCAAGTATATCACTTCCTGAGTGTGTATATATCCTTGTTGAGATTTTTTAAAATTTGGTAAAAGTTAAATTTTTTTTTTCATCTACCTCATTAATTTGATCTATATCCTGATTTTTTTTCTTGACCTAAGGCTTCTTCTATAGGTCTTCCTACGTAGTGAGCTTCCCATCACTAGATAGAGGCTGGAATAGCCATCCGTTCAAGATGTTGTTGAGGGTATTCTTTCATTTGGTGATTGCTTGTTCTAAACGATCCTTTTGGGCTTTAATGCAGTGTTGGTATTTTTTTGATAATAATTTGATAGTGAGAAAGAGTTAAGGCATATTAATTTAGTACCCTTTTTTAAAAATTGTATTCACAGTTTTCCCTCTTTTAAAAGAGACTTCTCTTTTAAAGGAGATATAGCATATGACAACTTACAAGGAGGCCTTGGGGCCATCATTCTGGAAATGTATTATTTGAAAAGGTACTAGGCTGATTCTACTGGTGAAGGACTAGCAGATGGACTGCTTTAATGTTGTACTGATACTCCACAGAGATAGACACAGAAAGACAGAGAGAAGCAGGCATGGAAGTGAAAAGCGACCCTAGTACAATGCAGGGTTAATACTGCTAGGTCATTCCTGGGGAAGTAGAAGGATTGAACTGAGTGAGGGAGGTGTTCACTTAGGGGGATGGTGAATGAGTTGAAGAAGCAAGCCACCTGACAACTTTATTTTTTAAGCTAATTGTTCTTGCTCAGTCGTTGCTAAGTTGTTTCTATCTCCTGAAATAGTACAGTTGTCACCACTTTTTGGTGACTGGTTTAGAGTCTTTACTGCAGGCCCTAGTTAGAGATCTGGGTTTTAGCTCTGGATTACAGCTTTAGATTCCCAAGTACTAGGAAGAGTCTTAGAGGATAAAATAATTTCTCTTTAATACTTCTGTAATGACTGGGAAAGGCAATATGACTTGCACATAATGACTAGTGAAAGGCAGCTTTGTATAGGGAAAGCAAAAGAAACGTTCTTTTGCACTGAATTTGTTTATAAAAGAGGTCAACAGTGTTTAATATAAAGAAGTTGCATAGGTTAAGAACTGAGAAAAGACCATCCGATTTGGCAATTAAGAGATCATTATTCGTATTGAACCTAGCAATTTCAATTCATTGATGAGGTTGGAAGCCAGTTTGCAGAAGGTTAAAGAGTGAGCTAGAGAAGTAGAGGCAATGTGTCTAAGTAGCTTTTTTAGGAATTTGAGAGCGGAAGGAGAGATAAAGGATGATAGTTGGAGGGGATGATGAAGTCTAGTACATTGCTTCAATGGCCTGAAAGTAGAGAGCAGCAGCTTTTCCCAGGAGATCAGAGGGGCCTAGAAGAGCAGCAGTAGGTGACTTGTGTGGATTATTCTAAAGACATCAGTGACTAGTCCATAGTTGTGAGCTGCCCTGGGTACGTGGGTGTCTCTACTTAATGTGCCTCCTTGATTGGGTTTATGTAAGCGGGTGCCTTATCATGGATCCTGTGAGTATGACTCAGGTGTTTGGGTAGCCTGTTATTTTAATGATTACCATTGTTTTGCTTTCTACGAGTAAATGTTTCATGATTAAGTGACCATTACCTCTTATTGACACCATTGTGTCATCTTGGCTTATTTGTTTGTTTGTGTGTGTGTGTGTGTGTCTTCCCCTGTACTAGGGTTACCACTAATGGGTTACCACTTGAGAGTGAGCTGTAGCACGGTAGCCACTCATTCGGGTAACCAGCACCGCCTATCAGCGTGGATTCAGAGAAGGTGAGAGTTAGGCCCCAGAGAGGGAAAAAGAGGTGGGAGCTCTGTGCTCTATCCATGTTACATTAATATCTACTTTCATTTTTGGGAAGAGAGGCTACATGTTTGTTTGGAACTTCTTGAGGGCAGCTGGATAGCTTCTTAATAGCTCCTGATTTATCTGGGGTATTATTTCCTATTTAGCCCCCTTTTTTGAAGGGGTGTGTGTGTGTGTGTGTGTGTGTGTGTGTGTGTGTGTGCGTGCGCGCACACATGTGAAGATAATTTTTCTTGGTGGAGAAAAGAGAAACAAAATAGGAGCTTTTAAATAGTCCCCCTTTCATCCATAGTCATCCAAGCCGAGCAGGGATCCTATCTGTCCCTTCCTTAATCTTCTTCTTGTCCTCCACATAAGTAAAGAAACACTTCCTGTTGCTTTCAACATTTATCAAAACTCAGCTCATAATGTTTTAGTCTCACAGATACTTATTCCCATTGAACTTTGCCCCTATTTTGTATTTTTCCTCAAGTGTCTTCCTTTATCCCCTGCCTTTTAAATAAAAATTAAAATAAAATTTATTATACACTTAAATGAGCAACAGCAAAAATAATTAACCACACATTTAAAATTGAGGTTGAGGTATGTATAAAATTAAATTTTTCCATGTCTGTTACAATTTATTGATTACTCCTTTATCTTTGTTTTGTTCATTTCCCTCTATTTTTCTGTGCAATTTTTATGTATTCAGAGGGTATACACACACACGTACATGCATATACACACATACATATTTATGTTGTCCTTCACTTCACACTCCATCATATAAATCTTTCCAAACTTACATTTTTCATAGCTGTCATTTTAATGATACAGTAACATCTCATAGTGTTGATATCCTATGGATTTTGTATTCACATAAATGCTGATTTATACAGGGTGTTTCAAGTGTTCTTGTGGTGTTAAACTTTATAACTTTATAGCACAGTTGTTTATCCTTTATAGCTTAAAACTGCATGAAGACTTTTGGGGTGTTGTATTTTTAAACATTGCTCCTTTGTTCCCCTTTTATTATGAGATTGAAGGTACATCCACAAAAATGAAATTGTTGAGGTAAAAGTTACGATTTTATCTTTGATTCTTTATGTAAATTTCTGTATCACCTTCCAAAAAAGGTCTGCTAATTTTCAGTTAAGTGGCATAATCATTGGAGTGCTGGACTTACAGTCAAGAAGGTCTGAGTTCAAATCCTGCCACAGATCCTTACTAATTGTGTGATTCTGGGAAAGTTTTTTAAACTCCTCAGTCTCTCTTTCCTTACCTATAAAATTGTGTTCATAATAGTGTCTATCTCAGGTTTATTGTGAGTATCATATTAGCTAATGTATGTAAAGCGCTTTGCAGATGTAAATTTTGGCTTTTGTTGTCAGTTTTTACCAACAATAGACATATTGAAGATTAAAAAAAATTTTTTTGTGCTTTTTAAAAACTTGATTGGTGTAAAGTTCTGCCTCTGAATTTTAAACTTAATTTTTATGATTATTGAGTTGGACCATTATTTTAATATCTCGTTTTCCCATATAAGTAGCATTATTTAGTAAGTTTTCTTTTGAGATTTTTTGCTATCTAATGATGACGTTATCATAGAGTTATATTTTCATTTAGACATTTTATTGATCCGCTTCTTTTTACATCACGTATTCTCCATGACTCTTCTCCTCTTCAGCTCTTTCTTCTTATAAATAGGTATAGTCAGTTAAAACAAATGAACATATTGACTGTGTTTGAAAATTAATTCCTTACCAAGTGCTTTTTACATATCGTAGTTGTAAGATTTGAAAAGGTGATAGACCCATCACGTAGCAAAATTTATCTTTGTGCTCCATTTGGGTCAATAAAATATTAGGAAATCTAGAAGAAGGCTCTCGTAACACATTGTCTAGATCTGCTGTAGAGAATTATGGGAATTTATGGATAAAGGAAGAACATGGCTAAGAACCACACAGGATGAGAAGTTAATGAAAGTTTTGTGTTGCATTATTGCTGGGAGTCGGCACACTGTTGAGATCACAGGGCTATTATCCAAGTCACATTTTATATGCTGTTTTCGTTTGTTACTTTTACTGCTAAAATTTCCCCCAACATAGATTTTTTCCCCTTTTCTCTTTATTATTTTTGGTATCTCTTGCATATATCCTTTTAGGGTCTGTTTGATTCATAACAGTAAATGTTCAGCCACAGCCTCTTCTCATTCCTTTTGCTTCATTAGCATCAGTGATGACTCTGAACTTCCTCATGATTTCTTTCTGGAAAGCCTTCTGTTTTTCTCGAGTGACTTCTTATAATGTCTTAGGACTTCGTATTCTTTCTATCCCATATCTCAATTCTTGGAAATCTATTCTGATACTAGGGTTTTTGTCAGAGTATGACTGATGCTACCTTATTTATCTGTCACATATTCTAAGGGTATTTGTGGTCTTCCAAGATTCTTGTCATCTCTTGTTTTACCATCTGGTTCTTAATTATTGTTCAGAATAATGTGTAGAAGAGTAGTACCCGTTTTTATATCTTCCACCTTTGGAAAAGTGAAATAATCAGAAAGGCAAGTCAAGAATTCATTAGCTGTTGAGTTTTTAACAGAAAGAGAACTCCCAACAGCTGTCAGAATGCTTATAGTCCCCAAGTGCAACTGTATCCAGCCTTGTTGCCAGCTTTGTGATTTGCATGACAAATTCCTCCAGCTGGCCTTTTTCTAATTCTCTTTTTGCTCAGAGTTAGTCGTTAAAGACTCTGGCTATAGCATTTGAACTAGATGTTAAAATGATCTTTTGCTTGCTATATTAAAGTGTTAAAGTAAATTCTCAGTTTAATTGAAAGTTTACTGTTCTCATGGAAACTCAAGTTTATATGGTTCAGTATATAGTATGTATGCTACAGACATGTCATCATACTGAAATAAAAGAATATTACCAGATATAGAGACTTAATAAATTAAGAACTAAGTAACATTTTAAGAAACATTTAATTTCTATTTTATCTTTTAATTATTCCTAAGAACTTAAATTTTTTAAATTCCATTCCAGTGTTTACTTTATGGCAGTGGCACTCAGGGACAGTTTTGGGGAAGATACAACTGAAGACACATTGAACATGTACTTTGAATAACTCTAATCTGTTTTATGAAATAATAGCTTAAATATAAATTTAAGTAGTTTGAATATCATTTAAAGAAAAAAATCCCAGGCAGATTTTTAAGGATGGTACCCTTGAGACAAAAAAGAAACAGATTACTATGTTTGGCATAACCCAGTGTATTTTTACTCACTAGAAGAAGAATCTGTCAATTCTGACTTTGTTAAAGTATTCTTTATGAGATATATGGTTTTCCACCAGCTTATGTATGTCTTACTGTACGATAGTATGTTTTACTTTGCATTTAGTGTATATTCACAGAGAAATGGTTGTAATGTAAAGATTTAAATGATAAATTCATTTATTCTGTTGGTTTCCTTTTTAATAGTTTTTTTCATTCTTAAGGCTTGCTGTGTACAAGATTGTTATTGCCATTGGGAATGCAAAAATGAGAAATTAATAGTATTTCGCCTTAAGGAGCTTATAATTATTTGTAGCACAGGCTTTTCTGAAAGAAAATCCAATCACAAAATTATTAAACTTACAGGTAGCTAAATTAAGGGACATTCATAATCCATCAGAATATTTTGAAACACCATAGCTTATTTTAAATAGAATTTGTGTATTTACATTGTGTCTTGATTTAAGAAGCAGTTTTTTAGGACCAAACTTCTTGCATAAAATAAGGCATATTTATGGATTGTTTTATTGTGGAGACACTATCCTTTTATTCATTTATTTTTCCATCCATTCAACTATTTATGTAGCAACAGTTTATTTTATTTTATTCTTGAGGGGGCAAAATATCCGAAATCACATTTTCTTTACTCTTAACAAGAGAAGTATACATAGCCATTAATAGTTTGCCATCTTGTGGCTAATGATGGGAATGCTCTTGCTTTACCGACCACTGTTTTCTGGTTCTGGTTTTTTATTCTGTCATTTGAAATCTCTCAGGACAATCATCTTTTAGGATTCTTTTTTTCAAAAGATCTTTCAGAAACTAATCCCCAAATTTGTTTTATGTTCCCCAAATATTCAGTTGGCTCACAAAAGTTTGGGGAGAAGATATATAATAGTTGCCATTTGCTCTATATGCTGGTAATGGAGTCTTAATTTTAAATTTATAAGCACTTAGGCTGCTCAGCTTTGACCATAGAACAAGAATGCATGTTTTAAAAATGATATCTGTGTGAGAGAAGAGAGAAGTACTAGGCCAATTCAGAGCATGAAATAAGGTCAACTGTTGCTATTAATAAAATGACATGGTGAACCTGAAGTTTTAGAGTGGTATTCAATTCATGTATGTTAGCAAAAGCAGTATTCCCACACTTCTCCACTTTGTGACAGGAGTAAGATCATGAATCAGTAATGCATGTGTTATATTGTTTTTGTCCTCCCCACTGCATCTCTCTGCCCTCTCCTTCCTCCCCCCTCCCCCCCAACTTTCTTTTCAGAGGACTACTTCCAAAAAGATTGGCAAATATATAAGTTTGTTCTATTTCTACAGATAGTGCTGTGGCTATTGTGTGGTCAGTAGAAAGGGAGGGTTTTGGGAATCTTATTTTAGAAGTTAGTTAACTTAGGATGATGAGTAATAAGCTAATCTTGGCAGTGATGTGAGAAGTTCCATGTGACTATGGTTTGCTTATCCATAGATCTTTAATGGGTATTCACACTGCTACTTCCTAAATTTGTAACTTTTAATGTTTTCTGCTGTGATTTGAAGGCTACTTGTAGTTTGGATTCAGAGATTAATTATTACCCTGGAAGAAAGATGTTCAGTAGAACAAAGATCTGTGTTCTACCAGTAATTTGTGAGGTTTTATCTTAGACAATATGTAAACTTGTTTTCCTTTGGGTCCTAATAGGTAACTACCCTTATTTTGTTTTATTGTGATTTTGTGGCTTATTTTTGTGGAGAGTGATGCAGAAAGAAATTTTGTAAACATAGGGAAAAAATTCATATCGGGATGAGATTCTAAAAGGACTGTTGAGGTTTAGGGGTACTGGGGCCCCAAATAGTGACATGCAGGCCCTGCCAGAATGAAATTGACCTAAGCCTACTTTCAGCCAAAGACAAGGTTTAATACAACGCTGATAGAAGGTCTCTTAAGGAATCTGAGCTTTTTAGTGGAGTCAAGATGGATCTTATATACCAAAAACTGGGAACTGAGAAGGGGTCTAGATGGAATTAAGGGAGTGGTGGTCTAGGATGGAGTAGGGTGCAGACAATGAAAGAGCAGTTAATTAACTGGGAAGGGCCAATTGTTCCAGGAGAACACCAGGGTCCTGGACCATATAGCAGAGTCCTGGGGCTTTTCCTTTTGGGGGTTCAGGTCCCATCCCCATCAGGACCATAAACTATTTCATTCATATAATTTTTGCTTAACATAAAATAGCAAAGACAGTAACATAATACAGCAGCAAAGACAACTGATATATGTCCTTTAATGTGTGGAAAACGAACAGTAGGCAATGAATTAGCTCAGAATTTTTCTTCAGGAGTAAATCTTGGGATGGTAGAACTGAAAGGGACCTTACAGATACTTAATTCAGTCCCCTTATTCAACAACGGAGGAAGCTGAATTCCAAGGAAGTTAAATATATAGGTAAACATAATGTTATTTGACTTTGTGTTAGTGTATCATCTCAATTATTCTCCAATGATAGTGATTTTATTTGGGAGGAAGATTTTGGAGAAATTAGGAATAGGCTGTACCTCCACCTCTAAGAATACCTGGCTTCCCTCAAAGTATACCTCAGGTGCCAACTCTTACATGAAATTTTTTCTTATTACTCTGTTATTAACATGCTCTCCATCTTGAAGTTACTTTATATATACTTAAGTTTATTGGTATAGGTGTTATATCCTCCCAGTAGAATGTAAGATTTTTAAGGACAGGAATTATTTTTGTATCTCTAGCCCAGTATGGTACCTAGCACACTAGTGATGAGGTACAGGCCCAGAGGCGCTCCCTTGAACTCTCCTTGAATCTTCCCCTTTGAATGAGGTATTTGCCTGAGGTCACAAGCCTTTCTGTATAGCTCAGCACAAATCTTTGTTACTAGCCTAGCTCTCCATTGTCTGCCATCTCCAGGTAACCTCCAGCTACTTCCCACCCTTAATCTCTCATTTCTTGAGTCTGACCTCATTTGCCTCCTCCCCAAACTCCTCCTCTAGACCACCCCTAAAATCCTCCTACAACCTTTCTGTATATAAAGATCCATCTTACACACCTAGTACCTATATGAACACAACTATAAAACATTTTTCACACAAATAAAATCAGATCTAACTAATTGGAAAAACATCAATTGCTCGTGGCTGGGTCAAGTTAATATAATAAAAATGACAATTTTACCTAAATTAAATTACATATTTAGTGCCGTACTGATGGGATGTTTGGGTGCCTATGTTTGTAACATCCAGTTGTAACTTCAGTTTGTAAAATCACACTTGTGTTCGGGTACCCATGTTTGTAATATCAGCTTGTGAAATCAAGAAATGATGAAGGGGAGAAAAATAGGTATTTCAGGGACTCCAGTGAATCCCTGGAGGGCTATGGTCTGGAAAGAATTCTTGGGACTCAAGCAGTCTTTTAAGTCAGGATTCTAAAAGTATATTGTTACGCTTTACAGTCGGCAGGAGGTCTTAGGGAACCTGCAAACTTAAAGGAGTCAGGGGTATAGATTATAAAGCAATAAAATTGTTAATCAGGCATCAATTATGCTAACTAGGTGAGTAAGGGTGGGATTAGGGAGGAGTTAAGGAGTGGTCAGTGCTTAAAGGGACATGTACTTTTCATATCTACTGTGCAGGTGTATTGCCCATAATTCACTGGGAAAAAGCCCACAGGAGGGGGGGGGTGAGTTGCATGGAGGTGTGTTTTTAGGCTTGAAACATCACTAGGTCACCTAATGGTCATGACTGACTGAGAGGTGTCCAGTCTGTTACCCATCAATGTCCTTTTTGACAAGATGGATGTTGGGAAGCTAGACCAATTGGGGATTCAGCATGTGCCTAATTGGAGAGGAGTCAGCTTACTGATAGTGCATTGAAGGATTCATAGGTGCAGCTGGCCATTAGAACAAGGGAGATATACATTTCTCTAAGGTAAAGGAATTGTTTATAGATGGTTTAGTGAAGGATTCATAGGTATAGCTTGTTATTGTACTAAGCAGGGATAAAGCAGCTCATGAATTGTAGCTAGGCACAGTGCTGGCCTAGGGAAGAGGCAGAGTTAATGCTTTGAGGCTGAGGGAAGTATGATTTTACAACTTGATTTCACAAGCTGATATTACAAAGATAGGTACCCAAACACAAGTGTGATTTTACAAACTAAAGTTACAACTGGATGTTACAAACATAGGCACCCAAACAGCCCATCACTAGTAGGTATTAAAGGATGTGAGAAGGGTGGGTGGAGGAGAATAAAGTGCAATGGGCAGTGACTTTGCCTTCTAGCTCCTAAGTAGCTCAGTCAGCTTTTTGGTAATGGAGATACTTTGTTAAACTGGAAATTTAGTAATTATAGAGCCTCAGAGTTGCAAGGGTCCCTCCACTCCAGCATGTGCCTGACCAGGAATCCCTTCTATAGGACTTCACAACAAATTGTTAACTAGGTTCCTCTTAGACCTTCAGTGATGAAAAAGTTATCCCCTTGTGAGGCAGTGTACTATACTTTTTGTATTGTAGTTGTTTTTGGGTAGGGGTGGAGATGTTTGCATATCCCAAAGCTTATCAATTTTCTCAGGTAAAAGGGGTGGGGCTTCATTATAGTCTACTAGTCTTTGAATTTTCCCTTTGTTTTTTGACCCTTTTTGCCCCATATATTTCTTACCTTCTATTTCTACCTTTGTATTGAAATTACTTGGTATTAAAGTATATGTTGATCTAATTTTGTGTATTGATTTATACATTAATTCAATTTGGAGTTTCTGTACTTCTCTATCCTCTCAGCTAATACTGGTATAGAAGCTACAATTCTTTTCTTTCTTTCTTTTTTTTTAAATCAAGTATTTATGATCATTTAAATACAGGATAACCAAAAATGTCCTAATGTAAGGTATGGGGATTCCCCCCTCCCCCCAAAACAAACATACAAACAAACCTACACACAAACCCTTTCCCTCAACTTTTCCGCCTGGCCAAGTATCTGGCCTTTGCCTAAAGCATCGACCCATCCCAGTAATCCTTTCAACTGGTTTTTCTAGGTGACCCCATGCCCAAACCTTCAATTCTCTGTAACCTCTGACCTAACCCAGCCCATTGTCTGGATGACCCCAGGTCACTTCCACCCTTAATTCCTTCTAGACCCCTTCTCACTCTCTCCCCAGCCTGTTGGCCACTCCTATCCAGATCTTCCCACAAATCATTTTTTCTATAAAAAGAGTTAGTCTCCTCTACCAAGGTGCTGATTCTTAAATCTTACGTGTCCCAAGGGGTGTTCTAATAAATCTTGTCTTTGGCTGAAAGAAGGCTTGGGTCAAATTCATTCAAGGCAGAACCTCTGTTGTTTTCCCCTTTAGGGTCACAGCACCCTTAGACCTCAACAAAATGGATAGGTATTTCTTTTTTACTTTTAGCTCATTTACTCAACTAATTGCTATATTTGTTTTTCCCTGGAGAACTTGTCACCTATTCGCTATCCCTTTATGTAGCTGCAGTTTCCTACTTATGGTTTGGTTGAGGTTTGGGTGGGGGGATTCAGGGAGTTCCCCCCTTCCCAAGACTGGAATCCATCAGAGGTTTGTGTGGAATGAATCCACTGACTCAAGCCTTCTTTAAGTCAGGGTGGCAAAGGTTTATTGTAATACCAATATAGCAGGCAGAGCTCCTTAGGGAACTTGCATTCCTTAAGGAACTGGCATTCCTTAAGGAACTTGCAGCTTAACATGAATGATGCTAAAGCTTATAAAGGAAAAGTAGTGGATTATCTGGCAGATGTGCTAATTTGGTGATAACTTAAACCTTGGTCACTGGCATCATTCACTACTGGAAACCAGGGGGAAAGGGTTTCTGAGAGGTGTGTTTTTGGTCTGTTACATCTGTATCAAGATAACTTTGAGAGTTGATGTCTGTAGCCTGACCTCTCAATTGAATATGATAACTTTGGGAATCAATACGTGATTATTCTGTGGTTATAAGATAGTCCTCTTTTTACAAGAGAATTTCTTAAGAGGTCAGCTTTTTCTTGTGATGGGGAAAAATAGTTTGTCTTACTGTCACCATCTCATGAGTTACTGCTGGGCATAGTATCCTTGAGCTGGGGAGAAAACTGTCAGGGATAGTGTTTTAAAGCTAGGAAGAAATGTGATCTTGGAATTGGGGTCCAAGCACAAGCACCCCATCATTTTAATTTATAGCAAAAATATTTCACTTCCTTTAGCGGTTTGTCTTTTATTGGTCATTGGACAAAGATCCTGCATTTAGAGTCTTGGGCACCAAATTTAGAGTTGGGAAGACCTGAGTTCTAGTCTTGCCTCTGATACCTACTGGCAAGTAACTTAACCTCAGTGCTCTGATTTCCTCACCTGTAAAACGAGGAGTGTGAGATTTGATTGCCTCTGAGATCTCTGCCAACTCTACATCTATAAGCAAGTCACTTCACCTCTCTTTGCCCCATTTTCCTCAATTGTAAAATGGGATAATAATAACTACCTCTCAGTTGTTGTGAGGGACAAATGAGATCATAATTATAAAGCACTTAGCAAAGTGTGTGCTACGTAGTGGATATTATATGTTATAGATAAATGCCAGCAATTATTGTTATCATCATCACTCAGTTGGGAAGAAATGAAAGGAAAGGGGTAGTGAATACAAAGCAACAGACACAATGGGACTTTTGGGAACAAGGTTCCATTTGGGAACATTCTGGCCCCAGCTCTTAAGTTCCATACTCCTGATTATTTTTTTGAGCAAAATATAAGCATGACTCTAAAATGAGATCTCTTTTTAAAAAAATAATATTTTATTTTCCCCCCAATTCCATGTAAACATGATTTTAAACATTTGGTTTTGTGTGAGATGAAAGAGTTCAGAGTCTGAATCTAAGGTCAGAAAAGATCTGTATTCTTTCTCATGAGAAAGGATTCTGCCCCTGCCGTGAGAGCAACAGGTAGAGACCAGTCCATGGTTATATAATCTTCTAATGCAGAAACCCAACCTGTGCAACTGGCCTTCACTCTTATTGGTGGGGCTGACCCACAACCTAAGTGCAGGAAATCTCTCAGACAAAGGTCCCAGAAACATGTGGGTGTCCAA
Source organism: Pseudochirops cupreus (assembly GCA_028627135.1). NCBI lineage: Eukaryota > Metazoa > Chordata > Mammalia > Diprotodontia > Pseudocheiridae > Pseudochirops > Pseudochirops cupreus. The sequence goes on from CM053580.1 coordinate 131,797,821, forward strand.
TGAAAGCAGTCTTAACCTTATTTGGTATATCTTGTGCTGAGTTGGCTCTGGGGGAGGGTCTCTGTTGCTCTAAGCTCCAGATTGCTTGAAGGTCAGGTGACCTAAACCTAGACCTAGTGAATAGTGAAGCCATTCTAGATTTGATTTTTCAGAATGGGGAAATTTCACTATAAATTATCCCTCACAAATCCCCCCATTTCTTTTTATACCTTTTGAAGTTTCCCTACTTTTCTTAATTCTGATTACCGTTGCAGCCCTTGTTGCATTGACAACATACAAGGGGCCAGTCCCCTTTATGAATACAGATACAGAGATTCAAAAGAAAACAATAACAGTTGTCTTTTCAAAGTCCAAACGTCTCTTTTCACACTGCCGTCCGATGTGAGGAAGTCCTCTGTTCATGTTCAGCTCTGCATCCCGGCTTCTCTTCCTTCTGCCTTCTTTCATTCATTTACCTACAAAAGGAACCTTGGGACCAATGTAAATGACAACTCCAGAACCCTTATCATTCTTACAAAATTAAAATTGGAGTCTTAATCAATTGTCATGATCACACATTAGAACCAGTTTCTTATATTTTAAATGCATTAATCCATTATTAAGTCCTCTGCTAGGAGGATAGGATTTCACTAAGGGATTTACATTAAGCTCACAATTAAAACAATTAAAAATGTTTCCAAAAAGTGCAAAAATTATCCTCCTTTTTAACTTTGACTAATTATAACAAAGTTGAGACAAATGTGATACTAACTGAATAACAGAATAATGTTCCCACAAACCTTGACCTACTTGTCATATTATTACAAAGAATTAAAGGATCCTGACTCATACAGGAATACCTATACTAAACCCTAAGCCTAGCAGCTTTATCTTATAGTAACTTAAGAAGTTCCAGAATCAAGTAGATTTGTTGTTGTTTTATTTAAAGACTTTTGATTATTGAAACTTGCCACCAAGAATAGCGACAAAATTATAATGAAGGAACCATATTTCCCAAACTTCAGAATGCCAGTTCCAGGCACAATGTATACCATGCTGCAATCTCCATTGAGCCAAGGTTAAAGTCTGCCAGGTGCTTGCAGGTAAACCCCAGTCAGAAGAATCCTACCTCAGCTCATGCTGAACAGTCGTTCCTCCTACCTTCATACCTGTATCTTACAGGATCTGGCACCATTGTTTGGTGGCTTGGGTAGCTTGGGCAGCCTCTCTTAACACTCCTATCTGGAGTTGACCTCAAAGAAACAGTCATTTAACAGTCCCATCAAGTCTTAAATAACAAGCATCAACAATCAGCTTAAGATATGATTATAATCTCACATTGGTTAAGGAACATCTTTGAAGTGAGCCTCAAATAACCTACATTCATTCCTATAGATGTGTATCTACTTCCACACTTCTCTACCTTCTTATAATTATGCTTAATTTGAGCTCACATTAAAATTTCTCTTAACTAAAAATGTCTGTGGTTTAATCTCAACAACTAATTGTATTAATACCCAATTGCTCTTTCATCACTTTGAAATATACTTGGACCCCTATTTCACTCATGTACACAGATATACCTTCTCTACAGTAACTTTATAATCCCAACCTCAGTCCATGGGATAATGATTCAAAGTTGCACTTGTACCCTTATTTCCTCTCCTTCTAAATTCGATTGACCTATTAATTATAAAATCAGGTTACAAATCTTTCTGTTTTCCTAGACACTTTCTCAGACTCTTTCTCAACTTACTTAAAACCCTTTAAAAGCTGGTATCACCACTGTCCAGAGACAGGAGGGCTTGGATAAATCCACATTTGTCCCCAAACCTTCTTATCTGCCTTCCATATTCCCAATCCAACCTTTATTTATCCTTCCAAATTTCTCAAACCCATTCAAATTATTCAGGATCCTTTTACATTTTTAACCATAAAACAAGATAGCTCATAAGTTATCATCCTTTTACTAACATAACTGTTCTGCTTAGGCAAAGCAAAGAGGTTAATGGCTAAACCCCACAAACTAATAGATCTGACATACAGAATTATCTGATCTTGTTATTCCCTCAGAAGTTTCCACTCTGAGTCTAGTTCTTTAGGAGGATCAGATGCTATTGAGGATCCAACTCTATACATGTAAATAAAAGTAACAGCACTTTGCAGATAGAAACTTTCAACTCTGTCAACACTTTGCAGGTAGAAGTTTTCTAGAGTTCAATAGTTATACAAATGAATTTACTTATAGGAGAGACTGACTTCTACTCCAGTTATCATAAAAGACTTGGGAGGATCCATAAGTAATTAATCCCAAAACAGTGCATATCACTAAGTTGCTTATAATAAAACATGTTTGTATCACCAAACAGACAGTATAAACAGGTATTATTTCCACAATGGTAACAAACTTTGAATGAAGTTGACTTTTCCATTAATACAAAAGTATTCCATAATTTACCTCCCTTTAAGAAATTTGCACTGAAACTCTTTTCCTCACATAGAAGATGTTTCTGATCTAGTTTCAGTAATTAATAGAATAACAGCTAGGTCCCTCAATCAGTTGTACCAATACTCAGTTATTCTAACATGATTTTGAAACGTATAAGGACCCTATTCCATGCACAAATACCCATTTACCAAGTTCTTTAATATGTAAAAAGGAATATGATCTGAGACTGAATAGCTCAGATCCTAAACACACTTTATTATAGTAGCTCAGATGTATCCCAGCCTTAGTTTATGGGATAATGATTAAACATTGTGTTTGCACCTTTGCTTCATAAACTTCTTTTCTCTTGGTCTAATTATTCCCATATTATTCAGAAAGAATGTTCTCCCAAGTTTGTTTATTCTTCCTTAATTATACTCAGTCTGGAAGAGTGAGATACTTCAGCAATCTAAACCTTTTACTTATACATTCAATTACAAATGTTAACTTTTACTTATGCCATACAATAACCACAAATTCAGATTAAAACAGCAAAGTGTTTTCTGCAAAACATCCTTTCTAAAAGTATTTCCTTTCTCTAAAAAAAATAGTTTGAATTTATCCTGGTGTCACTGAACCTTTATGAAAGCAATATACAGTATATCACAAAGGTTTACCAGAACTCATATACATAGTTAATTCCTGTTCTATATTCTAAATCGGTACCAAAAACCAATTACTAGAAATCAGTTATACCAACTTTAAAGGTCCAATTTCGAGACTGACTCAGTGAGGCTTCTTCAGATGGTGGGGAGTGGTAAAATTCTCTTACTTAATCTGATAAGGACTCTTTAGGCAATATGCCTGAAATTAAAATTCATAGTAAGTTTGAATATTACAAAATCTATACACAATTAATAAAATGACTAGAAATTTTACAAAGTCTTTGTATAATTACTAACTTTCTCTTTACAAATTTTAAATTTCTTATTGCCCCTTTCCTGGTATTGATGATGTTACTAGGGGCCACCTAACCCCTCCTTCCTTCCATACACATGAACAGCCATCAATCTTGGTCTTTAAAAGTAATAATGGCCAGGTTTCCCTACCTGCTCTCTCTTATCTCCTATCTTATCTGCTAATCTGTTCCCCATCATCTTATAACAAAAGATCTTGTAAAACGTTCCTTAATAAGAATATTTCCCTTTTTCAAAAACAATTTAATACAATTTCTAAATTCTCTGATCATAAAAATGTTTCCCACATAATTGACAAAACTTAGGAGGTTTCACTGGTCGTTTCTTCACATAATTACCAATAATTACTTCTCACAAATATATTTCTAAACTGAAACTTCCTTTTAAATATAGAAAAACTTGAAAGTTTATGATTTCTTAAATTAAAATACTTCAAAATATCACAACATAACTGTTTACCAGTAACACAATTATTATGTTATTACATTTAAACTTTTGAATTCAAAACAGATTAATTACCAATCCAGTGACCTTAATTCAGCTGGATGTATTTTTCAAATTGAGCCACATCCCTCTAAATATCTATATCTGTATCTGTATCTGTATCTGTATCTGTATCTATATCTATATCTATATCTATATCTATATATTTAAATTTGCTCAATAAGAGTTCTACAAAAACACATTTCCAATTCACCTTGCGCAGAGGATCATTCATAACTACAGGTAAAGATGTATATACCTGGTTTTCCGAATAGCAGAAGTAACAACATATAACATTACATTTTACACAATTTTTTTTCTCCATCTTTTAGTTTCAACCCAATTCAGATTAAAACTGACACCATTCCTGGCTTTCACTCAGTTTTTACAGTATACGAGGATTTTGCAATTTAGATACCATAATAACACAATGGCATTATGACATTAATTGCATTTCCAGAATGAGTAGAGGCTTTTCTCCTCCCCACTTCCCTGTCTCCTTTTTTCCCCTTTTTTCCAAGTGGGGGTGGGTAATTCCCTACTATTCTTAAGCCTTCTCTTTCTTATCAGAATCTGATATTTAACTCCCATTATAATTATAGGCTGGCCAGGAACTATGAGTAAATGAATTTTACAGATTTCCCAAATTACAGTTATTTCAAAAATATTACAACAGTCGGGTCAGAGTGTCCCATTCTTCACTTTCTGTCCCTTTGAACAACATTTAAACAAACGAACAAAAATTGCTTTTGTTACAACATAGATAATACCCATTCCTGCTGACATTTTATATCAGTTTACAATATGCTGGGCTAATCATTCTAACTGCTTCTTTTGGTTCTAGTAATAATTACAAATATCTTTACCATACTTAGTGCCCATCTTTAAATTCAAATTTCTTAAGTACTATAAATTCCAAAACATTACACATTTCACCAATATCGAAATTAACATACATAACCACATCCTTAGGTAACTTAACAACTTCTGAATAGGAATAAGAAAATTGTTTTTACATAAGAGTTTATAAATATTTCCAAATTACATAATTTAGGAACATTTAAAACATATTCTACTAAAAACTTTAGGTGAATCCATTTCCAAACCCCCTTACATAGGAATTAAATTATAACTTTGTAACTATAGAAATATTTTTAAGCCAACACATGGCCTTTCAGAAGACATATGCGCGGATGATCGCCATTTCACCTTTAGTGGAGGCGCCACTCTGGCCCCCACCCCATTCCTATCTTCCATCATAGACAAAGGGTTTGGGACCTAGTAAACTGGGTGTGGTTATCCTTTAACTTTTCTCTCAAGCAGAGGCCTTAGGAATTTAATGATTATCTGAACTTTTAGAACTAAATTCCAATAGAGCCTGAAAGGTAGATAGACATTATCCTTTCTGACTTCCCTAACTTGGTTTATTGGTTTTGAAGTCAGGCTAAAAATTCACTAGCACTATTTTCCAACCTTCTAAAGGTGGGAGTGGTGGGGATAGTGGATCTCCCACCCTAGCTAACACAATCAGTCCTTTTGCTTCTCCTTCTACCTCTGCCTTAGGCATTTCAGACAAACAGAAAAAAAGTTTCACTTACCTATTATCTGCTAAAGATCTGAATTCTTTCTCTCTACATTCTTAAGTTTAGTTAGGCAGAGAAGTAAGATTTTTAAACTTCCCAAGGCTTTTTTTAATCCGAATGGTAAAACATTTCTTTTATGAATAGACAAACTTCACACATATCCGCACAAACCAAAAAAAAAAAAAAATACAGAACAAACACAGTCTGAACCAGCTTTGCCAAATTTATCTCCCAAGGGATTATCAGGGTGGGAGTTGAAGGAAAAATTCCTTCCCAATTGACTAACAGCTTGTGAGTAAAAGTTGAAAATTTCCCTTTACTAGAGGCAGGTGAGATGGCCATCAGCCAGCCCCCTCCTTCCGGATCCAAGGTCTAGCCAGACAAGCGGTCAACCTCTTGGTCCAGAACTTGGGATGCCACGGCACGAATTCTGAGGGGCCCTTGTCAGGGGCTGCTCATCAGCATCCCCCCTGACTGTGAGGGGCCACTTTGGTAGGGCCTAGCAAGGTTTCATTTTTCCCTTTCCATCTCTCCCATCTGTTTCTTATAACCCAGATTTCTCTCCTACCCCCTTACCGAACAGAACACAGGCCCACAGTATTCTGTAAATGTCAACTATCATCATCACAGGATATAAAGGTCCCATCCCTCCCCTCCTTTACCTGTTTTTTTTTTTAACTTCATTCCTGGTAGGGAAAGATGAAGCTCACGTAAGTGATCATGATGGGTCTTTTGCTGCACAAAGAACTTAAGTAAGAATTATTTATGTTTTAGAGGAGCAATTCTCAAAGTGTGTTCTGGGGACTCTTGTGTGTCCCCCAGGCCCTTTTAGGGGGGGGTCCTTGAGGTTAAAACTTTTCATAATGAATTTTAAAATTTCAAATATGGTGAATATAGCTAGCTAACTAGCTAGCGAGAGCCATAATCCACATAAGCCAGCGTTTATTTTGGGTGGGCGTAAATCTGAGAATTGCTGTTTCAGAGACTAGCCAGACTTGGGGTGAACTGTAATTAGCATTTCATCAGAGAATCTTTGGGGGGACAGGAGTTCTAAGTTGAAGAATAATAATAACTAATGTTTATAATAATAGTGCTTACTGTGTGCGGCCATTGTGCTAAGTGCTTTACAATTACCACATCCTTCGATCCTTAAAACAACTCTGGGAGGTTAGGTGTTAGCTTTATTTTACAGATGAGAAAACAGAGACAAATGGAAGTTGAGTGACTTGCCTAGGGTCATACACAGCTGGTAATTGACCGAGGTCTGATTTGAACTCAGGTATTCTTGACTCTAAGTCTGCTACTTTATCCACTGTGCTACCTCGCTGCCCTGAAAATAAAGGTGAAGAGTGGGACTGGGGAGGTGTGTGGACGTTGAGAAGTGGGAATTGTAATGGAGTTTGTGGGGTCTCTGGAAGTAGGGAATCTATAGTGGTATCTCATACAGAGGAAGAGGAATGAGCTATCTCAAGCTTCAACAGTGAGAATCCTCAGGTGTTGTTTCTCCATCCCTAATGTGGACATATGAAGTCATGGCCTGCCTAGCAACATCTGAATCTTGATAATATGGAAATGGGCAGGATAGGTTCTATTTTCTTAAATACCTGAGGAAAATTGGACTACACCACAGGGGCAATTATGCAAAACTGTCCTTTTATATCCTTTCCTCAAGGGGAAGGAGGGGAGAGTCTGCCTTGTTTTTAAGGTGACTGCCATCTGTGTGCAGTATGACTGAAAAGAGTGGTCTGTAACCAAAGAACTCTTGATATGGTCATATGTGAAAAGTTATTTAATTCCTGGCTATAGCTGTTACAGCAAAGTCTCACTAATCCCAGTTGGGGAAAAGCCAGTCTAAATTAGTGAAAAGTGTTAACATATATAATAAAGCTAATATTCCAAGCTTTCCATATAGATTTTAAATTCTTCAGGAGAAAGGATTATTCTACTTGTGTGCCTGCCATAGTGTTTGGGGGTAGAAGTTACAAAGGTATTTATATTGAATATATGTCATTGAATGAATAAAACTAAATTAAAACGATGATGTTTTATTATTTCCCAGTAATACAGTAATTAGAACTACTTGAATTAAATAAGAACATGTGGTATTAGTGGATGGAATTTGGAGTCAGGAAGATCTGAGTTCAGATTCAACCCCTGGCATGCTGGCTTTATGACTCTGGGTAAGATTTTAAACGTCTCATTGCCCATACAACTTTCTCACCTAGACTTCCCTACACCAGATCTAGTTAGTTCCCGTCAAGGAAAAATAATTGTCTAGAATTTCTTAGAGGATGTGCTGTAATAAATTGATAACTTCCATTAGTTTCTTGTTGTCTGTAGGATAAAGTTCAAACTTCTCAGTGTCATTCAAGGCCCTCTGACCCTAACATATGTTTCTCCATAAAAATTTTTCTTTCCATATGTATTGGTCTCTTCATTGTTTCCCAGATCCACCATTTTCTCTTCTATTCCAAGCTTATTTTCATGGTCATCTGCACAAAATATGTTTGCTTCTAGCCCATCTTCAGCATCAACTTGTTTATGAAGACTTTCCTAACCAGTGTATTACTTGTTGATCTCCAGACTGTAGCACCTGTCAATGTTACTCTTTTTCTACTGATTTGTCATGTAAATGTTTCCTCAACTACCAGGTATTAGCCCCTGGCAGGTAGGGTTGTGGTTATTTCTTTTTCTTCTCTCGGTGCCCTGGAGGTAGTGATTCATGTGGTCGGTATTCAGCCTAGACTCTATTGGTGCTTCTGAGCCAGTGGCTAAGGGTGGAGGCCTTTGTGGAGGATCTAGTAAGTGCATGGGCTCACCTTTGGAGAGGGTGGTTAGCACTTTCACCCTATTTTGCCTTGTATCCCGATTGGTACTGATCTCTCATTTCTGTGTATGTAGCCAATTTCTGGCTTCCATCTAAGCCTGTTATAATTTGTTTTTAATCACTTCTCTTATGGACTAGTGTGGCAGCTTCTATGAGAAGCTTGTCTGTGCCTTACTTGCTATATGCCAACATAAGGGCTAGGAGGGGCAGTCACTTCACTCAATGAATTTCATTTTTTTCCTTCTGTAAAATAAGAGGAACAGCATTTGTTTGACTACTTCACAGAGTTGGTAGGAAAACTGATTGTAAACTTAGGTGCTATATAAGTTCAAATTGTTGTCATTATTTTTATTTTCTGGTACTGTTGTTTGTCCTTTGTTCTCAAAGTGGACCTCAGCGTCAGGAAGCTGATGCCAGGACTTGCAAGTGACCTGGATTTAAGTGAGGGAGGGCTGTGTAAAGTCACCAGCCTCACTTTCTCTTTTGGAGCCAGCCAGGTCTAGTGGCAAGATAGACATTCGGATGACTGGAGTTGGCTCCCTTGTGGTATTTACTGCTAAACCTGAATATCTTTTCTTCTTCTGCTCCAGCTCTTTGAATTATGACACTCTTTGGAAACTCCAGTATTACTCTAGTTTGGCCTTGTTTTATAAATGCCTCCTGATTCAGAAACTGCCCTTCCCCTCAGGAGGGGATTATCTTTCTTCTGTATCAGCATTTAGTGTTTCTGACTTGACATAATGATACTTTTTAAGTATTTGGAGGTTTTAAAGGGTTTTTCCCTTAAACATTTTTCCTTTATTCATATATGCAATATTATCATAATAATTTGCTTAGTGATCTTATGAAGAATCCTTAGCAATCCTTCAGGTTAGTCACAAGCCTAAATAACTGCAAACTCTGAATTTATTAAGTCTAGTTAAATAAATCTTACTTTAAAGAGCCTATCCATTTATAACTATCTCAGAGGCTTGCAGGCTCAGTATGTAAATAAGATGCTTTAGCTCATTTTTTGTGTCAGTTGTTGACATACTTAAACAAATTTTAAAAATTTCTTAATGATATTTATATATAGTAAGAACGAGCTTACATGTGAATGTTCTGTAAGTGAATTTCCCAATTAATTGAAGCTTGCCCTGAAACTTTTAAGTACCAAGTCCTTTTGAAAAAATTAAAAAATATTTTTAGTAATTTTAGATAAAAGTCTTTTAAAAATGTGCTCTCTCTCTGTCTCTCTGTCTCTCTCTGTCTCTGTCTCTGTCTCTCTCCCTCCCTCCCTCCCCTTTGTTTTTTTTTAAATAGAAAATACTGAACATATTCTAAACATTCTAGACTCAGGGCCATTATTTGTGAATATAAATCAGGTCATGTATTGCTGACTTCTTAGATGAATTGCTGTTGTCTGATTGGATTTTATTTAAAATTTCTGAATCATTATTTATTAATCATACTGGTTTATGGTTCTCCTGTAGTTTTTTTTGGTTTTTATATTAGAACTATATTTGTCTCATAAAATAAGTTTGGCACAATTCTTTCTTATTTTTCTAGGATAATTTATGTAGAATTGGTGGTGTTGAAGAGGTGTGGAGGGGAGTGGATTTCTAGGAAATCCTTTCAGGGTTCTTTGTCTGAAATGAATTACTGGACTCAGCTATCTTTTGGCAGAGTTACAAAGTTTATTATTATGCTTTGCAGCGGGCAGGAAAAGGTTAAGAATAGCCTGCAAAGTGCAGGGGATAGAGATGCAGTTTTTAAAGCCTTAAAACGGTCAGTCAAAGGTTGATTATGCTAATTAGCTGGGCAAGGGTGGAGTTAGGGAGGAGTTTGGGAAGAGTTTAGGAATGATCTGTGCTTAAAGGGACGTGTACTTATTATAGCAACTGTGCAGGCGTATTGCCCATAATTCACTGGGAAATCCCCCCGGGGGGGCCACGAGGAGGTGTGGTTTTTGCCTTGATACATCTAGGTTACTTTTTGGTCAAGGCTGGATGAGATAGGTCCAGTATGCCTGTTGAGATGATAGGTTTGATTGTTTCAGGAGGTGCCAAGTTTGGAAGCTAGCCTGATTAGGGATCCAGGAGGTACCATATTGGGAGGGAGTTTTCTCTTCTGATAATGTTGTTCAAGGTTTTTGGATGCAGCTGGCCACTTAGAACAAAGGAGATCTCTAAACTAAGGGTTTAATGTGATGAAATGCTTGGGTGATATACTCATAGATAACTGTATCTAGGCAGACTGCTAGCTCAGGGAAAAGACTTTTAGGCTGGGGGCAGGGGAGAGGCAGAGTTAATGCCTTTATGGCTGGGGGAAAGTGTGACTTTTACAACTTAATTGCACAGGCTTGTTACAAACTGATGTTACATACATAGGTACCCGAACACAAGTGAGATTTTACAAACTGAGGTTACAGACAAAAGCATCCCAGACCCCATCAGTGTTCTTTAAAAGTTTCATAGAATTTTCCTTTAAGTCCACCAGGACCACAGGTAACCCCTTCTATATATACCAGAGGTGAGGAACCTGACCTTAGGTTCTGAAGTGCAGCCCTTTGACTGAATCCAAACTTCATAGAGCAAATCCCCTTAATAAAAGGATTTGTTCTGTAAAACTTGGAGTCGGTCAAAAGGCTGCACGCAAGGACCTAAAAGGCCACATGTGGTCTTGAGGCCAAAAGTTCCCCCTACTTTTGACCTATACCTTCTCCTCCGTAGTTTACAACTAATTCTGTTTTCTGAGACTGAATTATATAAAATCTATTTTTGGTGTTCTTTTAGTCTGGATATTTTATATCTCTCAGAGTAATCTTCTCTTGTGTTTTTAGTTTTATTGATATATATAATTGTGTAGAGTAATTTCTGATAATTCTTTATATTTCTCCACGCTTTTTTTTTTAAGCTATACTTTGTTTTAGAGTTTTGTTAATTTAATTTTCTGTGCTCTTCAGTCTGATTGGCTAAAGTTTACTCTCACTCTTTTTATTGATATATTTTCTTCTTTTATTTAGTTACCTAATTATTTTCCCTTTTTTCTCTCCTTTTTCTCCCCTCAGTTCAATGGTTAATTCAAAGTATCACATCCTCTGCAATGGTCTTTTTTTTTTTTTTTGCAACTTCCTTTGTTAGGTTTTTTCCCCCTTTTTCTGCACCAAAGAAATATTGTTTTTGCCTTATTCTCTTCGTGAATTTCCTTCCCATCCTATCTCTCCTAGACTTTTTTTTCCCTTTGATTTAGAATCTATATACTTATTTCTTCTTTCTTTGTGTTACTTAGGGAATTAAAGCTTCTAAAGTACCAAGTTTGAGTTCCCTATCCTAACCAGTTTTCCATATTACTGTCTTTGTAGATCTCATCCCCTCACTCTTTTTTTCTGTGCTGTTTTTCTATTTTCTTTTTTTACTATTACTCTTAGAAATATTAATTCGTAAGGGAAGTAATTAAGATAACATTGACCCATGATAAAAATTAATGTGTATTTAAGATCGAATGGACTACTTTTACCCCTCTCCCTCCTCAGTTTTTTTCCCATTTACCATATAGCAATCTATTCTCTGGCTGTGTCCTTCTGTGCAGGGTCTTCAGGAGCTCTACTTTCTCCTCTCCTGAGGTTGGCTACATTTAGATTCCAGTCTTCTTTTGTACAGGCTGATTGGGTAGAATCTGTATGTGCTGCTTTTGTTATGATTGAAGGGTGGTAGGGTCTTTAATATCATCAGGCTTTTCTGTAGCTTTGGAGTTTCTTAAACCAGCAACTTACCCAAGCAAAAGGGAAGCACAGTTCTTCCCTCTGATTCCTTTCCCCTCTCCTCTTCTCTTTCCCATATGATTGAGTAGAGTGGAGGTCTAATACTTGTTGCATGCAGTAGGACCTGACCCTATAGAAAGGGCAGGGGCTGAGATGTGCTGGCAGTGACTACAGAAGTGAAGGATTTCCAAATGTATCTCATTGGTTGTGGATGCTGGTGGAAGAGGGGTGCTGAATAAGAGAGTGTATAAAAAAGACTAGCATTTTCCACTGTTAATTCATAAGACTATTAGCTAGTTGGCCTTTTTTTTTTTTGAGAATTAATGGGGACTGGAGAAAATGTCTAGTCTTCTATTTTGTTGATCACATTTTTTCATGACTATTTCAGGAGACTTGTAATCTTATTAATATGTATATTCCCTCCAGTAATGAAGATTGCAACCTCTCCGTGTCTTCTCATCCTGTACTTGCTTATTTCATATCCTCCCAGAGAGAATCTACTCCACAGAGAATCTGTTCAAAATATCAGTGGCCTTCCTCTGGTTCTGTAACATTCATAGAATGGTAAATTTAGCTTTGGAAGGAACCTTAGGGGACCTCTAGTCCAACTCTTTCACTTTAATTAGTAAACTGAATTCCAGAAAAATTAAAGGTCTTGACTTAGAACATGCAGGTCATTGGGAAAAAAGGCAGGATTTGAACTTAGGTCATGTAATTCCAAATTCAGTTCTTTTTCCACTATTTTCACATAGCTTCCTTTTCCAGGGATGCCATAGCAGCACTTGGGCTATATAAAGAGTACCTTAAAATTTTTAAAATAATATTCCTAAATCTAATGTGGAGAATTATAGGACATTTTGCTGATTTCGTGGTTAACGTCTGTATTCTGGATGATTGTGGTTGTCAGGTCAGTGACTTTGAATAAGTGAAATGTTACTGTATTTCATCACTGTGCTCTTATTTGGAAGTTTGGTGTTTAGTATTGAGCAGTAAAATTGCATCCCATTGTTATTTCAGAAAAGCCAGTGTCCCCCAAGTCAGGAGCATTGAAGAGCCCTCCTAAAGGATTTGATACATCTGCAATTAACAAAAGCTATTACAATGTGGTGAGTAATCCATTAAAAATTTTTTAAAAATATATTCAAACCTAAAATTTGAAAATGTACTTACATTTAGGGTAGATCGTATTGTTTTACAAACCAGCATATCTCTTGGCTACTTTATGTCTTAAAATTGTTTGCTTTCCATATTCCCTAAAGTACTTCTTTGACTTAAAATTGAAACTTGTTATAGATGAATTGTGATTTACGTTGGTGGAAGAAATTCCTATACCAGGAGTTCACCCCTGTAGTATAACACCCTGTAATATCCTTTGTGTACTTATGCCTACTTGAACTGTGAAATTTGTGTTCAGTGATCAGTAACTTTCTGTAATCATATTGATAGTCTCACGAAAGAGATTACAAATAGATAAATGGAGAATAAGTCATAGGTGCTCCTTACAGAGGCAAGAAAGTCGAAAATGGAATTGGTTCCATTTTTGTGCCCCAAAGCTACCCAAAATTGCCTTGTAGTGTTCATGACGAACTTAAGCAGAAAGACCACAATGAAGATCATTAATTATCTTCATCTTTTGCACAATGATGTAGCAGAAAAATTCTGTAAAGAACTTGACAGGAGTCTCTAATCAAATCAAATACCTTGATGTATCCAGTGACTTCATTTTGAAAGTGAGCTTAAGGGATGATACCAAATTGGTGAATAAGATTTAAAATTACTAAATAAAAGAAGTCGTAAACATATATAGACTATTCAGCTTTACATCTCAGGAAAAAAAAAAGATTTGGAGGTGCTGACCAGGGTTAGCACTGAACAGCATCAGAAAAAATGAAATTTTCAGCCAGGAAAAGACGGGTTACTAGTATAGCATAGGAGTGTGGCACTGGCTCCCTATTTTCTCACCCTAAACTGGCTCCCTCACCCAAGGTCTTACTGACGAATTTAGGCTTTCCCACAGTGTGTGGCCATGATGCAAAAAATCATTCTGAGTTGTAGGGTTGACCCTGGTGAGGGAAAATACACATCTACTATTCCTGAGTCCTGCTGGCTTGCTTTCCGTTTAACAAATCAGCCAAGTTGAAACTGTTAACTTTTTTAAAATCGGAAACATTTGCTAAACAGAATGTAAAACAAAAATAATTGTAACTTAACATTCCACTCATAAATCTGGGATGCAGTCTTTTAACAGTATATACAGTAAACCAGGGGCAGCATGGATACACCCTTACAAAACTGTAGGAAGGAGAAACATGAATAGTTAATTTGTGCCCCAGGCCACTTCCAGCTCTGGACTGTGGGCCTTAATGTCGTCTGTCTCCTTCAGAATCAGTCTGTTTGATAAGTCACTGGCAGACAGGGCTGCTTCTGATGACTGTGCTTCTTGACCCTTCCTCTTTGAGGCTTCTCCACTATCCTACTGTGTTGGTCTACTTCACTGCTGGTTGCTAAAGCAATGAGAAAGAAGGCATTTGAGGTCTAGGATCTGCAAAATGTTTTCCAGGTGGGCTCTCTGGGCTGAGGTCTGAGAGTTTCTACCTCTCAGACAGTGGGTGGCATTGTAGGAGGCCAGAGCCTGTCCTCTCCCAGTCCACTTGTCCTAGCTGTAGATGGCAGCTCCATTTGATTCTTACAAAGGAATACAAGGTCTGAGTGACCTTTCCCAGACCTGACCGGTGGTCTCTACTGGTACGAGCTCTGAGGTCTGTCTACCTCTTTTAGGGTGGTGATCAGGTCTTTATCAGTCCTACCCCTCCAGAGCAGGGTCTCTTGTGTCAGGCAGGACTTGAACCCAGGTTTCCTAGTTCTGAGCCCAGCTCCTTAACTATTAACCAGGCTGCCTCTCATTAGTCTCTGTAAAATTAGATAGCTGTGTTTTCCTTAGTGTATCTCTCCCTCTCTCTCTCTCTCTTTCTCTCTCTCTCTCTCTCTCCCCTTCCCTTTCCTCCTTCCTCCTTCCCTCCCTTCCTCCCTTAAATTAAACATTCTATAAAACCACTTCAACACTGAGGCATAATCAATGACCCTTTAGTCTTCTTTAGACTTTTTATAACAGATGATTATGTAGGCAAGCAAATTTTACATTATAAATGCTGTTCTTAAGGGTGTACCTAACTTTTCCTTTCAGG
This sequence comes from Pseudochirops cupreus, assembly GCA_028627135.1. Classification (NCBI taxonomy): domain Eukaryota; kingdom Metazoa; phylum Chordata; class Mammalia; order Diprotodontia; family Pseudocheiridae; genus Pseudochirops; species Pseudochirops cupreus. Next base: position 131,813,025 of record CM053580.1, read on the forward strand.
GTAATTGAGAAGCCCTGATTTTGGAGTAATTTTATGCTTGAAATAAGGGAACCTGAGATTTAAGAACCTTTACTCTGCTGTGAACCTGTGTGATCTTAGTGAAAGAACAGCCTCTCCAAGTCTCATTTGCCTTGTCTGTAAAAAAGGGAGTGGAGGAATAGAGTGTAGATATATTTTTCAACAAGCTTGACTGAAAAAGTGAGGAGAGATGTAGAAGAGCAGTTTGAAAAGATGGTAAGATTTAATGTGGCATCTGTCAAGGCAGTAAGGAAGAAACCATTTGCTAGGGTTAAAGTTAAAAGGGAGGGAGGGAAAGGGAAAAAAGAGAGAATATGAGACTATCAGCTGCCCTGAAGATCAGAGATTAGATGCACAGGGTAGAGGGTTTGGCCTCTTCATCCAAATCTGAGGGCAAGGAGGAGTCAAGTAGATAAGGTACCTGCTCTGTGGTAAATGTTAGGAGCTCACAGTTTAGTGGGAGTGACAGCATGCAAACAACTTTGTACAGACAAGATATATACAGAGTAAATTACACGTAACTTCAGAGGGAAGTCATTAGCAGCACGGTAAACAGAGTACGTGCTCTGTGCCAGGCACTGTGCTAACCACCAGGGTCATGGAGACAATCCCTGCTGTGGAGGGGGAAGACCACAGATGAAAGAAAGCTGAAAGGGAAGGAAGGAGTATTTAGAACATGATGATGGTGGAATCAAACAAATAGTGCACCTGGTGGGAATGGAAGAGTTGACTGGCCTTCAGAGTCCTCTTTAAATGGAGCTTTGGGGAGGAGTTTTTTTGCTCTGCATTTGGCTCTAAGAGAGATCAGGAAAAGTTTCTTGGAGAAGGTAGGATTTCAGCTGAGGCTTGAAGGAAACCATGAATGGAATATGATATCTGGGGATTTTGGGGATGCAGAGAGTGGGTGAAGAGGAAGCTCACGGGGAATGGCCTCAAGAGGTAAGGTCCTCAGCTGAGAGAGAGAGAAGGGAATGGGACATTTGAAAAGGGAAGAGAAGGTTTGAATAGGTTCTGTGGGGAGTGAGATAGGAACAAATTATAAGGAAAGGACTTCCTCCTTTTCAACTGTGTGGCATTGTATTCTAAAGGTCCGTCTTGGCAATGAGGAGAACATTTATCAGTTAGGAAGATGTAAAAGGATTATCTTGCCACAATGAGAAAGAACTCAACTCAGTTTTTTTTTCAGTTGAATATAAATTTGTAGTAGTCTTAGTCAAGTTTCTTTTTAAAAAAAATTTTTTTTTTGCTTGCCGTGTCATCAGATTCTTTTTTAAAAATTTTTTTAAATTTTATTTTAGTTTACATCATTCATTTCCATGAAATTTTGAGTTACAAATTTTCTCTCCGTCTTTCCCCTACCCATCGCCCCAAAACAGCCATCCCAGTGTATCCCCCCCTCCCCCAATCTATTCTCTCCTATGTCTTCCTCCCTCACCCCTCTGGCTTTCTGGTAGGGCAGGATGGATCTCCCAACCGCAGTGCCTGTGTATCTCAAGTTCCAGTTGGATGTAGTTAATAATAATAATAATAATAATTGTATATATATACATATATATTTTTAACATTTGATTATAGAATTTTAAATTCTTGATTCTTTCTCTTCCTCCCTTGTCACCCACCCCCACTGGAAGGACAAGCAATCAAATACAGGCTGAACATATGAAATTACGCAGAACCTCTCCA
>CM053580.1:131815225-131831844 GCA_028627135.1 Pseudochirops cupreus
AGAAGGGAAAGCTCTGTCCCAAATCGCTGGGGTCCTCCCGGCTGCCGTAGCTCTCAGGAAGGTGCTGGGTCCCTTTCCTACTTACTTCCGGCTCACTGGATAATGAAGACTCACAGGACTGAAGCCCAAGATCGCGATCCGGATCCAGGCTGCTCAACGCGAGAGCACTTGGCCTCTGAATGATCGCTTATTCCCCCTGCTGTCTGCAGGCCGAGGGCAGAAGCTGCAATGCGGAGGTGCCTGCAGAACCTCTGCCTTTCACTTTCCCATCCTGGAGGTCATTTTGGCTGGACTGCTTTTCTCCCAAGACCCCGCAAGTCCCATTGACCTAGTTCTGAACACTGCTGCAGCTGCCGCTAATCCGCTCACCTGCGGCTCCTCGGCTCCTCAAGTCCAGCCACCCCTGGGGCTCAGCCAGGGCTTCAGGGCAGGCTGGTTTCAGTTCGCAGTGCTAATATGGTTCCTTGTAGCTGAGCCGACTTTAGTGGAAAGTATATTTGTGTGCGTTTTGGAGTTCTAGGATTAGTTGAGAGTCATATTTTATGGGTATTTTGGGGTGGCTATGTGAGAGCTGCGATATGTTGCTGCTCCTACGCCGCCATCTTGGCTCTGCCCCCCTTAAAAATTTTTTTTAACATTTGTTTTTAAAACTTTGATTTCCAGATTCTTTCCCTTCTTCCCTCCCTACCCACCCTTATTGGGGAGAAAAGGAATTCAATATAGGTTGTAGATGTGTAGTTACACAACATGTTTCCATAGAAGTTATAGTGTGAAAAACTAATTCTATTTCCCTCTATCCTATCCCGCTCCCCAGTTATTCTATTTTCTACTTTGACCTTGTCCCTTTTCAGAAGTATGTGCTTCTAACTACCTTCTCCCCCAGTTTGCCCTCTCTTTTATTATCACCCCTCTTATCCCCTTCCCCCCTGCTTTCCTGTAGTGTAAGATACCCAAATGAGTGTGTATGTCATTCCTTCCGTAAGCCAAATTAAATGAGAGTAAGGTTCACCCATTCCCTTTCACCTTCCTGCTCTTCCCCTCCATTGTGACACTTTTCTCTTGGCGCTTTTATAGGAGATAATTTACCCCATTCTATCTCTACCTTTCGCCTTCTCCCAATATATTCCTTTCTCACCTCTTAATTTTACTTTTTAGATATCATCCCTTCCTGTTCTCCTGATCCTTTGCCCTCTGTCTATGTATATATGTACACACATATACACATACTCACTTATGTATTTACACACACATGCACCCTCTTATACATACATATATATGTGTGTATACACATATATACATATATATTCCCTTCAACTAGCCTCATACTGAGAAAAATCTCATGAGTTACAATTATCGTTTTTCCATGTAGGAATGTAAATTAGTTCAACTTTAATAAGTTCCTTATGATTTCTTTTTTCCTGTTTACCTTCTCATACTTCACTTGCTTCTTGTATTTGAAAGTCAGATTTCTGTTCAGCTCTGTTTTTTTCATCAAGAATACTTTAAAGTCCTCTATGTTCCGTGCTTTGATCTTTTTTGTCCCCAAAAAAGGATTGTATGGTGTTACTGCATTTCCTCTGCTTGCTCATCTTGCCAGATACTTGATTTTTGAACTCTTTGCCAGGGTAGTACTCTGCTTATAGGGTGGAGAGAACTTTGTCCCAAATTGCTGGCGTTTTTGCAGCTGCTGGAGCTGTTAGTTGGATGCCCTCTCTACAGCCACCACAAGCTCTGGCACACTGGCCATACACCCCAGGACCACCAATCAAGACAGTGATCCAAATCCAAGCAGGTCAGAGCAAGAGCAGTTACCCTCTGAATGGTTGCTTGGTCCTCCTACGATCTGTAGGTCAGGAGCTCTGGAGGCAACCATGGGACAGCAGCTGCAGTGGAACCACCGTGGCTCTGCCACTTCTCGCCCTGGGGGCAGGGGCCAGACTTCAGTCTTCCTTCACCCTTTGAACCGAGTTCCTCACTGACCTTTTACCTTCTCTTTGGCGTTTATGGGTTTAGAAGTCTGGAAACTGCCACAGCTGCTGTTGATTCACTCTGCTGAAGTCTGCCCTGCCCCGTCTGGGCCAATCTGGGGCCAGAACTGTGGCTCATGGGGGTCTGCAGTCTGCTCCTAGCTCAGTGTGATAGACCCTTCCTGTCCACCTGCTAGCTGCTTTCAGAGGGAGATTTGTTTCTCTTTGTCACTTTATGGGTTCTGTAGCTCTAAAATTTGTTCAGAGTCATATTTTACATGTATTGGAGGTGGTTGGGGCAGGAGCTCAGATAAGTTCTTGCTTTTACTCCACCATCTTGGCTCTGCACCCAACTTGAAAGTTCTCGCTATATAAAGTGCTTCTACAAATGCTTTGGTGGATTTGGGATGTTTCTTTCAGCCTTTGACCTCTTTGGGTTGGAGGGTGAGAGAATAATTATATGCCTAGCATTGGAAAATTTGTGTTAAAGGGTAAAAGGCCAAACCTCAGCACAGTTAGAACAAGATTTGTTTCAAAAAACTGCTCAGCAGTATAATTATCTTAGTAGTTCCCTGACTCACTCTTCAGGAAATCCTGGAAAGGTTCAGGATAGGAAGAGCCTTGAATTTGGAGTCTGAAGCCCTTCATTCCTCTTGTGCCTCTGCTGTTTCCCTTTGTAACCTTTAGCGAAACACTTAATCTGTCTGGGACTCATTTTCCTCAGCCTTTAGACCTCAGTTTCCTCAGCGTTTTTAGACTTCATGATCTTTGAGATAGCTTCCTGTTTAAACTCCTTTGATTGATCTCATACTTAGTGTCACATGTTGTTTGTTCTCGGGGAGCTTACATATAGTTCTAGAGACAAGATATATACTCACAACAATTTATATAACAATAAAGCATTTAAGGAATAGTCAAAGGAAATAGTATAAGAGATATACATGACTAATTGCTGAATGAATTATAGACACGGTAATTGCTTCAGGGGTCCGCAGTGGGAATTAATTAAACTGATTGTTCTTTATGGTTAGAGATTGTGGCCAAACTCAGAACCTTTACTGCTTTTCTATTACTCGGAGTTTAAATAAATACAATCTCAATTAAAGAGACAGCATTGCAAAAAATTAAAGATCCTCTAATCCCATCTTCCCATTTTACAGATGAGGAAAATGGCGGCTCAGAGAGGGCAGTTGACTAGGCCAGCTTAGTCTGTGGTGTAGCACGTATGAAACCCAGATTTTCTGAATCTTTTTACTCTAAAACCCCTATACCATACTTCATCTCACTTCTTCCTACTCTTGGTAGCTAAGAACTGTTATCTGACATTTCAGTACCTTGGCAGTAAATCGTACTTTAAAAAAAGCTTTTCTGGGGCGGCTAGGTGGCACAGTGAATAGAGTACCAGCCCCGGAGTCAGGAGGACCTGAGTTCAAATCTGACCTCAGACACTTAACACGTACTAGCTGTGTGACCTTGGGCAAGTCACTTAACCCTGATTGCCCTGCCATCTCCCCTCCAAAAAGCCCAAAAAAAAAAAAGATTTTCCCATAAATTGAGGTGGATTTCTTTAGTAGTATTATTTGTATCAGAGCCTCTTTCACCTTGACATCAACTTTGGATACTGGGAATGGCCTTGGAGTCAGGAAATCCTGCCTCTTGACATATATAGGCAGTGTAACATTAGGCAAATTGTTTGACCTGTCAGTAACCTGGGCAACTATAATTATAAACTGCTCTGTCATCTGTTTTGGTAGAGGGAGGTTATGCTCTTCTAGTTCCCTACATTAATGAAGTCACAGGTCTAAACCAGGTTTTATGAAAGAGAGAAAAAGAGAGGTGTCTTTGAATACTCTTCAGTCATTTCTCACAGTAGAATGACATCCTATTGTGTCATATGTGAATATATTCATGTAATTTGTCCATTCATTTCGTAGTTGGTGGGTACCCATTTAATTTCCAGTCCTTTGTCACTCCAAAAAGAGCTGCTATATTTTTTGTACATATGAGTCCTTTTCCTCTTTCTTTTATCTCTTTGGAGTATAGGCTTAATTGTGATATCACTGGGTCAGTGGGTATGTACAGTTTAATTAATTTTGGGGTACAGTTCGAAACTGCTTACTAGAATGGCTGTACTAATTCATAGTTCTATCAGTAGTGGCCCATTAGGCATATTTTAGACTAGTAGTCTTAATTCTTATAGCCCTTCCAGCATTTCTTATTTTCCTTTTTTGGTAAACTTTGTCAGTCTGATGAGTATGAGGAAGATCTTCAGAATTGTGTTAATTTGCATTTTTCTAATTGTTAATGATTTGGAACCCACCCTCCTCCCCACGGCATAGCTCTTGAAAGCTTTTATTTCTTCCTCTGAAAACTGCTTATTGCTGTTGTTTAACCATTTATCTATATAGTGAGTGAGTGGCTTATGTTCTTATAAATTTCAATCAGTTCTTTATCTATCTTAAAAATGAGATGCTTACTGCAAATCTCTCCCCACCTGGAAAGTCTTTCCCTTTTGATGTTCTGCATTGATTTTTACATGTGCATTAAAGCTTTTTTTACATTTTATGTAATCAGAATTACCCATTTTATCTTATATGTTCTCTTTCTATTGTTTGGTTCTGGATTTTTCCCCATCTGTATTTCTGAAAGGTTATCTTTGCTCCCCTAATTTGTTTATGGTATGACCTTTTATAACTAGGTCATGGATCTCTTTGGAATTTATTTCGATACGTGATGTGAGATTTTTATGTTTACCTAGTTTCTGCCAAACGGATTTCCAGTTTTTCCAACAGTTTTTATTGAATAGTCAGTTCTTACTCCTGTAAGATCTTTGAGCTTATCAAACACAAGGCTACTAGGTTTTTTGCTTCTGCATTTTTTATATTTTATCTGTTGCACTGATTAATTTCTCTATTTATTATCCCATATCAAATTGTTTTTTATGATTATTGCTTTTTTAGTATAGTTTGAGATAGGACACTATTAGGTCTTTCTCTTTTACTCACTTTTTCCCCATGATTTCTCTTGAGATTCTTGCCTTTTTGTTCCTTTGGATGAATTTTATTATTTTTCCTAGTTCTATAAAGTAATCCTTTGGTAGTTTGATTTTATGATATTAAATAATGAAATTAATTTAGGTATTATTGTCATTTTTATTATATTGGCTCAGCCTACCGTGAACAGTTCATATTTCTCCATTTATTTAGATCTGCTTTTTTTTTTTTCCTGTAAAGTGTTTTGTAGTTATATTCATAAAGCTTCCATGTATGTCTTGGTGGGTGACTTCCAAATATTTTATATGTTCTGTTATTATTTTAAATGGAATTTCTCTTTCTGGCTCATTATTTTGTCATAATATATAGAAATTCTGATGGTTTAGGAGGATTTATTTATATCCTTCAACTTTTCTTAAGGTATTATTTCAATTAATTTTTATTTTACTCACTAGGGTTTTTTTTTTGCCATCGACAAAAACCAGTAATTTTGTTTCTTCCTTGCCTATGCTTATTCCTTCAATTTCTTTTTCCTGTCTTATTGCTAGTATTAATATTAACACTTCCTTCCTCTCCACACTCCTCCAGTTTCCAGATCTTGTCAGCTAAACCCCCACAACAACTCTATCATCTGTCTCCTTCTCTTCACTTTTGCATCTTCTAACATAGGTCCCTCCCAGTAGCTTCTTTAATCATCTCACTGTCTTGAGTCTTTCTCTCTAAACCATCTTTATGCAGCTGCCAAGTTGAAATGACTAAAATGCAGATCTGACTGTGGCATCTTCTTATTCAGCAATCTCCAGTGCCTCCTCATTTTATCCTTCACAATAAAATAGGAACTCCTTTGGCTGGTATTTAAACTCCCCCTACTCCCTGTCCAGCCTTCTTCTAGTCTTGTTCTATCTACCCTACTCGTCATATTTGATATTACTCTCCACACACTCTCTCTTTTAGCTTTCTAGGTATTCCGTATACATTCTACCTCCTTTTTGCAGGAGTGCTTCTCTATGCCTGCAATAAGTTTCTTACTCACTTCTGCTTTGTAGAATCCCTAGCTTTCTGGAGAACACAGTTAAAGTGCTACCTCATACTTTTTTTTTTTTAATGATGGTGGAACAGTACGCTGGGCCTAGAGTCAGGAAAACTTTAATTCAGATCTGGCTTCAGACACTTACTAGCTCTGTGGCTCTAGGTGAGTCACTTGATCTCAGTTTCCTCATCTGTATAATGGGAATAATAAGAGCACCTGCCATATAGATCAAATGAGTCCATAATTGTAAAACTCTTGGCATAACGCCTGGCACATAGTAGGCCCTATATAAATGTTAGCTGTTTACTGTTATTTTGTCCATACTTTGTATTTATTTGTTTGTATTTATTTCAATTTTAGTGTTTCTGAAATTACATTATCTAGTACAGAGGTTTCCAACAGAAGTTTCCATACTAAAATGACATATAAAGATACTGTAAGCTACTTAATGGTAAGGGACTGTTTGATTTTTGTTTTTGTTTCCTTAGTAAGTAGTACCAAATGAGGTACTTAAAATGTTAGTTAAATTGAATTAAATGCTCAAACAGTAGGTTAGGAAGATTAGTTTGTGCAGAATGAGTTGACAGGAGGGGAGGCCAATTAAGCTACTGCAATAATCTAAGCCAAAATTGTTGGGTACCTGGGCTATATAACCATTGGCAATATGAGTGGGAAAGAATGTAAGAACATTTTAAAAATAAGAAATAACAAAACTTGATTGATCAACTGTTACTACTTCCCTTGTCTTACAGTTCAGTGGTTGATGAGGATTCCCTATGATCTATATTTGAGGATGATATTCTTAGGCAGTAGGGAATGGGCATAATCTGAAACTGTAGTTATAGCATTCATGAATGATTACACTGTAACATTAGAATTTTATATTCCTGTAAAGCAGCAGTTCTCAACCTGTGGGCTGCTACCCCTTTGGGGGTCGAACGACCCTTTCACAGGGGTCGCCTAAGACCATCAGAAAACACATATTTCCGATGATCTTAGGAACCAAGACACCGCTCCTCTATCCATCTCCAGGCGGGTCCGCCCACATGCAGATGCACCCCATATGAGTATTAAAGGGTTGCGGCATTAGGAAGGTTGAGAACCACTGCTGTAAAGGTTGCAGAATGCCCTAAATATCTCTCATGTTAGAGATCAAAGGTGTGTTGTGGCAGATGTGTCAAACCCTAAACAAAAGAGGAAACAAAACTTACATTTATGGACTTCTTCAACTAATCTGGATATGTGTGTGGTGGTGGGAATGGTAGAATAAGGGGATGATCTGGTGGTACTTGATAAAAGGAAGTTTTCCCAGTCTTCTGACCTTAATCTAAGTCCTTATGATCTCACATGCCAAATGGTATGCTGTAATGTGCAGGTTTTACTGAATATGTTCTAATAATATTATGTCCGTACATTCCAGTCCTTATGAGAAAAGGGATCTTTTTCAGTTTGACTTTGATTTACTAATCTAGTATACCATCAAAGTTATAAAGTTGTAATCCAACTGAAATGTGTTTGATGAACATAAATTTAGAGCAAAGGAAATTATGTTAAGGGTGGTTGTTTGTCCTTTGTTCTTAAAGAGGATCGTGAGGTCAGGAAGGTGATGTCTTGACTTGCAAATGAATTTAAGTGAGGGAGGGTTGTGCAAAGTCACCAGCCTCATTTTCTCCTCTGGAGCCATTTGGGTCCAGTGGCAAGATATAGATCAGGATAACTGGAGGTGGCCCCCTATGCAGTGGGAAACCTTGGCCTTTTTAAGCTAAGGTCTTTTCCAGGTCTCAGTTTGACTGAGGCAATGACTGCCCATTCAGTGATTAAGGCTAGGTAAGAAATGAGGCAAAGAATGGCCTCTTTTTCCTAGTCTCTTCCCCCGCAAAATCAATCTGGGAGGGAAAGATCTTGAGAGTTTCTGACCAAAATAGAAACAATTGCTATTTACATTAACTTTGAACAATCAGAAAAATCAGGGATCTTTTTCAATTTGTTTGTCAAAATTATAATTTGTAATCTAACTGAAGTGCCTTTGATGAACATAAATTTAGAGCAAAGAGAATTCTCTTAAGCAATATTTCCATCAAATCATTATAGTTCAAACAAACTGTTCCCTTTCTGATGAGCCTTAATTTCCCCCAGGGACTGATACAGTCCTTTAGATTATTGTACTACCCTGGGTCCCCACAATAGAGTCCACTTACTCACAGTCTGTCTTCAGCTATGGGTAGGTTTGGATTGTTCTTCTGCATTTTCCATAATCTTCTACAGTATTGTTCTCTGTTGGCCTGATTTTACTTCCCTTTATGTCTTTATCTGGTGACTGCTCTTCTTCCACATTTCTGTCTGGCAGTATATAGATTCAAACTGATGGGATCATAGATAGAACTTTAACAGGTGGAGGATATATAATGTCAAGTAGTCTGCCTGATGTATAAGGAATAACTTGAGATAGGATTTAAAAGGTGATTTGCAGTCAGTGGCCTATAAAGGTCTTGATTTATCAGGATTTCCAGACATGGGAAATGTAAAAGTTAATAAGCAAACAGTTGACATGATTGGAGCTCTGCATTGGGAAGGTGATGATGATGATGATGATGACAATGATTTAATTTAATTAAGTAGTCTAGAGTGGAGGGAGGCAGAAGAGGTAAGGAGACAAAAAGATTATTATATAAAGCCAGATAAGCAGTAATGAAGGTGTGAACTAGGTAGGTTGAATGAGATTGTTCACAGAAGGGATGACAGTGGGAAATATTACAGAGGTAAAAATCAAATCCTGGTTCTGCTGCTTCGATCTGTGTAACTTTGAGAGAAGTTCTGGGCTTCACTTTCCTTACCTGTAAAAAAGAAGGGGATGGACTAGAAATTCAGTCATAGGACTTTGTATCTAACTGGATTTGGAGCTAAGGAGGAGACCTAAGTATATTAACTTGACTCAAAGAAAAGAAAAAAGATCTATGAAAGTTGATTTTAATCAAAGCAGCCTTATTTTTCAAGGCTAGGTTCCTGCATACTGGTAATGAGTACATTTTTGCTTACCTAAATAACGTATTTGGGCTTGAATAATTTAGGCTTTCTTAAATTCTTTTGGTGTAATGCTTAAGAAAAATTAATGAGTTAAATGTTAAAATGTTAAAAAATACATGTAACAGATGCTTTTTGTACTTAGCATTTTTGCCTCAATCCTTTCCCAGAATATAAATTTATACTTCCTTTTCACTCATATATTGAAAAGAAATCTAGCTTTTCTGGATTTCTCTCACCTCCCCTCCCTCCCCCTCCCCTCCCGCTCTGTGTGCGGCATGCAATCCAATATGGATTTTATATATACCTTCACATTAAACAGTAGTCAAGTTGTAAAGAACAATCATAACCAATGGAATGAATGAGAAAGAAGAAATAAAACAGGAGAGATAGCAAGTAGTGTGCTTCAGTCTGCATTCAGACTCCGTAATTCTTTCTCTGGATATGGATGGCCTTTTCCATCATGAGTCTTTTGGAGTTGTCTGATAGCCTTGCATTGGTGAGAAGAGTCCAGTCTATCAGAGTTAGTCATCACAGATACGATGTGCCTGTAATTGTGTACAGTGTTCTCTGGGTTCTGCTCCCCTTACTCAACATCAGTTTATATAAGTAGACAGACTAATTCTTGCCTTAAGGTTAGTTCATGAACATATCCATAGCATCTCAAAGTTATCAGGAACCTCTTAAGGGTAATTTATTATCATAATGTTTTACTGGTGTGCTGTCCATATTGCATGTCGAGAGTTTATCTGAAGTTTGCAGACCAGGGGCAGTTAGGAGGCCTGAAGGTCCCTCACATTAAGGCCTAGTCAGCTTCCCTTAATTTAACACACAATCCTAGGATGTGGCTTTTGTTAATTTATGAGTTTCCAGTGGCTCCCATGGTCCCTTTACTTATGAGACAGTTTGCAATTGTTAAGCTCCCTTAATTTTTAAGACCATGTATAAGTGACTTGTAGGTTCCCCTTTTTAATCTTACTTCCTACTATCGTTTCTACTTCCTTACTTCCTACTATACCTTATAGTGACTACTTATGAACTTAGTATACTAACTAGAAGAACGTGTGTGTGGGAAAAGAGGGAGAGTTGGGTGAGGGGGGATCAGAACAAGATACAGTTTAACACTTGTCCTAAATAGGCTGGTAGAGGATTGTAGTGCTGAGTTCCTCCTTTGAGCTTCTCCATATAGGCTCTTTTGAAACCCCTTTGTAGAATTTTGGTAATTTTAATTTGGTTCTTTACCTGGGACTAGGAACTTGTATCTTCATGCATGATTCAATGTGTCTCTTTTTGCTTTCCTTTCCTGAGAGCTGAAAAATTATTCTGGCTCCTCAGTTTGAAGCCTGACTTCTAGATCTAAAGCAAATTTTTTGAGCCTGTGACTTAGAATAATTTACACTGGGACTTTCTGGGACTTTGTAAAATGGACTATACTGGGGCTTTCTCAAAGTAATAAAGACCTAAGTTTCTGTTTGTCTACTAAGTGAATGATATACTGTGTAGGTTAATGAAGCCTTTTATGGTTGACAGTTTAGGAATTGTGTGTGACACTGTTGTTAACTAGGTTTGATTTTCCACACCTCGTGAAAGCTTGTACTGGATGAATTCAGCTTTCTGTTTCATTCATCACAGTCATGGATTTTTAAAGGCTGCCATCTCAGGACATACTTTCTTTTGGTTCCCAGTCTTATCAGTAGCATACTATGATGCAACTCTGGAAGTGAATCTTCAAGTGATGTCTCATGGGGTCCTGTAGCAGCCAGAACATGCTGAAAGCAGAAAAGGGAAAAAAGGGGATTATTAGAGCACCCAGAGAAAATAATGAAGTTAGAGAAGAAGTCGGCTTCTCTTGCTGAAGTGTAGAATGATGGAGAAGAGCTTCAGATATTTGTAAAATAGAGAACTTTGTAGACAAAACTCAGCAAGTACATCATTGCTTACTTATTTTTTTGTTTATTTTCTGAGAAAATACTTGTCCTTTCTATTTGGATAAGAAAACTAGAGTAACTTGGCCGTAACAACTATTTTAGAATAATGCTTATGATAAGCAGCTGACTAGACTTAAGACAATTATTTCAATGAAGATAGTATATTTTTTGGGGGGGGCAGGTGGAAGGTTGTTGTATTTATAACACATTCTTATTGGGGACTGTTTAGTACTATTTAGTACTATTCTTACTATTCAAAAAGTGTTACCTTTTAAAACTGGTGTTAAAAGATAGATGTGTTGTTTTTCCATTGCATATGATATATGATAAAGTAAAGAAAAAAGTAAATTTTTTAAAATTAAACTCTTTTTGGATCAGTTTCTGGTAGTAATTTTTCCATAACCAGTTAGTATTATTTGTATATTCATCTAATATATGTAATTAAAAAGCTAGTTCATCTTATGTATCTTTATTTTAACATTAGAAAAAAGACTTAATATGTGTGTTAATTCCTAATTGAGACGTTAACCCCTTTTCAAGATCCTGTTATACTTGACTAACTTTTCCACCTTGTATTTTGAAAGAAAATAAATCACCTAGCTCACAATTTCTCTCTACTCAGAGAATTAATGCGCTGTTAGGCTGTCGTTTCTCTCCCCTACTTCAGAACTAATATTGTAGTGTGACATTTATGCACATTTCTCAGAAGGAAGCCATTGTATGATTTTACCAGACTCTCAACAAATAAATGAACAAATCTTGACAACTCCATACGTGATACCTCCTTCCCTGCCTTGTTTCCCTCATCTACCTTTAAATGAATAGAACCATTCAGGGAATACACTGGAGTTCAGTGTCGCCAGCAAAAGAAGCCTCAAATTCTTCTTTTTCATTATTGCAGCCTGTTAGATATTTAATCAGGTTTGCATTTAATCATGAATGACTGGAATAACTGTACTATCTGCTCAAAAACAATCGTCAATTGTATAACCTAGGCAGTATTTGTTAAAGTTGCATTTGATAATTACAGGGTATGGATATCCTTTATATATTAATAAAGTAATGCATTTTTCTTCACATGCATTTAAACATGAAGCTCACACGGGTATTTAGAAAAGTGAAAATCTACCTCTGAAATCTTTTCTAGGTGATTAGACTAGCACCTAATACCATAGTGGAAAGAATGTAGAATTATATACTGTTAGAACTAGAAGCGGCCTTAACTCTAATGAGACATTGAGGTTCAGGGAGATAGTTATTTGAAAAAAAATTCTTTTTTTCCCCCCCCTCTCCTTCCCACTTCCCTCTTCCTACAGCGAGGAGTGAGAAGAAAAAACAAAAATTTGATAACAAATTTGGATAGTCAAGCAAAACAGATGTTCACTTGTGTCATGTCCAAAAATATGTGTCATTCTGTGTATTTAGTCCCTTATCTTTAGCATGTTGAACTAACTTATTCAAAATGACATGTCAAATTAACGGTAGAAGTAGAACTAGACCCAAAATCTCTTTGACTTCTGGTTAAATTCTTTCCACTACACTATCCTGGAAGTAGAATGGAAAGTTCACATTATTATTGCACAGTCACTTTGTAAACTTTTATTAAACACTAGGGATACAAAAGGGTACAAAAAAGGCATTAGTCAACTTTACCATCAAAGAAGTTCTGTTCTGATGAGGGAAATACCATGTACAAGTACATATATAACATATACAAAATAAATGTAAGGTAGTTTTAGGAGGAAATTTGGTAGCAACCAGGGGGATGTGGTAGTGGCTTCATGGAAAAGGCGGTACTTAAACTGAATCTTGAAGGAAATCAGAAAATCCGGTGGGCAGAGTAGAGCCATGCATTCCAGGCATCAGGGTAACTGGTATAAAGACTTGAGAAGAGAGAGGGGGTCATATGAACAGAGTGGCAAGTAGGCCAGTATGGCTGTATCACAGAATGTGTGGAGGACCGTGATGTGGTAGAAGACTGGAATGCCTGTGAAGTAATTTGGCTGTCAAACAGATAAGTTCACATTTTACCTAAAATGTTCCCCATTGCTACTTGTAAGCTCTCCGTTTACTACCATCAGTCTACCTCTTCTTCTTTGAAGTTCTGTCAACCCATATTTATCACCCAGTCAAGATCCTAATAGCTATTACCTACAGGACCTCCAAGATATTCTCTATTTCTCAGCAGGTTTAGCACCTGCAGTTCACAGTCATTGTCCTTTGCACCTCCTTTCCTCAGACTTGGAGATTTCAACATGCATATCGATATGCCCTCAAACATCCTAACCTCCTAATTCCTCAATGTATTCCTTTTCCATGACCTGAGCAACCCACAGAGATGGCTGTACTCTTTATCTTACCATCACCCCAAAATATTCCTCTTTCATACTCATAAACTCTGAAATTCATTTATCTGATTATAATTTGTTGTCATTTTATCTTTCCCTCTATCTTGTATATCCTTCCCCCATTCTTTGTCCTTTCTGTGATCTCCAATCCCTCTATCCCCTAGTTCTTGCCCAGGCTATCCTTCCTGCACTGTCTGTAATCCTCTCCTTTCTCTATCTTGATTGTTTGGTGAGCCAGTTTAATTTTATACTGTCCTCTTCACTTAAGTCCTTTGTCTCTTTATCTCATTGCCAGTTTTGTCTTTTTGAGCGATTACTCCCACTGGACAAAGCTGGACAAAAACTCATGTGAAACCATATAACTACTATGGAAACATTTTGCATAACTATGCATGTACAGCCTGTGTTGAATTGCTTGTCATCCCATTGTGGGTGGGTGAGGAGGGAAGAAGGGAAAGAATCTGGAAATCAAAGTTTTAAAAACAAGTGTTTAAAAAAAATTTTTTTTTACATGAAACTTTGAAATAAGATATTCAGGCACTGGGGTATAGAAATACATCTTGCCCTACTAGAAATTCTAGTTAAAGCAGGTATGGGGGAGGATATAAGAGAGAGCAGATTGGGGGAAGGGGTATTCAGTAGGCTTGCTATCTTGGGGTGGGGGGTGTAGGGGAAAGGCGGGGAGAAAATTTACAACTCAAAATCTTGTGGAAATGAATGTTGAACACTAAAAACAAACAAATAAAATCATGTGAAACTGTTGACTAAGACTACTACAAATTTATATTCAACTGAAAAAAAAATTGAGTTGAGTTCTTTCTCATTGTGGCAAGATAATCCTGTTATATCTTCCTAACTGATTAGATGTTCTCATCATGTACTTTTTTCCCCCAATATTCCTCCATCCTTTCCCAAATTTCCCATGACTACCCCTCTCATCCTCTCAGCTGAGAACCTTGTCTCATGTTTCACTGAAAAAAATTGAGGCCACTCACAAGAGATTTTTGCCTTGTTCTTCATCTCACATCACTTACATGTATTCCTCCACTATCTCATCCTTGATCTTGTCTCATGTGCAGAGGTGGCCCTTCTCCTTCCTTGGCTTCTTTGGTTATCTTCAAGTCCCAACTAAAATCCCACCTTCTATAAGAAGCTTTTCCTAATCTCTTAATGCTGGTGCCTTACTTCTATTGATAATCTTCATTATCTCCAATTTATTCTCTTGTTTGTACATAATAGTTTGCATATCATCTTCTTCATTAGACTGAGCTTCTTGAGAGCAGGGACTGTTCTTTGCCTTTCTTTGTTTCCCCAGAGCTTTGCACAGTGCTGGCCAAATAATACATGCTTGATACGTGATTGTTGTTGATTGTTACCACAAAAAGTGTGGCTATAAATATCTTGATGTATATGGAACCTTTATTTTTGTCAGATCTCCTTGAGGTGTGTACTTATTAGTGGAATCTCCTTATGAAAGGGAATGATTATTTTAGCCACTTTACATAATTTCAAATTGCTTTCCAGAATGGTTTTACTAATTCACTGCTCTACTAAAAATATATTAGTATGGCATATTAACTTTTTATATATTTCAAAGACATAATTAATGTTTGTTGAATTGAATTGGAATGTGGTTAGAGTAGTGTCTTGTAGTTGTATGTCTAGTTGTGTTAGGCACAGTGATTAATGCTACTTGGTATATATTCTTTTTACTCTCACTTCAGAGATTTTTGCTTTTTTTGTTACTATTTATTTGGTAATGCATTTGGCAAGATGGGATGGGATAATTTGAATAAACATTATCTGTATTTCCTCTCGTAGATTTGAAGCAATAATAGGTTCAGAGCCCAGGAACACAAATATAGTAATGATCTCAGCACTTCTATGGAGGACTGAGATAAGACTTGAACAATAGTATTATTGTAATTTTTCCCAAAGTGTGTAATTCTTGTGCAGTATTGTCCTTTGGAAGTTAGCTAATAGTTATTCATCATTTATTATAGGTGCTACAGAATATTTTAGAAACAGAAAATGAATATTCTAAAGAACTACAGACTATTCTTTCAACTTACCTGCGACCATTGCAGTCCAGTGAAAAGTAAGTTAGATTATTAATTCTTCTTATTATTAGAAGGAATTTTTAATACTTAGATAATCCTATACTACTTTCTGTTCCCTTACTTACTACTACCTTCGCTCATCCTTTACTGGAAAGTTGATAATAAAAAATGGCATTGAAGCATTTTACTTTTGGATTAAAGCATGCTTTAAAAATAAAAGAAAAATTTTGTATGTTATGGACGGGGAGGAGGCATGTTTGTAAAATTGCTTACACATTTTTACTTGTATTTTTCTTGCCTCCAGGTTAAACTCAACAAATATTTTATATTTAATGGGAAATCTAGAAGAAATAAGTTCTTTCCAGCAAATGCTTGTACAGTCTTTAGAAGAATGCACCAAGTAAGTTGCATGCTTTAAAATTGCAAATTTCCTTTTGGTTCCCATAGTATTTTAAGAGATTGTGTAGTTAAGACCATTTCAAGATTCAGATTTCTACAGATTAAAACTTATGTGGTTTCAAATTTCCAGGATAGCTTGTTGTCTATAGCAAAAGTTGTATTTAGATGATCTAATTTCCCTCTTTATAGCTAAGATGTTTTTTCTCTTCATTTCACAGAAATCTTGGCTCATTGTGCTTATGTTTTCAAACTTGGTGTACTTATTAGAAACTAAAGAATAGAAGTGATCGTTTGATTTATTGTAGAGCATGTGGGAAATAGATTTTTAAAAGTGCTTTTAAGCTTAGAAGAAAGTATCAGACACCAAAATCTCTCTCCTCTTTGAGGGAAGTAGAACTGAATGATACCAATTCTGGCATTTTCTGCCTGTATTGAATGTTTTCATTATAACATCTTCATCATGTAATTTCTTGAGGCCAAAAGAGATGCCTCAGTAGTTGTTCATCACAGTTCCAAATATGTTCCAGTGCTGTTACCCAGTGTCCTTCAGAAGAAGGTAATCTGTGCACTTGACCCATGGTGTTCTGATATAGTTTTGGAAATAGATCATGACAAGTTAACCAGCATATTTTTCACTACTGCCTTTTCAAAACAGTCCATTCTGTTTCTTGTAGCCATCTTGTATCCCGAGGATGGAAATATTTTCTCTCTTCACCTTCTTTCTCTCCTCCCCTCTCCATAACTTTTACTTATGTCTTTTAGAAAATATTGCAATCGTTTTCCAATATATCCCTCTTCTCAATTAAAATCCCTCTTATAACAAAGAAATTTAAGCAAAACTTTCTCCTTTGACAATACAATCATCTTTTTTTT
>CM053580.1:131832344-131849324 GCA_028627135.1 Pseudochirops cupreus
ATATACTTCCGGCTGACTGGATAGCGAGGACTCCAAGACCGAGGCCCAAGACAGCGATCCGTCCAGGCCGCTCAACACGAGAGCTCTGGCCTGAGAACAATCGCTCAGTCCCCCTGCTGCCTGCAGGCCGCGGGCGGGAAGCTGCAACGCTGAGGCAGGTGCAAAACCTCTGCCTTTCGCTTTTCTGCTCTGGAGGCCTTCCGGCCGGACTGCTTATCTCCCCCTTTCACAAATCCCACTTGCAGCTGCTGCTAATCCGCTCACCTGAGAGGCTCCTCAGCTCTTCCAGTGCAGCCGCCCCTGGGGTACAGCCGGGGCTTCAGGCCAGGCTGGTTTTCGGTTGGCAGTGCTGATATAGTTCCTCGTAGCTGAGCTGACTTTAGTGGGAAGTATATTTGAGTGCGTTTTGGAGTTCCAGGATCGGTTTAGAGTCCTATTTTATGGGTATTTTGGGGTGGCTATGTGAGAGCTGCGATATGTTGCTGCTGCTACGCCGCCATCTTGGCTCTGCCCCCCGACAATACAATCATCATTCTACACTTTTTTGTCTCCCATTTCTTCTCCCAAGAGGAGGGAAGTATGTTTCCTCTTCTTCAGGACCACAATTGCAAATTGTAATCTGAGTTTGGCAGCATTTTAATATTGGTTTCTTCTTTGTAATTTTGATCACTATATTCTTTTTTGGGTTCTACTTTTCTTTACTTGACATCACTTCATGCAAGTTTTGAATGAGGCCATTTCTGGATAGAACATAGACATATTGACACATCTTGAATTTGTTCTGGATTGTGTGTCTGGTAATGTAATGGTGGTATGCCCTTAAGGTCTTGCACTGAAACCCTCTCGGGAATATTTTACTCTCCATGGATTATTGGCCCTTCACATGACTTTACATGACTAACATACTTTTTGTGACTGTTAATTGACAGCAGTTACAGTAACAACAATTTATTGGGCACCTGCTATGTTCTTTCTAGTGTTTATGTTTTTGAAGTGTTTAAATTAGAGCTTTGTCCTCTGATTTTAGAGAAGTAAACACATTGTAAGTGACAGGCTTAGTCCTATAAATAATATATTTAAACATTAGTCACTCATAAATATAAAACATAAAGAGAAGTGAGACTTGTTTTTGTTTTCCTTTTAAATACTGATTTCTTTTTTTCAAATGGAACTATATGTTAACTTCAAGGGTCCTCCAGGGTTTTGACCCCGCCTTATTCTCTTCTCCTATTATACTGTTTCACTTGGTGATCTCCCTAGCTCCCTGGTTTTAGTAGTCATCTCTATGCAAGTGACTCTCAGATCTTCTTGTCCATCTAATCTGAAGCCTGACTTCCAGTCTCATGTCTCCAATTGTCTTTTAGACATCTTGACTTGAATGTCTCATAGGTAGGGATCTTAAGCTCAGTCTGTCCAATCTGAACATTATCTGTATTAGCTTTCCTCCCAATTCTTCTGTTCCTAACATCCTCTCAGTCCTCTAGGCTCGTAATCTTGGTGTCATCCTCAATTCCTCACTCTCAACTTCCGTACCAAATCAGTTACCAAATCCTGTGCATTTCACCTTCGTAACTTCTCTCATGTATGCCCCCTTCTCTCCTCTGCTGCAGCCGTCCTGCTGCAGGCCCTCTTCTCTGCATGCCTGGATTATTGCAGTAGTCTGGTGTTTGGTGTCCTCATTTCAAATCTCTCTCTATTCCAGTTCATTTTCTACTTAGCTGTCAAACTAATTTTCCTAAAATGCAACTCTGACCATATCACTCCCTTCTCCTTTATTCCTAACCCCTACCACCATTTAATAAACTCCTTATTTCAGTATCAAATCTAAAATTCACTATTGGATGTTTAGAGCCTTTCATAACCTGGCTCCTTCCTGCTTTTTCAGTCTTCTTACACCTTACACCCGTCTGAGATCCAGTGACATTGGCCTTCTTGCTGTTCCTCTCACATGACACTCTTTATTTCCTGACTCAGTTTTTTACTAGCTGTTCCCATTGCCTGGAGTGCTCTTCCTCCTCTTTTCTGCCTCCTAGCTTCCCTGGCTTCCTTTAAGTGTCCACTAAAGTCCTACCTTCTGCAAGAAACCTGTCCCTTATCTTCCTTGATCTCACTGAGATTACGATCATTTTATCCTGTATACATTCTGTTTGTATATAGCTTTTTTCTTGTTGCCTTCTGCATTAGACTGTCACCTTCTTGAGATAGGGCCATTTTTTTTTTTAACTTTTCTTTGTATCTGCAGTCCTTAGCGCAGTGCCTGCCGCACAGTAAGGACTAAGTAAATACTAAGTGACTTAACTTGCCTTTTCCTTTTTATCTCGTTGATCTCTGAATGTCTGATTTCATTTCAGTTTGTTTAGATTTGCTTCTTCTGAATTCTTGTAGATGGAGAGGAGCGAACTTGTCCTGGCCCCTTGATTTATGTCAGCTTGCTATGTTGTATTGGCTAGAAAGTCAGTTCTGTAAATTGATTAACACCTTGCTAGACTGAAAATAGGATTATCACTTTAATTTTTTGGCAGGCCTTAAGGTCCCATCAAAGCACTTTGTATTAGAACATATAGTGGAAGGAAGTAGTATGCCAGAATGACTAAACACTGGCCTCCAAACAGAAATTTAAATCAGCTTTCTTCTTGTAACTTTCTCAGCCTGAGTAGTGTGGCATATTGATATGCTATTGAATAGAGTAGCTTGAGTATCACTCAGCTTCTCTACCTGGCAAATAGGCTTCATTTGCCATAGTTTTAATTCTTTACAAAAGGCATATCTCTTTGTATAATGACAGCAGACATCTTTCATTTCCTTACTGATGCTTAATAATATGATCTAGTGAATGGAGTGTTGGATTGTTTTTCATGAGAACTGGGATATAGTACTGATATTTTTCCAGGTTTTGATGTGACTTAGTAAGTTACTAAATTACAAGGTATGGAGCCCTGTTTACTCATTTATAAAGTAGAGTTTAGAAGACATGTTTCTTTTCCCAGGAAACTTCTTTTGTAATAATAATGGAAAATCTTTGCTTTTTTTCCCTCTTCCTCTCTATTTTAATGATAGCTTTTTCTTCTCATTTTGGTTTGCTTTTTTGTTGAAATTTCCATCTCCTTACAACCTAAATTTTTAACAGTAAGTTTCAGAGCTGCTCATCAGCTAATTCCACTCCATCGGCTCTTATCTTTTACTGTCTATAGTTGTTTTCAACCAGCTTTCCATTCTTGCTATTCTCTAATGTTATAACAACTCCCTCCTGCTTCTAAACACATGTTCATACTGTTCCAAGTATTACAGAACATTTTCCCATTTGTCGAAATGTGTCCTACCTTTCCTTTCTTTAAATCATGTTTCAAAGCTCATTTTCCTGAGGAGGCTTTTTCTTGATTCCTTATTATTTGAATTTTAAAAAAATAATTTCTACTTCATGGATGTTTGTAAATCATTGTATTATGTATATGTTTCTGGCCCTTCCTCCTTTCTGTTTGCCTTTATCCCCCATTCCCCTGAGTTGCCCCACATCACACAGCTAATTTAGAGTTACCTAGATATCCTGACTCCTGTTCAGTACACAGTACTATCTAGAATCTTATTCAAAAAGCACATTCAGAGGTCATTTTGTCCTACTTCCCTTCTTTTCTTTTCAGGTATGTCAATGCCATCTTTGACAAAAAGTCAGTATTGTCTTTGGTTGAAAACAGTTTAATGAGAGGAGAAATAAATCATTACTTTTCAAGGCTGCTAATCCATTGTCAGAAAGATCTTCCTCATATTGACCCTAAATCTTACTCCTTGTTAAATTTATTGAATTTAATTGTATCCCTTTACAGCTCCTCTGGTCTTAAGGGATCTCCTTTGTCTGTAATTATGAAGTCTTATCACCTATATCAGAGAAGGGGAGCTATAAACTTGAAATGAATGGGGCAGCCTGCAGGAGGTTCTGGATGGCCTGAACATAGTACTAGTGGTTTGAATAGGCTTCCTCTAAGGTGAAGAGGAATGCTGGTGTCAGGGCCTCTAAAGTTGCTTTTTGTTGCTCGTGATGTTCATTTATTTCTCTTCATTTGTTGCTTTACTGGCCCACTTCCTTAGCGAGTCATGTATGTCTTTGATGATGCCTTTTTTGCTAGTTCTCACATGCCAGGTCATTCTTAGTGAATCTTGCAGCCCACATTTCTCTAATATAAGTCTTTCCAATATCCTTCGGGTCACATGAAAATTTGAATCTTAAGGGATCATAGTGTTTATTCATTGATTAATGGACAAATGGGAGAATATTCAGTGTTAAAAGATAGATTTCTGTTGCAGTAAGCTGCTTGAATGATTGACAGCAGTGTGTTGTGTCCAAATGTCATACAGCCAGATCAACTCCTATTCAATTCCAGGCCTAAGTTGTTGTCCATCATTAGTGCTTTTACAGGGTAGGCATACATATGCATGAACTTATTTTGTTTTTATTATTAAAAACAATATTCAGACACTGGTAATTGTGGAGTGGTAGAATGCCATGCATTGTCCATGCCCAAGGAAAGCCTAAACTGTTATTCCTGCTACACTAATCAAAACAGAGGCTCCTCTTTTCACTAGGCCTAAACAGGTGGGCCAACCATCAGGGGAGAAATAAATAGCCTCTTTGGGTTAGTGCCTTAAATACTAATCTCATTAAATAGTGTCAGAAACGTCACAACTGTGGACAAATGCTGAAGTGCCTCAGCTTTTCTGTGAAACCAGCTCTTGTTAATTGAGAGATGTAATCATTACCCCTGAGTAATTTCTACTTATTCTGTCACTGTGAGCATTAGTTAGCATAACTGTTTGGTGTATGTTCTTAGTGCATTTATTATGTTTACAAGTATTTTCTGTCTTATGTAAGCCCTTTGAGGTCTAGCGCATCTTGATCATTTTACGCAGCGCCCCTTAGATAGCCAGAGTCTTAGTAAATGCTGTTGGTGGCGATGTTTGTATTTACTGGGCAAGAATAGCTCTCCAGCTAATCAGGCTTTGATTTCTCCTTTTGAGCTGCTTTTTTACTTTGAAGGCAATTTTTTGCCCTGCTGGTTTGCCAAATGCTTCTTCTGTTACAAACCCATGGATTTTTTGCCTCTCAAAAAGTTTTGTCTGCGGTTGTCTCCAAAGCATTTCTTACCTGGCAGGTACCATGATGTGACGCTAACTCTTTGAGATCCTGAAGGATTTCTCTTTTCCCCTTATCAGGTAAATAAAAATGTGAAAATGACATGCAATAGTAGGGAGTAAATGTTTGGCAGTTAGACTTTAAACAGTGAGGACATAAAATTTCTTTCTAACGCCACAACCTGGCTATCTTCCAATGTTCTCTGACTCTAATAATGTTATCTGATAGTATTGAATATCACATTTATAAAGTGACAAGGTTTACAAATTGCTTTTACTCAGAATGGTGGTATATAGATTAAGAACCAAAAGGGCGCTCAGGCTATCCAGCTTAATCTCTCATTTTGCAGAGAAAACCAAGACCAAGCTAGGAAGGTGACATATGCAAGGTCACATAGATAATCCAAGAGATAGGATTTGAACCCAGATCCCCCGATGTCAGGGCCCATGCTTGTTTTACCTTTTTACATTGCCTTTTTTTCTTCTTGCAGAGGAGGAAACTGGAGGTTACAGAGGTTAGGTGACTTGATGTAAAGTCAGTCACGGCAGCTCTCCTGAGGACTGCTGCTGTGAAAATAACTTTAAGGGTCTAATCTCATAGTATAATGAACTCTCTATTCAGCAATAAACTAAAGCATAACATTCAAGAAACTGAAGTATAACATTCATGGCAACATAACATAACAACTTATTACTAAGGTGACCACATAGTCTTAAACAAAATATATCATTCAGTATATCTTGTAGTCATCTTTGAGGATTAGCGGAAAATACAAACACCACCAAGCCCTAGGTCACAGTAAGTTACAATCTCCTCAGTCAGTACAGAATGTCCAAGTAAAGTCCTCTTTCATCTTGCCTAGAGGCTGGCTTCCAGTCATCCTTAAGGGGTAGCAGAAAATACCAACACTGTCCACCCCCAAGTCACAGAAAGTTACAAATCCCATCAGTCAATACAGAGTATCCAAAGTAAAGTCCTCTTTCATCTTGATTCGAGGCTGTTTTCCAAACTCCACAGCTCCTCCTCTATGGGGTGACCACTCCCACTCTTGTCTGGATTCTCATGTAGACAGCTATCCACTCCTGTTCCATATCACTGCCCATGGAGACTGCTCTACTCCAAGCTGTTTCTAGGAAAACAAAGCTTAACAGGGCTACAACGGTATTTACACACATTTCCACACATTACATATCATCTCAATTTACTTTCTGTCTGAGAAACCAAAACAGAACAACAGACAGGGCTTCTGTCTGAGAAATTAACACTGCCTATTAAGGGGCAGGGGAGATCTTCAAATTCCCTTAGGCCTGTTAAGGGCAATACAGTGTATACTGTTTCCAATCAAAGACTCTTGATACAATCAAGGGTCAGGCTCAAAGGCACTTGATTATCTAAAACTCAATACAGATCAACAGCAAAAAATCCTATTTTGCTTGCCATTACACTTTCCCCCTATTAAATAGCTTGTCTTTATGATTACTTGGAGTGTTTTTATCCTCTAGTGTTGGCCAGTGGGATGTTGGAGGCTTTTTATCTTAGGTTTTGGTTTAAAAAAATTTTTTTTTTTGTATCACCTGCATTTTTTTTTAAACAAATGATCTTTATATGTAATGCTGTGATGAGTTTGTAGGTGATGGGTACTTAACATACAATTCTGCTCTCCTACTCTGCATCAGAATACAGGAATGTTATTATTCAAACTTTAATTATGGGCATAGATCATAGAAAGTTCCCTAATTTGCTTCTTACATGAAAAGGACAACCCTTGCTATGTTCTCATAGGAACCACTTTCTTATTCCTCTTCACTACTGAGGAATTGCATTGCTGCCTCTCCGAGGATTTCTTCCCTGCTGTATAGCCCTTATTCCCACTTCTTTTCAACCCCCTTGTACTGAGGGGACTGTCCTCAGGAGGAAAAAGAAAGCCCTGACTTTCTTACAAACATTTTCCATGGGAATATTTATAAGTTGTAGTTCTGTGATATTGTTGCAATCAAATTTCAAGCTATTTCATGGTGTCTTCCCTCTCTCTAACTTAAAAAAAAAATTGACTTGTAACACAAATGTTTTTGCTATCGGGAGATCTGTTCTAGGTTTATAGTAAAGTGAACATTAAAAACTATTCAAATAAAAACTTAAATATACTTTGCATTGTTTCAGTGGATTATGGTTTATTTTAATGAGTGAATTTGTAATTTGTTGATCTTTTTTTTCTCCTCAGAACCATCCTTTTAAAGATTCTCATTAACCTTTTTTTTTTTGTTCAACACTTACGCTCTTATAGTTTACTATGTGCAGGAATGGGGTTGAGGTGGAATGGGCGATCACATAGATACTAAGGCATTATCCCTGCCCACAGGGAGTAAATAGGGGAGATAAGCTGTGTAACTAAATAAACATAATTTACTGTCAAGTAAGATATTGAATACGCAAGAGATACACAATAGGTGTATTGAGAGTTTAAGACAATGAGTCTTCCTAGCTGGGAAAAATCAGAGAAAGCTTTCGTGGAGAGGAAGTAGCATTTAAAGTCATTATTAAAGATCTTTATCAACAGGGAGAGATTGGAATAAGATATTCCAAACTTAGGGCCCTGTACATAAGACAAAAGCACTGAGAAAGAGATATATCAAAGGATCATTTTGGAGCCTGAGGGGAAGAGACCTTAGATCACTTTTAGTTCCAGGCTCTTATTTTATGGGTGAAATCCACAGAGATATTTTACAGGGAAAATGGAAATTCAGAGGTGAACTGCTTTGCTTAGGGTCATCTAAGTGCTGACAGTACTGCTATAACATGACATATATTCCTGAAAATTGCCTTGCTATGTGGATTGTGCAATATAACTACAGGTCCTATGGGGAAAATGGGGTTAGGGACATAATACTCAAAACTTTGTTACTGACACATAAAAAAAAGGAACCTAATGAAAACCATAGCACAGTTTTTATACATGCCAAATGGTTAAAGAATATGTGAATACCACAATAAATAACAGCCGTGTCAGTGACCTTGGCCTGCTGCTGGGCCTTTGCTCTGGTTCCCATTGGGCTCCAGGCTGGGGAAGTTGGCTGCTGGAGAGAGGGCAGTCTCAGTGGGCAGCACCTAAGGAATTGGGGGTGGGATGGAAGGTGGTGGTGGTGGTGGTGGTGGTTGTGGCTGTTGGTTTGAATAGGTTTTCGTTAGCCCTCCTCTGCCTACAGCTCCCAGGGCACAAGAAGATAGATAATACATATGGCATTTTACTTAGAAAGAGCTAGTAAGTTTGCTTGTGGAAATGGGTGTAGGAAAAATTTAGCTTGTGAGTTATCGTGAAGTGCTGTCATCCAACTTTCAGGATAAAATCAATACCCAGTGAACAGAGGTGGCCGGTAGATATTTGAAGCTTCTGCATGTGTAGAACTGCATGAGCTCAGTTCAGCTGGGTACAGTTTTGTTTTTAAATGATAAAATCTTACTTCAGTAGATCTAAATTCATATTATACTCAAATTGTTTCAATCAAATTGAAACAAATTCACATTTTTAAAATAAATATTATAACAGAATTGAATGTAATAAATAGTAGGACTGGAATTTGAATATAAGCTCTTTGACTTTGTATTCCCTAGGACTTTTAATGTATACCAACTTTCACCTTGGAAATCAGAGTTAATGATCTCTTTGTATAAGTGAACTTTAGTAGAGCTGAGCAAGAATTATTACTGTGGTCTGTCTCCTAGGGCTTGAAATACCTTTTGTTGAATTGAGATACTTGCTATAACCACCCTTATACTCAGAGTTTTGAATCCTTAAGGTGTAGAGACTGTTTGATTTTTATTGTAGTGTACCTTAGACCTTTAATGTTGTCTGTTTTGAGTAGAATCACTGTGGTTATAGCACAGTTGAACTTATTATCTCCCATAATAATCTTGCTTTAGGTCCAGGGATAAGGCTAGCATGTACCCCAGCCAGCCAAGTCCTATGCCTAATCTAAAAACTAGATTTTGCTCAGGAAAGAGTATTGGCATTACAGTTATGATACTTGTGTTCATGTATTCCCAACCCTGCTGTTCCTTTGATCATTTATAGATTGGAGAATGGTTCTTATTTTTTATATATTTAGCTCAGTTCCCTGTATATTTGAGAAATAATACCTTTATCAGAGAAACTTGCTACAAAGTGTCCCCCCAATTTTTTGCTTTCCTAATTTTGGCTGCATAAGTTTTGTTTGTGCAAAACCCTTCTAATTTAGTGTAATCAGAATGATCCATTTTACCTCCCATGATCCTGTCGATGTGTTTGATCTTGAACTCTTCTCTTATCACTAAGATCTGATAGGTAATTTTATTCATTCTTCCCACATTTGCTTCTGATTTACTCTTTATGTCTAAATCATATATTCATTTTGAGCTTATCGTGATATACTCTGTAAGATGTTGGTCTGTGCCTCGTTTTTGCTAGACTGTTTACCATTTTTCCCAGCAGTTTTTGTTGAACAGTGAATTCTTGTTCCAATAGCTTTGACCTTTGGGTTTATCAAACACTAGGATATTGTGCTGATTTAGCTCTGTATATTGTGTACCTAATTTATTAACCACTCTGTTTCTTATCCAGCACCAAATTGTTTTGATGATTGCTTCTTTATAGTATAGTTTGAGATCTGGTACTGCTAAACTACCTTCCTTAATCTTGCCCTCCCCCCCACTTGATTCCCTTGGTATTTTTGACCTTTTATTCCTCCAGGTGAATTTTGTTTATTACAACTCTATAAAATTATTATGTATTTCTTTAGTAGTTTTATTGTTATGAGTCTGAATAAGCATTTTATTTAAAATTTTTGCATCAACATTCATTAGGAAAGTTGTTTCATGGTTTTCTTTCTTTGTTTCTACTTTCCCTGATTTACCAGTCATGACTGTATTTGTGTCATAGAAGGAATTTGGTAGGACTCCTTCTTTACCTGTTTTTTTTTTTCATGTAGTTTATGTGGTACTGAAATTGTTCTTTAAATGTTTTATAGAACTCACATATAAACCTATCTGGTCTTGGGGATGTTTTTCTTAGGAAATTTGTTTAATTTCTTTTTCTGAGGCAGTTAATTAAATATTCTATTTCTTCTTTTAATCTGAGTAATTTATATTTTTTAAAATGTTCTTTTCATTTAGATTGTCAGTTTTATTACCATATAGTTGGGCAAAATACCTCCTAATAATTGCTTTTATTTCCTCTTCCCTGGTTACAAATTCACCTTTTTCACTTTTGATACTGGTAATTTGGTTTGCTTCTTTATTTTAGAAATCAAATTAGCCAGTGATTTTTCTGTTTTTAAAAACTCAAGTTCCTCATTTAATACAGTTCAGTATTGCTGTTTTATAACTTTCAGTTTTATTAACCTCTCCTTTGGTTTTCAGGATTTCTAGTTTAGTATTTAATTGAGGTTTTACATTTGTTGTTTTTCTATTTTTTTTAGTTCTATGCCTAATTTGTTGATCTGTTCTTTATCTTTTTTTATTGATGTAAGCATTTAGAGATATAAATTTCTGCATAAGTACTGCTTTGATAGCATCTCACAAATTTTGTTATGTTGTCTCAGCTTTCATTATATTTAATGAAATTCTATTTTCTGTGTTTTTATGATTATTCTTTAACTCATTTTTTGGGGGGTTAGGTTATTTGATTTTCCATTAAATTTTTAAATTGATTCTTTAGAGACCCCTAATTGAATGTAATTTGTATTGTATGATGGTCTGAAAAAGATGTATTTATTGTTTCTGCTTTGCTGCATTTGTTGGTAAGGTGATCAGTTTTTGTGATGGTGACATGGAACACTGAGAAATAGGTATACTCCTTTCTATGCCCTTTCAGTATTCTCCAGATAATTATCATATATAACTTTTCTAAAATTCCATTTACCTTCTTAACTTCCTTGTTGTTTATTTTGTTGTTAGATTTACTTAGGTCTGAGAGGGGGCAATTTGAATCCCACTATTAGTATTAGTGTCTTTCTTGACCTGCAATTCACTTACTTTGTCCTTTTAGAATTTGAACACTATGCAGTTTGGTGCATATGTTCAGAACTGATATTAACTTATTCCCTAATAATACCTTTTAGCAAAATATAGTTCCAAGATCAGTTTTTACTTTTGCTTTTCTCTGTGATCATAATCATTACCACTGCATTTTGTTACTTAAGATGGAGCACAGTAGATTCCTATAATTGTCTGTTATTTGAATTATATGGTATCTAGTCCATTCTGCTGTTCTCTTTTGTTTTATGGGTGAGTTCATCTCATTAACATTTGCTGTGTATTTCCTTCCATCCTATTTTCTTATTTTATCCTTTTTTTTTTTACTGTGTTCCCTCCTTAAGAATCTGTTTTGCTTCTGACCACTGCCTCCTTTATGTGCCCTCCCTCTTATCACCTGTAATGGGAATGGGAATTTGAAGATCTTCTCTGCCTCTTAATAGACCTAAGGGGGAATTTGAAGATCTCTCCTGCCGTGAAGATAAACTCTGCCCCCTAATAGGCTGAATGTAGTCACATGGAGCCTGTGGTGGAAGGAGTTTGCTGAAGGGTAGAGCAGAGCCCACAGGAAGCTGGGAATCAGAGCTAGCAAGTTGGTAGGAGAGAGAGGAACTCAGGCAAGGAGATGGAGAGGTTTGCGAGTAAATATTGATCTTGTATTTGTTTGTGGGAAGGCTAAAGGATGTTGTGGCTCTCAGTGTTATTATGGCTTTTGAATATCTTTTGTCCTATGATGGAATTGGCTTACTGGTTTGAGATTCTGTTTTCTGGTGTCTAAATGAATGTTTTAGTTCTGTCCTCTATATGGAGACTCTGTTATATTTCACAATGTAATATCATGCAATATTTATAGTCACGGTCTTTATCCTGATCATGGGTGCTGTAAATATTGCATTGGTGCTACATCACACACCTTCTCTTTCTCTGAGCCCTTTCCTTCCTACTTCCTTGTTAAGGTGAATTTCTATACCCAACTCTGTGTGTGTATGTGTGTTTTTGTATCTGTGTCAGTGATTATCTATGTGTATTCTTCCTTCCTTGAACTAGTTCAGATGAAAGTGAGGTTTTAAGTGTTATCTTTTTCCATGCCGCTCCCCCTTCCATTATGTAAACTCTTGCACAGTCCATTTATGTGAGATAATTTCTACCATTCTCGCCTCCCCCTTCCCCTCGTGCGTTCTTTTTTTCCACCCTTCAGTTTTTTTGAGCTTACCCCCAAATAATAGCATTACGTCCAGGCCTTATGTCTCATTAGACTCCCTCTAAGAGCCATAGTGATTATGAAATTCTGAGGGGTTACATATATCCTCTCCCCATATAAGAATATAAACAGTTTATGATTTCTTCCTTATGTTTACCTTTTAATACTTCTCTTCAGTCCTATGTTTGAATGTCACATTTTGTATTCAGCTCTGGTCTTTTAATGAGCAATGCTTGAAAGACTTCTATTTCATTCAGTGTCCACCCCACCACCATCCCAACCCCTCATAGGATTATGCTCAGTTTTGCCAGAAGGATTATCATCCTTGGCTCTAGATCTTTTGCCTTCCAGAATGTGTTAATTCCAGGTCCTCTTTTTTTTTTTTTAAATAATGGAAACAGTTAAATATTGTGTGATCCTGACTGTGGTTCCTCAGTATATTCTTTTTTTTTCTGATTGCTTACAATATTTTTGGATTTTGACTACAACATTCTTTGGAGTTTTCATATTAGAACTTCTTTCAGGGAAGTGGCTGGTAATTCTTTCAATTTGTACTTTATCCTGAGGTTCTAAAATATGTGGGCAACTTTCCTTTATAATTTGAAATTATATCTAAGACTCTTTTTTTGTTCATGGGTTTCAGGTAGTCTAATGATTCTTAAATTCTCTCTCCCCAGTCTATTTCCAGGTCAGTTGCTTTTCCTTGGAGATATTTCATATGTTCTATTTTTTTTTTTCAGTTTGACTTTATTTTGTTATTACTTGGTATCTCATGGAGTCAAAAATTTCCATGTGGACAGTTCCGTTTTTTAAAAATTCTGTTGTAGTTCCAACCAGTAATGTTAATAAATAGAATTTAATACTAGTGCAGAGTAGGTGTTTAATAAGTTTTGTCAGAATGAATGACATTAGTAGATGAGTCTGAAAAAGATTATGGAAGCTCCTTAGTTATTTATGAAAAGCTGTGGCTTGAGGCATAGTGACTGTCTGGACTGAAGAATCTTAGGCAAGAGAATCTCCCTGTGATGAGGTCTGTTTCAGGGTGTTCCTCAGACTGCATCTCTTTCTTGAGGTTCTGAAATCCTTGAAAGAATTGTCACCATTTATGGTTTCTGACTCACATTGGGAGTAGAAGTAGCAGAAAACTACCAGAGGCTGCTTCTGTGGTAATTGTGGTCGGGAACCTAAGTTAAAACACTGACTTTGGTCAAATAAGCCTGTTTTCCTAGAATTTGCTGCCAATTATAGGAATGCAGTGAAGGGTAGATCAAGTTGAACTAACAGTTCTCCAAACTGAACTCAGATGCTAAGTGTTTGAGGTTTGCCTAGGGCATAATTACGTCTTGCTATTGGTCTCAGTTTCCCCTGTGGAAGCCATCATTATCTCACTATAAAACTCTTCTCTAGCCAGTTATGTCAGTAAAGAATAATTATGTATGTGGAACAGTTGGATGGTTTTGTTACTTTAAAAGATATGTTTTAAATGAGTTGTTCTCACTTTAGCAGAGCAATCATGTACTACTTGCCCCACGTGTGTCTGTTGGCCACTGCAGAAGAAAACTCCAAAGATTGTCTTTTTTTTTTTTTAACCTTATTTCCCTCTTGATTAGGAAAATTTGAGTATTTTGTGGAGGCATGAAGAAGATTAGCAAAGGATGGGATTAATTGTGGAGTGAATGGAAAATAGAACATTGGTAGGAAACAAAACCAGATTCCTGTATTATTTTCTGGGCCTGCTAAACAGCACCCATTGGTGCCCAGATGGGTCCCAAACCTTTTCTTTGTGCTAATGCTCCCAGAAGAAGCTCTCTTTTAGAGTATGCCCTTCATCCTATTCTCCATAAATAATTTCAGGCATCATGAAAAATGTTCTATTTTAAATTCTGAAATTTCATTCTGTATTGGCATATTTTAACTTTTGGGTAGTTGATCCTAATATTATTATTCAATTGATGTTTTGATTTTTTTCTTATTCTAATAGACTAACAGACTTGTAAACAGTTTTATGAATGGATCGTTGCTAATTTCTGAACTATTTTCAAAGGTCAGGATAATACAACAGTTTTCTAATATATAGACTTCTTTGTCAGTTTAGGCTATGAGCCTGAGTTTTAGGGGAAATAATGAATTTTATTGAAAGCTTTTCCCTGCATTTTAAATCTTTCAACACAACAGTACCTTCTCTGTGAAAAACACTGTGCTAGGCCCTAGGGGAATACAATTTGGATAAGAAATGTTCCTTTCTTTCATGCAGCTCATAGTCTATCAGGAGTTTGAAAGAAAGCCATAATAATAGAAAAATTACTCTATTAAAGAGTTAGAAAATAAAATACCATGGAAGGTCCCAGGGGTTTGACCAGCAAGGATATATCAAGGTCATCCTAGTTCTAGGATGACCAGAAGGCAATTAGTGATAAAGGACTGTAGCTCAGAAGAGAGACTTGGATTGGTTATATACATCTGGAAATTATTTGCATAGAGATGATAATAATTGAACTTAAGAGAGTGGATGAGATCAACAAGTGAGATAGTGTAGAACTAAAACAAAAAGTAAAAAACTAAGCGCCTAGGATAAGAGTCCTTGGGAGACATCCACAATTACTAAGCATGCCAAGGATGAAGAGCAAGCAAGGGAGAGTTGAGAAGGAGCTAATGGGGGAAAGAGAACCAGGAGAGAGGAGTGCCACAAAAACCTAGAGAGGAGTGGAGTGTTCAGGAGAAGATGGTCGGCAGTGTCAGAAGCTGCAGAGTGTTTAAGGATGATGACTGAGGAGAGGCCGTTACTTGGGGCAGTTCAGAGATCTTGGATCAGTTTGGAGAGAGGAACTTAAGTAGAATGATGAAGTTATTAGCTGAATTGCCGAGGGTTTAGAAGAAAGTTTGAGGAAAGGAAGTGACAATATGTGTTTAGAGTTCCTTCAGGTCCTAACTAAAATCTTCTCTTCTGTGAATTTTTCCTGTTCTCCATTAATGTTAGCTCCTTCCCTCTTTTAATTGTCTCTCAACATGGCTTGCTTGTACATAGTGTCTCCCCCATTAGACTGTGAGCTCCTTGGAAACAGGGACTGTCTTTGCCTTTTTTTTTTTGTATCCCCAGTGATTGGCACTATATGTCTGATGTATAGTTGATGTTTAATAAATGCTTAATAGACTGAAGATAAAATGTCATTAGCAGTCATCTGTTATAGATGTGAAGCGCTGGATTTGGATTCAGACCTGGTGGACAGAGGGACTATCTCTTTGACTTATACCTTTGCTGAAATCACTTAACATTTCTGGGCCTCAATTACCTTATCTTTAAAATGAGGGGGTTTGGACCAAATGGCCTTAAAGGTTCCTTTTAGTTCTGTATCTGTAATTCTGTTACCCAGAAATTGCAATTCAAGACATAAATACTTTATTTTTTAAACAAATAATTGTACTATATTTTTCATTTATTTATTTCATTTAAAGTCTTTTTTTAAATTTTGAATTCCATTTCTCTCCTTCCCTCCAGCCACTCTGCTACCCATTGAAAAGGCAAACAATACATACTTTACAAATATAAAGACTTTAGAAAAAGAGAACTGACTCTTTGTAGCTTATATTCCCACATATCAAGCAGGGCCTACATGTACCACTTTTATCCATGTAGTGTCAAGACAAGTAGAGGAGTGCCTCCACCTTATTGAGTCTGCCTCTTGTGGAGAATTTATGAGGTTACTTGAACAAAAAGTTTCTCAGAATGAGAGCTTGTTGATGGGCTGTAATCTGAATATTGTAGGGATTTCCCATATGGATGAGATGATAGATGCTTAGAATTTGTCTTTTAGATGTCCTAAAGAGAATTGTGGAGGCAAGGAGCATGTATTAGGAAAGAAATGGTATAGAGAGGAAAGCACATTTTTATGGGATAGTTTGATGTTAAATATTAATACTGTATAAAATTGAATTTTATAATCATTGAATTTTTTTGAATTACTACAGAAAATGATAGTATAATAGGTAGAGGAAGGAGTAGAGAAGAATTTGGTACCCCCAAGGTTTTGGTATTTTAAATAGATCTATTTTACCACCAACTGTTGTTGGGTATGTTAGCCAGATTGCCTATTCTTATCTGGTTCAGTCATATATGTGCTTCATCACAAGCATTTAATTATGAAGTTCTTGTAACAATCTAGAGATATGTATATGTGTTGACTAATTGATTCTCTGGCATCAAACTCCTTCCAACTTTATCCACTCTTCTTCCTTCCTTAATGCAGATAATTGTTTTAACAGATCACCTCTAACAAGTCCATAAGTTTAGAAAACATTTGATTAGAATAGTAAAAGAAAAAAATTATTCCAGTATCAGAACATTAACCATAGTACAGTGTGACTTTCATTAAATTCTTCTCCAAACTCTAAAAAAATAAGAAAGACAACTGATAAGCTTTGTGTTTACTTGCTTTTAGCTCCTGTCATATTCTTAATTTCCTGGACATTGCAAAAACAAATGAGATAGAGGAACAGGCATCATTTTTATCTTTGTATTTATCCCAAGCTCCCTGGTATGGATCAAGTACATGCTTTGCTCACACTCTGCCTCATTGGTAGTAAAAGGTCTTTTTAGTTTCTACAAAGCAAAAGGGTGCTACCCAGTTCTGCATTCTTTTTTTTTTTTTTT
>CM053580.1:131849824-131879529 GCA_028627135.1 Pseudochirops cupreus
GGGTGCACCATGACAGCCTGGGGACGGGGTAGAGGCCCGCGCATGTCTCAATGAAGAAGGCATGATCACGCGAGATGTCTCCTTATCTTCGCGGCTGTACGTGAGTGGCTCACCGGGCGATGACGGCACTCTGAGGTGGGAATCAAAAGCTAGGATATAAAAAGGGGAACCGTGTGCGTGCAGCTCTCTCTGTTCCTGTATACGCTGCAATAAACATCTTTACCATTTCCCCGAGTCCTGGGTGCTCTGTGGGGGATAGTTCTTCAAGCTAGTCTTGAAGCTGGCGACGACCGAAGCCTGAGAGGAGGAAAGCAGCTGGAAGAGGTAAGCAATAGAATAGGGTCCCCAGAGTCCAAGTTGGGGGGCACTCTACAAAAACAATAGGAAATGGAGTAATCTTAAGTAAAATAATGATAACTAACATTTATATAGTGCTTACTCTGCACGAGCAACATACCAACTGCTTTCCAAATATTATCTCATTGGATCCTCACAACTCTTAAAGGTAGGTACTACTTTTATTCCTATTTCACAGAACAGCAAACTGAGGCAAAGAGAGATAAAGGTCACACAGAATGTCTGAGGCCAGATTTGAACTTGGTCCTCCTGTCTCCTGGCCCACCGCTCCATCCACTGCATCACCTAGCACCACCTAGTTTCAGCAACAACTAGTAAGCAAGTTTTCATAGAAGATAGAATGTTTAAATTGAACCTGGAAAGATAGGTTGCAGCCATATTGCAGAATCAACTAAAAAACTTTTATTAAGCTCTTACCATGTGCCAGGCATTGAGATTATTTAAATATCAGTACCAGGAATTTGTATTTTAGATTAAAAGATCCAGCTCTTCATTCTCACTCTGACCTCCAACATCTCCACTGCTTAGTTCTTCCCAATCTGGACCCCAGGTAAAACAATTCAACTGTACGCTGCCTCTTCTCTTAAGTCCCTTGCCCCTTTATCCTACCAAAGATCTTTGCTCTGCCAAAACCCTAGCCTTTGATCACTCCCACCACCCACTACTTTCACTCCTACTTACTTGCTACTGAATGAAGTTCCAGAAAAATCACCAAACTTTGCTGACTGGGTTCACTACAAATTTATGTTATAGATAATCTCAACTGAGCCCTTACCTGTTACATCTCCCTAATTGACTCACTCTCCCATTCACTCCAGTGGCTCTTACAAACCTCTTCCTAAATCTTTTCTCAGTCTTTATCCTTCTTGACCTCTCTACAGCCTCTAATGCTACCACACTCTCCCCCTTGACACTCTCTTCTCTCTAAATTGTCTAAGTTTTCCTACTTTTCCTCCTACCTGTTGGGCCATTCCTTCTGTTTCTTTTGCTAGATCTTCATGCACACCATGCCCACTAAAAATACTGGGTGTCCATCAAGATTCTGTCCTGAGCCCTTTTCTCCCTCTATGCTACTTTGCTCAGTGATATCAAATCCCATGGATTCAATTATCATTCCTGGCACTAGGCAGATAACTCTTAGATCTACTTATTCAGAACTAACCTTTCTCCGAACTCCCAGTTTCAAATTTCTAATTGCCTCATAGACATCTTGAATTGGATGTCCCCTAGACATCTTAAATTTAACATGTCTAAAACTGAATTCTACCTTGTCCCCAAAACCTTCTTCTCTACCTAATTTCTCCATTACTGTCAAGGACCCCACCCTCACAGTTCCCTAGGCTCACAACTTTGTTGTCATCTTCAACTCTGAACTCTCTCATGCCCCTGTATCCAAACAGTAGTCAAGTATTACCATTTCTACCTTCATAACATCTCTTGTACACATCCCCTGCTCTCCTTTGACACTGCCAGCACCCTGGTGCAAGCCCTCATTACCTTACCTCATGTCTGCACTATAACAGTTGTATGATAGCTGGTCTCCCTGTCTCAAGTCTCTCTCCTTACTCCACTATCAAAGTGATTTTCCTAAAATGTAGCTCTGATCATATCACCTCCCATTTGCCCACCAATTAATAAACTCTAGTGGCTTCCTGTTTACCTTTAGGATCAAATATAAAATTCTTGACTTGATTTTCCCCTCATAACCTGGCCCTTTTCTACCTTTCCAAATTTCTTTACACTTAACGCCCTTTTAGGCACTCTGCAATTCAGTGACACTTGTCTCTTGGATGTTCCACAAATAAGACATTTTACCTCTTCACTTCAAGCATTTTCACCTGCTGTCCCCTTCTCCAGTCCCCATACTCAGAATCTTCTCCCTCCTCATTTCTGACTCCTAGTTTTCCTAGCTTCCTTCATGTCTCTGCTAAAATCCCATTTTCTGTAAGAAATCCTTTCTAGTCTCTTAGTCTTAGTGCCTTCCTTCTGAGATTAGTCTTAATTTATCCTCTATGTGTAGTTTTTGTACATGCTCAAATTGCTTGTATTTTGTCTCCTCCCTCAAGACTGTGAACTCCTTGAAAGCAGGAACAGAATATTTCCCTTTTTTTGTATCTTAGAGCTTATTAAGTATCTAGCACACAGAAGATGCTTAATAAATGCAAGCTGACTGACTGAATAAAGGATACAGGGAACCACAATAGTTTCTTGAGAAAGGGAGTGCCATGGTCTGATCTGTGCTTTAGGAATATTTATTTTGCAGCTATGTGAGAACATATTATAGTATCGTCAAAACACACAATGCTAGAAATTTTCACCCACTAGAAACAAATGTTTTCCCCTCTTCCATCTGCAGATAATATAGATCATTCCATATATACACAATCTATAGTAAGAAAGAATTAAAATAGTTTGTTACCAAATTCAGTGAATCAATTCAATAATATAAACTCAATGAAATAACATTATCAAATCCAAGCAGTAACTCAACAAGCAGACATGATAAAAGCTATCTTAGTGGCAAACATACTAAGGTCATCATCATTCACTTACAAGACCACTCAAGACACTGGGAATAAAACAAAAGCTTTGATACTCAGGGTGACTGGCTCAGTCAGAACCTGGGGAATCTGGCGAGAAATGGCAACATCCTGTCCAATATATGACAGAGACAGGATTGTTGAGAAGTGAGATCATAAGATGTTTTAGAGCAATGTAACAAATGCTAACAATAAAAATTCTCTGATGTTTCACAGCAGGCCTTCTTTAAAAAAAACCCTCAAAGGTTTCAATTCATAGGCATCAATCAATTAATCAACACAGCATCTTTTCAAAGAAAGGCCATAAAATTTACTAAGAGACAGAGGGTTAAGTAATTTGCCTGAAGTCACAAAATGAAGCGACAGCCAAAACTAAAATCCCTAAATTCTCGTCTCAACTCTCCATCCACCAGAACAGTAAAAATTTCAAAACAATGAACTAGAATCTAAGTTAGGTGAAAGTCTAATGAAATCCGAAATTAGAGGTAAGGTAAAAATCTAGTTCTTGCTCCCAAGCAACCCTATGAAATCAAACAATAATGTGCAGTCAGTCCCTAACGATTCATGTTTCAAAAGTTTATCTCCAAGTTAGAAGTCTGGAGCTAGGAATGCACTTTGTCATAGAAATATTGGTAAGGTTATAAGAAGGTGCATAAAATTCTATTTTATGTAGTTTAGAGGTTGTTAGATCCAGTTCTGGGACCCTGCTTATTACTGCACCCTTTGCCCCAAAGAAGCTCC
Organism: Pseudochirops cupreus; assembly: GCA_028627135.1. NCBI lineage: Eukaryota > Metazoa > Chordata > Mammalia > Diprotodontia > Pseudocheiridae > Pseudochirops > Pseudochirops cupreus. The sequence goes on from CM053580.1 coordinate 131,853,463, forward strand.
TAAAGTTTACAAAAAGTACTTCATTTCTTTGCAGACGCCTGTAACAGACAACGCCTGATTCTTATAGACAGCTCAGCTCAGCACAGGTTCTAGCCAGATACATTTCACTATGGTTTAGATGCATATGAAATGCTAGACTGTGCACAGAAAAGGGTGCCCAGAAACCACTGAGGGGTATCAATAAAACATACGTAAAACATACTAAAACAACAACTTATTAACCATCTGTGAAGATCTCAGATGAACTGCAACTTTCACTGGCAGTATATCTACATTAATGAAATCACAAATCTGTTGAAGCATCAAAATAATACATATAAAGCATTTTATAAACTGTGTGACGTAAATGTAAGATATTATTAATATTACTGCTGCTGGCAATGATAATGCTATTTATAACAGTTTCCACAGAAAAATGACAATTGTCATTGACCTGAGTGGTATGTCCCAAAGGTATATATCCCAAATATTGTCCTTCTCTTCCTTACATGATTTCCCTGGTTGATCTCATCTAATTCCATGACTCTGTCATCCCTATGCAGGTGTCACCCAAATCTATATATTCAACCCCAGTCTCTCCTGAGTTTCTGCACTACATGTCCAATTGCTGTTTTCCAGCAAATGAATGTCTCACTAGCACCTCAATCCCTTCAAACTCTAACGGTGCAGAAAGACAAAATGATGCATCTTTTCATACAAGTAACATTACTCTTGGTGGTTATGGGTTCCAAGATAGCACATAAAAGCCAATTTACCCAAAATTTAGCTGAACCCCAGTACTGATAATATTATCTAATCTAACTACCATACAGCTTTGTTTCTAGAAGAAAACTGCCTTCCAAATTCTGACTGGAGACGATGCCTGGCACACATTTTCCCCTGTTCCATTTTCCACTCTCCCCGCCTACAACATGCCGCCATGGGCTTTAGCTGGAACTGGCCCTTAGCATAGGCCACTACTGGCAGGCTGCTTCACATCCCATCCCAGGGCACTTGAACATCATAGTTGGAAATCTAGAGGCTCATTTCTCCCATCATCCTCAACTCAATGTCTACACTAATCTTCCCCAGCCATTGTATCTTTCCCTTTTCCTGTCCTGACTAGACACCAAACTATCATCCTCAACCCTGTCACAGGGAATCAAGAATCACCTCTATACTCTGACCCTTTGACCTACTCAGCCCTTCCCAAGGACACTGGGCTGCTTCTTCAGGGGAATACATACCACCAAACATCACCTTTGGGGCCTCTGGGCTTTTCCATCTGCCCTACAGTTGGACACTCCTACAAGTCATATCTGCCCCAATTAGAGTGTGAACTCTATATGATGACTCACTAGAATATTCTAGTTCACCTTCAATAACTTTGAGAAAGAAACATCTTCCATTTATTTCCCAGTTGGAGCCAGAATTTCAGAGAGGTCTTTTTTAATGAAAATATCTATTTTCATCTCACTGCTGCTTGACAGTTCTTTTGCTCTACTTTTTCTTCCTTCCTTAAGTTCGTAACCACACACCCATACCCACATCCACCCACACCCACACTCACACACACCCACACACACTCATTGCAAATAATTTGGCTTCATACTTCATTAGAAAACTGGGGCATCCAATAAGTGTTCTTTCAACTTCCCCCCTCACTTTCTTAGTTTGATGCTCTATTCTCTCTTCCTTTTCTAATCCTCTATTCCCTTTGATCTCATTCTCTACTGTCCCCATCAATTCTGTGTTATAATGATTATTCCCACTCCCAGCCCCTAAACACAATTCCCATACATCTTTAATCCACTCTCTCCTTCCCATTCACCTATAATCATGCTCCAGTTTGGACCAAAGGCCTTTATACTTTTTTTTTTTAAGTTCTTTTGACTGAGCTACCTAACATGCCATCTGACTCCTACCCTTCACTCTGGAACATCAAAAAAGCTATTTATTCCCAAATGCCTCTACTCCCCTACCACCCACCTTCTTCTCAATCCCTTTGCAATAAGGATTTTTTCTCTACCATTCTGCTGAACCTAGTTCTTCTGAGGTTACTAATAACTAAAACCAATGTTATTGTTACATTTTTTTTAACAATTTTCCGCCCTCCATTATTTCTTTGCAGAATTTTATACTCTTCATGTGGCACAAGCTCCTCCTGGACAGGCTTTCTTCCCTTTGCTTCAGAAATCCCAGAATCTCCTGCATCTCCTATCGCTCTAATCTCTCCTCTATTTTGCCATGTCCTCACTCAATTTAACTGGTATGGTTCAGTGGAAGGTGTACTGAACTTAGAGTTAAAGGATCTGAGTTTGAATCTTTGCCTCTTTCCCTCAGACCTTGGGTAAATCACTTCTCTTTGGCTCTCAATTGCTCATCTGTAAAATGAAGCAGTTGGATAAAAGGCAGTAAGTGAAGGGTTCCAGGGAGAAAGCTGCTCCTGAGCTGAATGTTTCCACTTGTTCATTTAGAAGCTTGGTAAAAAGAGATAGATATGATGGGTAGAAAGGGTTCTCTGATAGTTATGGGTCCTGATGAGTGAGGGAAAGGACTCTTTCAGATGGTGTTAGCAGAAGTTGTTCTAGTTCCTTAAATATGAGGATCACAGAAAAGGATTAGTTGTAGTTATTTTTAAGGATAAATTATTCTTTTTTTTTTTTTTTGCTTTTTGGAGGGGGGAAGGCAGGGCAATTGGGGTTAAGTGACTTGCCCAAGGTCACATGGCTAGTAACTGGTAAGTGTCTGAGGGCAGATTTGGACTCAGGTCCTCCTGACTTCAGGGCTGATGTTCTTTCTATTCACTGTATCACCTAGAAGCCCCAGGATAGATTATTCTTAGATGAAATATAGGGTACCCTGCCTCTACCCCTATTCTGCCATATAACAACAGCTTTCCCCCTCAAACATTCCAAAGCCTTTGTTTTGGTGTCATATCTACATACTTACTACAATCCTCTTTAGGGTAGGGATTATGCATTATTCAAATTTTGTAACTTCTAGATACGCAGCATAGTGTTCTATAATACAGGCCTTTAAAAAAAAGCATCGTTTATCATAGGATCCTGAAAAAGATACCCAAATAACTGTGTACATTTTAGACCACAAAGCATAATTTAAGCACCTTGCTTCCTTACCAAAGATGATTCCAATAAAACCCCACTATAATACTAATATGGGCAAAGACATAAATACCACCTTATCGCCCTACAGTATTAGAGAGATATGCTACATACAACCACTACGCACACAGGGAAATGATTTGAACTTGGTTTAAAAAAAATCTGAATTTACAAATAAAACCATCTAGGGATGATGATCCCCGGGGCAATTAATGGTTTTTAATTCAGTTTTTTGAAGATTCTTTGAAATAATAAGAAATTCCTTCTTATTTTTTTTATTTATTTGAGAATTATATTTATTGTATTTATATTTATTTGAGAAGCTATAACCTGAGAATGCTAGAGTGACTAGAAAAAAAATTAGAGAGACAATGAAAGCAAACCATCATTTCAAATATGATTTATAGGAAAATAAGATTTAATTAGCTGAAACTGAATACACCAAAAAATCTTTGGAGAATGTAAATATTACATAAAAGATTTGTAAAATACAATTAATGGGGTACAAACAAGCTTTGAAAAAGTTTTAAAAATAATTTTACCCATTCTACCACAATGCCATTCTTAAATTAACCCAATTCAACTACCTTCCCAGACAGTTTATTACAAGCTTTAAAAGTACCATTTATGAAGGCATCCCAAAGACATGTCATTTATAACACTTACTTTTCTGATTTAAGGGCAGAAGGGATAGGGTCAGAGAGCCAAGGATTCTTAATTGCCTTCAACTCAGAAAACTACATACCTGTGTTCTGTGAGAACATTTACTGCTGACGGGTGATTGGCACAGTATGCAAGGTACAAAGTTTTCATTTGAGGCATCAGATTTAGAAAGCAGCCTCCAACTCTCTGCTGAGCTTCAGGCAACCTAGAGATAAACAATACAGAATAAAATAACCCTAAGTTTCAAAATCAAGAGAGAAGGTGCTTAACGGTAAAAAAAATATAACATTTAAGGAAAGAAGCTCTCATCTGATCTTATCATACATAAAAAATATGCACCACGGAATCTGATTCATATCATTGTTTAAATGTAGAATAATTAGGCTCACAGAAATATTGATTAGACAAAGTACTAGCAATTTCCTATTTAACCAGTAGTTAAACTTCAGTAATCTCAACCAGTGGAAAAAAAAGTTCTGAACATGGAAGATTTCTAAATACTAAACAAAATAACTATCACAAAGCCTTACTTTAGAATGTGATATTAAATAGTTACTTATTTATAAAGTTATTTATCTGGTTTTTCTCAGAAATTCACTATCCCACTCACCACAGCAATTATTCCAAATCTTCTTGTCTCTCCTCAAGCCACCCATATATTCCCTCCCCAAGCTTCTCAGGTAAAGGTGTCACTCCATTCTTTGCCAAAAAACTGAAGCCACTGTCCAATTCCCTCCTCCTCTCCTCCCCTTCTTACATCTCCTATTTTCCCTGTCTCACAGCACTCAGACATCTTGCACCACCATTTCCTCTATCACTCGTTTTTAGTTGATATGTATTACTTCACTTTTATTTTCAGTTCCAAAGTCTCTCCCTCCTGTCAACTTCTTCCCCTAACCATTAGTAAGGCAAGAAATATGATACCTATTATAAAGATACAGATAGATAGATAGATAGATAGATAGATAGACAGACAGACAGATAGATAAAGTCATGCAAATAGCATTTCCAAATTAGCCATGTTGGGGGTAGGGGAGGGTTTGTGCAAAGAAAAATAAAGGGAAAAATATGCTTCAAACTAAACTGAGTTCAGAGGTAGATATGTATTTTACATCACGAGTCTTTTGAAGTTGTGGTAGATCATTATACTGATCCCTAAGTCCTTCACAGCTGATTATCCCTTAAAATATTGCTGTTACTGTGTAGATTGTTCTCCAGGTTCTGTTCACTTGACTTGGCCACCAATTCATATATATCTTCCCAGGTATTTCTGAAACCATTCTCTCTATCATTTCTTACAGCACAATAGTATTCCATCCCAATCATAAGCCCCCACTTGTCCAACCATTCCACAACTGATGGGCATCCCCTCATTTTCCAATTCTTTGCCACCACAAAAAGAGGTGCTATAAATATTTTTGTACACATGATTCCTTTTCCTTTTTCTTTTATCGCTTTGGGGTACAGACCTAGTAGCAGCATTACTAAGTCAAAGAGTATATACAGTTTTATAGCCCTTGGACCATAGTTCCCAATTGTTCTCAGGAAGGGATTAGTTCTCACAACTCTACCAACACTGCATCAGTACACTTATTTTCTCCCACATGTTGGTTTCCTTTTCTGTCATCTTAGTCAATTTGATTGGCATGAAGTGTTTAAAAGCATATTTCTCTAATTATTAATGTTTTAGAGGATTTTTTTCCAGAAATATATTGTTTTAATTTCTTCCTTAGAAAATTGCTTGTTTGTATCTTTTGACCATTTAATAACAGGAGAATGGATCTTATTTTATAAATCTGGCTTAGTTCTCTATATATCTGAGAAACGATAACTTTATCAGAAAAACTTTTCTTCTAATCATGGCTATATTGTTTATGCAAAAATATTTTAATTTTATGCAACCAAAATTATTCATTTTACCTCCTCTGGACCTCTTTATATATTGTTTGGTCATGAACTCTCTCCATCTATACATACTAATAAGTAATTTCTTCTGTGCTCCCCTAATTTACTCAAGATATCACCCTTCAGGTCTAAATCATTTTGAACTTATCTTGGTGTATGGTGTGAGATGTTGTTCTACGCCTAAGTTCTGCCAAATTACTTTCTAATTCTTCCAATAGGTTTTGTCAATAGTGAATTTTTGCCCCAGTAGCTGGGATCTGTAGGCTTATCAAACAGCAAGTTACAATGCTAACTTACTTCTGTATGCTGTGTACCTAATCTATTCCATTAATCAACCACTCTTATTTATTATCTAGTACCAAACTGTTTTGATGATTACTACTTGTTAACATAGTTTGAGGGCCAGTACTGTCAGGATTCCTTATTTCACTTTTTTTTTTCATTATATTTTTTTTCATTCTAGAATCTCTTTCTGACCCCTGTAAGGGACTTACTCCCTGTAACTGTTGCTGCTGCAGCACATAGCTGGTACAGCTTCTACTGAACCATTCTCCCACTCAGCACCAACCCTGGCACCTACAGACCTCTCTGTCTTCCTAAGCTGCTCTGAGCTGGAAAAATGACTCATTCTGACTTTCTGTTGTTTTCCTCATTTGGAGTTCGGTTTGATGCTCTCTTTTAAGTTGTTAAGAGATGGGTGTGTTGGAAGAGTTCAACAAAAATGCTGATTTTACTCCACCATCTCAGATATTTCCCCATCACTCTCATATGAGATGAAGAAATGGCTCTTTTCCTTGACCAGATCATCTCTACATGCTCCTTTGTTCCTATCTTGTGTCATTTTCTGACTGCCCCTACTCTCATTACAACTCTTATCTTTAATCTCTCCCTTCTTCCTACAAATATGTTCATGTCTTCCGCATTCATTTAAAAAAATCCATTTGATCCTACCATATCTGCTAGTTATCTTATAGCTCTCTTCTTCTTCAAAACTTAACTCCTTAAGAAATCTGTTTAGGAGTAGTGACTCCAATTCCTCTCTTCTCACTCTTCAGAATTCTCTGCAATTTTGGTTCTGACCCCATCATTCAAATACTCACCTAAGTTAACAATGACCTCTAAACTGTCAAGTCCAATGTTTCCTCTCCTTCAATATTCATCCTTCTTGACCTGTCAATTAGCATTTGACACCATTGGCCATTTCCTCCTTCTCTGGACTCTCTCTTGGTTCAACACTTTCCAGTCTGGTACTCCTATATCCTCTACCAATTCTCTGTTTATATCTAGCCCTCTATCTTCAAGGATCTGTTCTAAAACACCCATTTTTCTTCTATTATATTTTACCTGGTATTCTCAACAGTTCTCATGGAATCTATTATCATTTTTTGGCAGATAAATGCCAAATCAATAGCCCTCATTCTCCATCTGAGCTACAGGTCCACATCACCAAATGCCACTTAGAAATCTTAAACTTAAAACTAAGAATCCCAAAAGCATCTTAATATGTCTAAAACAGAACTTATTATCTTTCTCCAAAACCTCTCCCCTTTCTTCCAGACTTCTCTGCTATTAATGGTATCACTCTCCTCCCCATCCTTTGGGTTCCCGATTTCACTGTAATCAGTGGCTCATCACTTAAAATCATCATATATTTTCAATCTGTTCCTGGGTTTTGTCATTTCTGTCTTCAAAACATCCCTCATATATACCCCTTTCTCTCTTCTAACTCTCCAGTGCCCTAGTGCAAATCATTACATTACACCTGGACTATTTCGGTAATAATCTTCTGGTTGTTCTTCAAGCCTCAAGTCTGTTCCCACTCTAATACATCCTCCGCTTAGCTGTCATATTGCTCTTCTTAAAGTACAGATCTGATCTTATCATCCCTCCTTTTCAATTAACTTCAGTAGCTCCCTAGAATCTCCAAGATCAAATATAAATTCTTCTATTTGGGAGTTTAATGCCTTTCACAACCTGGTCTATTCCTACCTCAACCACTATTCTCAACCACTACCTTCCCTCAATGTACTTACTCTATGATCTAGCAACAATGGCCTTTGTGTTATTCCTTACCATGACACACCATTTCCAGGATCCATGCCTTTACACTGGCTTCCCCCATGTCTAGAATGCTTTCCCTTCTCATCTCTACTTCCTTCAAGACTCAGCTCAACACACAGTCTCTTATGGAAGTCTTTCCTAGTCTCCTCTCTCCTCACTAGTTGCTAATGCTCTCCTCTCTGGAACTGACTTCTATTTACACAGTATATATCTTATATGTACCTAGTAACTTATATGTGGCCTCCCTCATTAGAATGTGAGTTCCTTGAGAACAGGTTCTAGTTTTTCCTTTCTTTGTAACCCCTAAGCCTTAGGACACTGACTGACACAAAGTAAGTACTTCATAAAAGCTTGTTGACTGACTGAAATGACAGCTGACAGCTAAAAATGCACAGAAGTATGGGGTCACTTAAACAAAGAGCCTCACAGACTTTAATAGTCCCTAAAGAGAGTATAATAAAAGCGCTGTTGTTCATAAAGGATGACCTCATATCAAGAAAAAGTTATACTAAATTCAATATTTTCAGTATGATAAAGCACAAAGGTACTTAATCCTTTTTTTTTTAAGTTTTCCTTTAAAATTGGTTTTAAAACTGCCTTATTTACAGCCATTCTTCAAGGAGGAAGGGTTACAAGCCTTAGCTACTAAAGATATAAGGTACACTTATCCTGGGAAAAATCATTCTTTCAAAACACCTAATTTTCATACTATGCCACTTGTTGATAAATCTTGAAGCTGAGGATAGGAAAATGTTCCCCCCATCACAGACACAGAAATCAAGACTTCTCAGTCTAATTCTGTTATGGATCAAAGATTATTTTCAAAGCTAAACATCAAGCTTATTTACTAACTCATGTTTGCTATTAAGCAAAGGATTTCTGATTTCAATATGCCAACTAGGGCTACAATAGAGCAAGTAAAAATGCTTTTGTTCAATATTTTTATATCCACAGAAAATACAAGTCTATAATTGGATCCATCAAAAAAAACTCACTAAAGATGTGACTATATAAGTCCTATTTTTGGTAGTAATAGTGAAAAACTGATTATCCCTTCTAATAAGTAGTTTATCCAAAGTGAAACGACATTCCATTAATTTTCTAACCACTACACTAAAGGAAATAGTAGGTAGAAAAGCAAATTCATCCTATTCTAAACTGGTTCCTTAACATACAAAGAACTATAAATTCCACAAAAATATTCAGTAGAACTCAAATTCAATAAACATGCTATTGTTATTAACAATAACAGCATTTATTATCACCTTACTCTTTGCAAAATGCTTTATGTACATTATCTCTTTGACTCTCAAAACCATGAAGAATGCAATAAAATTACCATTATCTCCATTTTATAGAGAAGGCTCAAACAGATTATTCAAAATCAAACAGCTACTAGGGAGCAGAAACAGAACTGGAACCCAGGCCTTCACTCCAAATTCAATGCTCTTTTTTTTAAAACCAAATCGCAGCTATCTCCTTTTATGTTAAAGACTTGCTAACTACAAGGCTCTACAGCAGGTATAAATACCAAGCAAATAAGACGTGGCTCCTGACTTCTGGAGGTTATCTAGCACAAGCAATAAACTGCATATGTGTCAAGCTATGCTCTACAAAGTGTTCACCTTAACTCAGTAAGTACATAATATACAGACCAATTCGGTGGCTTGGGCCAGGAGTCAGGACTACTCATTTTTAAATCTAGCATAAGAACACTTTCTGGCTGTGTAACCTTGAACAAGTCACCTAACCCTCGCTGGCTTCAGTTTCCTCTGTAAAAAGGGGATAATAACAGTACTTACCTCCCCGGGTTGTCATGAGGACAAAATGAGGCAGTGTCTGTGACGAACTCAGCACAGTGCCTATCACCTACTAAAGGTTGGATAGTTATACTTATTTATTTTTACCAACATCATCATTATTATTATTACGATTTTGCATGGGGCAAAATGAAGTTGTAAAGCGGAATTAAATCTCAAGCTTACACTTTACCAAGAATGCCATAGTTATGTCAACAGAATATAGACTGAATTAGAAATGAGGAAGATTAAAAGCAGAGAGCCCTCTTGGGGACTATATTACAAAAGAACCTCCACATGAGTGATAAAAAAAAAAGGCTGAAACAGAGAAGTGGCAGTGAGAAATAAATGAGTCAAATATTCCATAGGTAGGGGTGATAGGATATAACAAATGTTGGAATGTGTAGGGTCAGAGAAGAGTCATATGTGACTCGGGTTTCAAGCCTGGGTAACTAGATAAATGGCAGTGCCGTTAACAGACATAAGAGATTCAAGAGAAGTATGGAGTTACCATGATGGAGGGAAAAGAGCACTGAATTAGAGGTCTGGGTACCAAAGTCCTACTTTGGATTCTGTCATTAACCAGGCTGTACCTACTGTGGACCTAATTTTCCTCACTGGTAAAAATGGGCCGGATAAATTCCATGGTGCCTTTTAGCTCCAAAACCCTATTTTATGATGTTCCAAGTTTTAAACATACTGATCTTGAGAAACAAATAGGATCCAGGTGGAGATGTCTAGTAAGCATCTGGATGATGCTAGGTGCATATTCAAAATAGTATGACAGCTTCTTCCATCTATAGTTTTTTTAAACTACTACTCTAATATCACATTATAATGCTTATTATTTGATGCAATGAACGAACAAAAATGAGTAGTCCTGACTCCTGGCCCAATAATCTTCATGCTCTCAAAAGTCTTGTGTTGGAGTAGAATCTTCCCAAAAGTAGTCAATAAAAAACCTAAGTTTACCAATAACTCATCACATTCTATAATCCCTATAAAATATTTCAACATCTATTATTTGTTTTAAGTACATACTCTCATTGACATACTTTTAATTCTTCCTTCCTGTCTCCTCTCTTTCCTTCCTTCCTTCTCTCCCTATCTTGACCAGGTTTGGAGTGCAGGCCCTAAACCCAATACTAATCATGGAAGCTTGAACTGGCTCCATTTTTCCAATCTGAGCCATTTGATCCCACCTTACCCAGGCTAGTGGCAGTTAGGTGGCGCAGTGGCTAGAGTTCATCTTCCTGAGTTCAAATGTGGCCTCAGACACTCACTGTGTGATCCTGAGCAAGTCACTTAACCCTGTATGCCTCAGTTTCCTCATCTGTAAAATGAGTTGGAAAAGGAACGGAGTCATGAATAGTCAGACACAACTGAAATGACTGAACAAGAACAACAACATAGCCAGTCTAGTGGCTGTCCACTCCTGTGGGCTCACCATACTGTGATCAGACAGGACAGACACCTAAACAGTTTTATGCTTACTGCAGTTCAGAACTGTTCATCTCAAGCAATCTACCAGCTTCATCTTCCCCAACATCAGTGACTACAGAAGTGTGACAGTGTGCCTAGTTGGCACTAATTCGAGAATCAATATTTTTTAGCACTTTTGTGGAGAATTGCATTTTATTGTCAGGAAAAGGTTTCTGGACATGAAATAACCAACACAGAAATTCATCTTATTATGGCTAGCAAATTATTATGGATATGGACAGGAGCAAGAACTGGACATGATTTAATTGCTGTAAGGAACTCCCAGAGGAGAAAACTCCTTATCTCCCAGTATAGGTCAGCATCTTCACTGATACTTTTAGTCTTACAGAGTCTAAGTCAAATATTAAACTGAATAAAACTGATCACAACATCATTATGCTTCTATATTAGGTAATGAATAATGATCAGTAAATAATTTAATCAACAGGTGTTTATTAAGTACCTATTACATGTTAGGTACTATGGATACAAGTACAAAAATCAAATGGAGGCATACCTTGTTTTATTGTGCTTCACTTTGTTGCACTACTATTATTACTACTACACTAAGGATTTGAACACAAATCTTCTGATGCTTTAATCAATGTTCTTTTCCAATGTTCTTTCTGGGCCATCCTCTCTCTACAAAAAATATACCCCAAATAGAGTCTTAATGCAGATCCTCAATTTTTTCTTGCATCAGACACAACCAAATTAAGGTTTCCTCTTCTACATACAGTAGCTGCAGAGTGGTGGTGATTCCCTCCGATATGAAAACTTCTTGACTTAACACTGTGGCAAATATATTTCCCATTGTGCTGATCATGTTTTAAATCCATAGATTAAATATCTGTATTATGCCTTTGATTATAAACTCCCCAGACAGTAGGAAACATCTATTTAATTTTCTTCATAAGGTACTTAGCACTTATTCAAAGAATAAATGCACCATTCAAAGAGACACTTAGAACATGATTGTGTCACATACTATGCTATTATAGAAGTGAAAATAAATCCTGGAACCTTTCAGGTTCAACAGTATGTCAATGATTTAATAGAGGTAACTGAGATTTTCTTGATAAAAATCATCTGCTACCACAGAATATACAATGTAATTAATAAAGGATATGATTAACAACATAAATGGATAACCCTAAATAATTCTTGTTAACACTAAGCTGTGTTGTATAGCGAGAGGCAATATGGTACAAAGGAAAATGAACTGTTTTCAATGTCAGAGAAACTCAGTTAAAATTCTGGCTCTACTATTTCCTCCCTGTACATAATTCATTAACCTCCATGAGCCTCGTTTTCCTTAACAGTAAAATAAGAGGGCTGAACTACCTAAGGCCCTTTCCAACTCTAAATTTTATGAACCTACACCCTAGTGATTGCCAGTGTTTGGTTTATTATGGAGAAGTCTCAGGTCCCTTCCCACACCCCGCACCCCTGGCCCCACCATCTCCACTGTTGAAAACTTTCATTGCTGACTGAAATTTTAAGGATACCATGGCCCTCAGAAGGAATGTTAGAAAATAAGTATCAACAAATGACTAGACAAGTTACTTCATGTAACAACTTGGACCTATATGATCTAGCTGTACTTGACAGATGGCAGTGCCTTCTCAAGCCCTCCTATGTATTTACAGCTATGTAATCTTTGGTAGGATGCACAAATTTACAGTCTCTACCCCAAATGTTCACGCAGACTATTCGTGCCCAACCTGTGGCAGAGCATTCTGAGCTCATACTGGTCAGCCACAGTCGGACACAGTGAAACTTGACCCAAGCACAGCAATATCACTTTGGTCCTCTTCAAGAACGAAAGATGACGACAACCAACCAACCAACCAACCAATCTTGGGCAGGCCTCTTACGCCTCAGGAATTGGGGCTGTAAAATAAGTAAGCTGAACAAAACGATCACTGCTTAAGAAGTAGGAGGGGCCTTAGAGGCCATTCAGCAATTGTTTTAAAGGCACCTCCCAGCTCTAAATCCTATGATCTTATGACTCTGTCTACTAAGAAAACAAAACAAACAAAAAATATTCCTTACTCTCAAGAACCTCACAGTCTAATAGAGGAGACAACTCATAAACTACAATATCCAAAAAAGAAATGGGATAAACAGATGGTAAATAACAGAGAAAGGAAATAGCATTACGTGAGATCAGGAAAGGCTTCTTAAAAGGCAGGATTTTAACTGAGACTTGAAGAGAATCAGGCTTGGAGACAAAGACGAGAAGGGAATGAATTCTAGGCACTGGGGACAAGCCAATGAAAATGCCTGGAGTCAGGGAACTACATTTCTTGTGTAAGGAACAAGTAGGTCACTGTGCCGATATCTCCATCTGCTCTAAAATATTTGATTATGATAATTTGTTCTAATAATAGAACATTTTTTAAAAGCCCTAGAAGATCTTTTGTCCCCAAAATGTTCCAAGCTGTCCCAAGTGTAGGGCCCAGTCTTTGACTATTACCCTAATTAACACTGCCCCTAAAGTCTCCCCCATATAGGGTACCAAGAGTTATGCCTCTATTTTAAAAAAAATTAATTCTTTCTTACCCCCAAGTTACAGATCAGTCTATAGGACATTGTTTTGAAATACTACACCAAAATTTCTCCTTCAAATTTGAGGCAGATTGGCACATCAGAAAAAAAAAAACACTGAATTTGGAATTAAAAAATTTTAAATCTAAATCCTAGCTCTGTCACTTATTAGTCATGTGACATCAAGCAAGTCATAGAACCTCTATGAGGTTATATGAATAATAATATGAATAATGATAAACCTCTTGGTTTATTCATCTATAATACAGAAATAACGATATTCATATTAGGAAACTTACAAGGTATAATGAGAATCAAAGGAGATTTGTCTTCTCCATATATATCCAATTTTCCCACATTCTTAAGGAGAAACCTTCACTAGACCTATACCTTTTCCTCTCTTTCTCAGTCAAACTCCTTCAAAAAGTAATCAACATGTTCTCTCTTTCAGCTTTGCACAATCTGACCTCATCATTCAACAGAAAATGCAAGTTATCAAATTGTCAAATCTGAAGGCCTTTTCTCAGTACTCATCCTTCTAGATCTATCAACTCCATTTGACCCTATAGGCTGCCTTCTCCTGGATATATTTTCCTTTCTGGTTTTTCATACTCTCTTCTGGTTTAATATCTACTTATCTTTCTCAGTCTTTTACTGGCTCATCATCCATTGCTCTCAACTGTGGGTGTTCCCCAAAGTTCTGTCTTACTCTCTCAGAGTAACCTCATCAGCTCATATGGGTTTAACTATCATCTCTATATAGATGACTTCCAGATTTATAGAGCCCCCCCAAGCATTAATCCTGCAACACCAATTGCCTATTAAGCATTTCACACTAGATGCAGACATCTTAAACTCAACATATTGAAAACTAAACAAACTCTTTCTCCCTAAACTCTCCACCCCTTAGAAGGTTCCCTCTTTCTGTTAAAGCAGCGTTTCTCAACCTGTGGGTCGTGACCTCTCTGGGGGTTGAATGACCCTTTCACAGGGGTTACAGGGGTTGCCTAAGACCATAGGAAAACACATATTTCCTTTTGTTTTTATTTTATTTTTTAAAATTGATTTTTTATTTTATTTTAGTTTACATCATTCATTTCCACGAAATTTTGAGTTACAAATTTTCTCCCCATCTTTCCCCCACCCACCACCCCAAAACAGCCATCCCAGTGTATCCCGAAAACACATATTTCCAATGGTCTTAGGAACTGAGACACGACACTGCTCCTCTTTCCGTCTCCACATGGATCTGCCCACATGCAGATATGCCCACATACGAGTACTAAAGGGTCATGGCATTAGGAAGATTGAGAACCACTGTGTTAAAGTATTTTCCTAGTTTCTAAGGTGTGCAGCTTGGCAGTATCCTTTATGCTTCACTTTCCTTCACTCCACATATCCAATCAATTATGAAATGTTGCCATTTCTAGCTCCACAACCTCTCTCCCAGCAACCTCTGCTCTTGGTTTAGGCTTTCATCACTTCTCACTGAGATTAATGTTAACAGCCTCTCCACTGTTCTTAGTAGGTTTTTCTCCTATCTTTCTGACTACTCCATCACAATCTCCATTACTAATTCTTTATCCATGGCACCCATCCACCAATACAACCATGTGTATTCCCAAAAGATCTGCCCTGGATACATTTCTTATTTTCCTTTTTCTTGCTCCACACCAAGGCTTAGCAAACTATAGCTCACAGCTTCTTATGTGACTAGCAAGCTAAGAATTCTTTTTTACATTAAAAAAATGTTTTTATTGTATTTTAAAATGTAAAAAACCATTCCTAATTTTTGTACCACCCAGGTACCCAAAAAAAGGGGGTTCAGGGAGGATGCTATTCTGATTTGACTCTCAAGCCAAGTCTGCTGAATTTTGCTACATCATCAGGCTTGGTGTTCTCAGTGATCTCATCAGAACCTATAAGTTCTACAATAATTTCTGTGAGAATGATTCCCAAGTCTACATATCCAGCCATAGTTTCCCTTCTGAGCAACAAGTCCAAATCACCACCACTTAGACATCTTGAACTAGATTTCCCAGAGGCATTACACACTCAGTCAAAACAGAATTCACCATCTTTTCCCCCAAACTTCCTTCATACTGTTTTATTCAGTATTTTTTGGGTCTCCTTTAGCAGGCTGTTGACTCGTTTTTCATGATTTTCTTGCCTCACTCTCAATTTCTCTTCCCAATTTTTCCTCTGCTTCTCTTACTTGATTTCCAAAATCCTTCTTGAGCTCCTCCACGGCCTGTGATCAATTCATACTTTTCTTGGAGGCTTCTGACGCAGGAGTTTTGACTTTGTTGTCTTCTTCTTGTTCTATGTTTTGATCTTCTTTGTCACCAAAGAACTATTCTATAGTCTGATTTCTCTTCCTGTTTGCTTATTTTCCCAGCCAATTACCTGACCTTTTAGCTCTTTGCTACCACAGAACTTTGCAACCAGAGTGGAGAGTGATGTGTCCCAAATTTCTGGGGTTTTGCGTAGCTGTTGTCAGAGCTTCTTCTAGACACCTGCCTCATAACTGTGAGGAGGATGCCCTCTGCACAGCAGCCACAAGCTCTGCCGTGTAGCACTCCTCACCCCAGGACCACCACCCAAGACTGTGAACCAGATCCAAGCAGAGCAAGGCAAGAGAATCCTGCCTCAGCCCCAGCAGATTCCTGAAATTACCCTCTGATTAGTCACTTGGTCCCCCCATCTGTGGGCCTTGAGCTCCTGAAGCAGCAGCAACCACTGCAGCCACTGTGACTTCCACCTTCCAGGGGGCAGGGGCCAGACCATGCTCTTCTCCCACCCAGGTTCAACAGGGCTTCCCCACCAACCTTCCACCTTCTCTTTGACATTTAAGGGCTGAGAAGTCTGAAAACTGCCACAGCTGCCAGTGATCCAGTTACCAGAGGTCTGCCTCCACCAATCTGTGCCAACATGGTCCACACAGCACCACGCTCTGCTCCCAGCCCAGTGCAACAGATACTTCTTGTCAGCCTGCCAGGATGCCCTCAGCAGGAGATTTGCTTCACTATCATTCCATGGGTCCTACAGCTCTAAAATTTGTTCAGAGTCACCACCCACAGGGGCAAGAGGTAACTGGGGGATGACCTCAAGCAAGCTCCTGCCTCCACTCCACCATCTTGGCTCTGTCCCCCCTCTTACTGTTAAGGGCACCACCATCTACCCAGTTAGCCAACCTCCTAATCTTAGTGTTATCTTCAACTTCTCAATCACTCACCTCATGCCTGAACAGTTGCTACAGCATTCTGGTGATCTATCTTCCTCAAGTCTCTGCCCCCTCCAATCTGTTTACAAAGGTTCAAATACAATCTTGTTTGGCTTTTAAAATTCCTTATAACCTGACCCCTTCCTACTATTCCAATCTTCTTGTACTTCCCTTCCACAAAATAGGCATGCAATAGATATTTACTGAATGAATTAATATTTTGAATCATTTCACTACCAATTAGTATTACTACTACTACTACTACTACTACTACTACTACCACTAATAATAATAATAATAATAATAAATGCATTTATATAGAACCTACTATGTGCTGGGCATTATGCTACATGCTTTACAAATATTATCTCATTTGATCCATGTAATAACCCTGGCAGATAGGTGTTATTACTATTCTCAGTTTACAACTGAGGAAACGAAGGTAAAGGTTAAGTAATTTGCTCAGGATCACACATCTAGTAAGGGTCTATAGTTAGATTTTTAACTCAAGCAGGACCAGTACTCTATCTACACTATGCTACCACCTGCCAGGCAGTTTTGTAAACCTTCATACATTATACAAATGCTAGGTTTTAATCACTGTTATACATTTATAACCTATCCCATCTCAATGAGAATAGTTAAGAATAATGTAAGGCTATCCGTAACATTTTATCAGTGTCTCTTTGTCTCAATAGATTTTCACGATACAACTCTTTCCAAGTTTTCCTTCTACATGCTGAATGATTCTTTCTCAGTTTCCTTTGCAATGTCTTCAACTAGATCATGAATACTAAATATAGGAGTCCTCCAAGGTTGTCCTGAGCCCTCTTCTCTTGACCATTATTATTTTGCTTGGCAATTCCATCAAAAATCATAGATTCAATTATCTTCTTTAAGATGATGATTCTTAGATCTACTTAGTTGTCCTAATCTCTCTCCTAACCTCTAGACTTGCATGTCCAAATGCCTACTAGAGATCTTCAACTTAACATGTCTAAAATGAAATTTGTTACATTTGCCCCAAATCCTCCCTTTTTCTTAATTACTCTTCCATTTCTATTGAGGAAATCTTCCAGTCACCCAGGCTCTCAACCTTACTATTATCCTGGCTTTCTCACTCTCAACACTCCACCTCCCCATATAGATTCTGTTGCCCCATACTATCAAATTTACCCTCATAAAACCTCTTGTGACATCTTTCCTTCTCTTCTCTGACACTGTTACCACTATGGTGTAGAGCCTCGTTACCCCACACCTGGACTATTCCAACAGCCTTCACCTTGGTCTTCCTGCCTCAAGTCACTTCCAGCTCCAACCCATTCTCCACTCAGCTGCCAGATTGATCTTCCTAAAGCACAGGTATGACCATGTCATTTCTACGCAATAAAGTCCAACAGTTCCCTATAACCTTCAGGATGGAATGGAATTCTCTGTTTGGCATTCAAAATCCTTCATAACCTGGCCTCAGCTATCTTTCCAGTCTTTTTACACCTTATCCTCTTATCCCCCCATATACTCTACTATCTAGTGATAATGTTCTCTTTTGCTATTCTTCACACAGGACACTCCATTATCCAACTCAAGGCATTTTCACTGCCTTGTCCCCAATGCCTAGAATTCTCTCTCTTCTCTTCTTTTGTCTCTTGGTCCTCATAGCTTCCTTCAAGCCCCAGCTGAAATCCCACCTTCTACAAAAAAGCTTTTCCATAATTAAGTTAAAAATCATTTTAAGTGACACAATAAAAGAATCATAAAGATGAAAGGCTTGAATATATCATAGAAAAAATAGTCCACTCTCATCCAAATCATTTATGTAATCTCTAACATCCCAAGCAATCATCCAGTCTTTATTTAAACATTTCCAGTACATTTCCAGTAAGAAAGAATTCATCACCACCCATGTCCTAAATTCCTTTGTTCTTTTTTCATATGAATTGCTTTCTAGGCATGTCTCTTCTCCATACCTTCCTCTCCCCATTACATTCATAATTTATTTTTCTGGAGAGAAGCATAGAGTACTTTATATTTATCCTGATTATGTTTCATGTTCTAGTTCTATAAAACTAGATTGCAGGGGATAAGGGAGATAATTAAATCTAAGTAGATTTGGTTCTGCATATTCATCCTAGAATAAAAAGTACAACAAAAAAGAATGACACTATTGCCTTCTCCCCTAAATCAGATACCCAAACACAGTTCTCTTTTTAATCAACAATACCTGAACTAGAAAAACCTGCAAAGGACTATCTGCTGCACTAAGAACACTCCCTCTTTCTGTTGAGGACATCATCATCCTTCCTGTCACCCATCTTAACAACTTCATACTCATCCTTTACTTTTTTCTCTCCCTCACCTCCCCTATCTAATTACACTGCTAGAAAAAATGGAAAGGAGTCTGACAGAAATTAGGTTTTGAGAAACTCATACATATACACAATAAGCTCCAACTGAATATAAGGCATATCACAAACAAGTTGGAGGACAGCAGGTCAAGATATGGATATGGGAAGAGTTCTTGTTTGGCCAAATGAGATAGAGAACATAAGAGATAAAAATGGACAATTTTGATAGCATAAAATTAAATAGTTTTTGCCCAAAAACAATTAAGTTAAAATCAGCAATGAATCAATGAACTGCAAAAAATAATCACTGCAATAAATTTCTTTGATAAAGATCTGACAGGCAGAATATATACGGAATAGATCAAAATATATAAGAACAGGATTTATATCCCAATAGTCCAACTACGTGAACAGGCAGTTCTCAAATGAAAAAAATCTAAGCTATCAACAACCATACAAAAATTCTCCAAATCATTAGTAATAAAATAAATGAAAATTAAAACAACTCTGACCTTCTATCCCATATCTGATAGACTGGCAAGATGACAAAAAAGAAAATGCTAACTGTTAGTGGAGCTGTAAATTTTGGTCTAGCCATTCTGGAAATCAGTCTATAATTAAATCTACAGAGTCATTAAATTGTTCATAAACCTTGACCCACAATACTGCTACTTCATATATAACCCAAAGAGATCAGCGTAAGAGAGAAAGAACCCACATGTACAAAAATGTTCAGATGAGCACTGTCTGCTGTTGCAAAAAATTAGAAACTGAGTGATATGAGTGAAGGAATGGTTGGTCAAATTATGGCACATGAATATAGGAAAAGAATCTGGACCTGTGGTTTCATACAAACGAAGTAAGTAGTTCCTCAATGACAGAATACTTTACCTATATAAGTCAGCACCTTCTCTGCAACTTAAAGTAGAGAACTGAGAGGCTAGTGAGTTGCCCAAGATGACAATGCCAGTATGTATCAGAGGCAGGACTTTTAATTCAGGTCATTTTGGATTCAAAGCCCAGGTCTCTAACACTACACTACAATGAAGCTCAAATTAAGGTGATGAAATATTTTGTGCCCTAGGAAAGAACAAAGAGAAGCAGCATGGCATAGTGGAGAGAGTTAGTCTTTTGTTTCACTATGATGATTTATTCAAAAGGAGTGCTGTTTTTATTTTTATTTTAGAGGAGAATTATAGGAATAAAGGAGTGAGCCTACTGAGAGTATACAAAAACAAAGTGTCATGAAAGCATTTAAAGATACACAGGAAAGTTCAGAGAGACAGAAAAGGAGAGTTTTGATGTAACATTATTCAATTTATTATTGGACACTTTATAAGGTATTCAAAACACAGATTTCATATAAAAGCCTCTTTTCTATCCTTTGTATATACAAATATTCATGTTTAATGGTGTTTGTAAAGTTTAGAATAACAAGAATAAAAGAGATAAAAAAAAAGAAAGGCCCTAACAACACATTCTTTAATACAGTATGTTATTCTACAAGCATTTGGTGACAAGAAAACATTCTACAATTAATATTCTATCACCACATTCCCTGTGAAGCAATAAACAGTAATCAAAATCCTTACTTCCATGTTAAAGAGGAAACAAAAGAGGTACATAAAAAGTAAGCAGAAAGGGCTCTATATTCCATAAAGACAAATTATTAACTGAATCACCCCCAAATCATAATTCAATTAGATATTTAGAATCAGATCCTGCTCTGTTTCTTTGTCCATTTAACCAAACCATCTCTAATGTGTTCCAAACTTCTACAAGACCATAAAATTCTGGATAATGTCGTAAGATCAAGCTAGAAGGAACCCTGAAGTTCATAAAGTCTAACATTATCATTTTATAGATAAGGAAATTGAGGTTCAGAAAAGTTACATGACTTTCCCAAACTTATACAGATACTAATGTATTGGAATGAAAATGAAAACTCAAGTATTATAGATTCCAAGTCTAATATTCTTTCTGTTATAACACAAAAGGGTTGAAGGTATTATATAACTTGGGTACAGTAGGAAATTGTTCGTACCTTTGCAACTTTCAACCTACTTCACTTAGGTATCTTTCTCTGCAAACTTCAAATTTCCTCTGCAAAATTTTAGGTGTGAATTCTTCCAGAAAAAACAGTTCAATTTTCTGGACTGTTTTAACCATAAGCATCTTGGTCCAGACCCAAGGTTCATAAATTTCTCTAGCTCTTCAACTCTCAAACCATTATTCACTTGAACAATCAAAACACAAAACAAGGTGTCCACATATAATTATGTGGCTCATCTGAAATGATGTATCAATAGTTTCTTCTGTCTATTGGTAAAATTTGTATTTTTATGATCAAAAAACATAGTAACAAAAAACTACTTCCAATATTCCAGGGCTGCACATATGGCTGAATCTACAGTAAGAAAACTGATTTTAGTCAGTCTACAAGCATTTATTAAGTGTTACTATGTTCCAGACACTGTGCTAAGATCACAAAGAGTATATAAAGAAATGTTAAAAATTACAAATCATCTCTTAAGGAATGTCACTCTAAAAACTCCAGAGAAGTTTTCACATGTTGCAAAGTCACAAAACTAAAAACTTAGTTCCAAAGAGACAAGTAAGTTGTCCATAGTCAGATAAGTAATGAGCAACAAAGCCAGAACTTGAACCTTAGTTTTTAAACTCCAAATTCAGTATTATTCTCCAACTACATCATGCTGCCTGCTCCCAGATGGTATTTTTAAATATAATAGTATAACAAAATGCTAAATGTAGAAGTATGAAATAGGCATTAAGCTAGAATTTAAAGAATAATAAGGCTTATCCATGTGCCCATCAGCCTTATTTATAACTATTTAACCTATTACCTTTCTCAAAGGACAGAACACATTTAAAACATAAAAACAGCTCCCTTCATGGAAAAATGAACTTACAAGACAGCTTTATTATATCTCTTAGTTATCTGAATAGGTTTGTAACTAAAAAATCCAAAATGATCAGTTATATAATGATTATTCTTATATTTAATATTATATAGGCTTCATATAATGTCTTTTTTAAAAAAGTATATCCCAACACCCACACAGTGGCAGCGATTTTGATATCATCAGCCAAGTAGCAAATTTGTGTGTAGGTAATTCTAAAGAATCCCTCCTACAGCCACCAGAGGGCAGGGCCAACTGCTTCTAAAATCTCAGAGCAAATGGACGTCTTTTTTGAGTGAATAAAAACCACCACAGGAAAACACCTACAGAGTTCATATCTGTGCCTACCTTCCTAATTTTTGTTATGCTAAAAGAACAAGGAGTTCCTCCACTACAACAGCAAAAAACTCACAAAGGAAAGATCTCATCCCCTTTATATCTCTCCATCACGCTTGTTTCCTACCCATCCTAGCAACAAAAGTTTTCCTGCCAACTCTGAGTTCCTAACAGTACCCTTTGTACCTTTTCTTTTTACCTTGTGACAACTTCTACACTGGAAAAGACTTTTAGAGGAATTAAAAACAAGAAGTCTAAAAACAAAAAGGGAATGAAAATAAAACCAATGTAGTCCAGTCCATGACATATAAGCAAATAACAAACTATTATTTACTATTACGCCAACTGACATAAACTGATATTTTGCTCTGGATTTCATCTAATTTCATCTAATTTCATCTAATCCTTTGATTTTTATAAACGGGTAAGACTGATGCCAGAAAGAGGATATCATACAGGTAGTAAAGCAGTAGAACCAAGATTCAAAACTAGGTCTTCCATTTCTAAGACTAAAGTTTTGTGCTGAACTAGCTTAAAGAAAGAAGAGAATTATGTAACTTCCTTCCTCTTTCCAGAAGCCACTTATACCCAACTTACATCTTAGCTATATTTAGGAGGGAGGGAAGGGAAATATTATGTTGCCAGTGTTGGGTAGTAACTCTAAGAGGTAGCCAATAGGGGAAACATAAAAATTATTACTAGCTAGGTTCCCCCAAAACAATTCTCCAGGACTATAAATTACAAAGGAGTTGCTAATCTTCATCAGATAAGATTATAGATACAGACCCACACCATGCTCCCCAAAATCTATGTGTATATGTGTTTCCGCACAAAATCAACGCGTAAAGAACCCACCATCATCAACATAAAACTTCCCCCATGCCTTCCTTTTGGAATTAACTTGTCTATTAAAATACGCTGTTTTTTTCCCTTTAGATCTCACCTATATAAAACTGGTTTCTGTAAGTGTATTTATATTTGTGCATTTATTTATACAAGATATGTTTGAGGCCAGAGGGCCTGTGACTGTGGGGATTTATCTCAGATCTCCCTGACCACTTGGCAAAACTCTACCTCTTAATAACTAAGCAAGGCCTCTCAATACTTCTACTAAGTACCACACACTATTCTTATGGAGAAAATGAATAGATAAGACCTAAACAATGTAAATGGATGGATTCAGAACTGAATAAAAGAACAGCAATACTCTATGAAGATCAAATATGAATGATAGCTATTCTTAGAAATACAATGATGTAAGACAATTCCAAAGGACTCATGATGAATAACTATCCCACATTCAGAAACAGAACTGATGAAGCCTGAATAAAGATCGAAGTGCACTATTTTTCATTTTCTTTTTTTTTTAATTTGTCTGTCTTCTTTCAAATATGACTAACATGGTAATATGTGTTGCATTAATGAACAAGCATAAACTGTATCAAACTGCTTAATATCTCTGGGAAGAAGAGAGAGAGAAAATTTGAAACTAAAAATTTGTTAGAAATTAAAGTTAAAAATTGGCTTTACCTGTAACTGAGAAAAACTGTATTAAAAAATAAATAATTTTTTAAGAAGAACTTACTGGCTGTTGACAATGGTTTAATGTCAACAAAGCAAGATACCTTGAGGGGAATATTCCAAGGATATGTACTTGGCCCTGTTCCGTTAATCATTTTTATCAGTGACCTGAATCAAGGCATACATGACATGCTTATCATTTTCAAATGACACAAAACTAAGAGAATAAGACAAAAAACAATAAATAAAGAAGTCAAGATAAAAAAAACAAAAACCTCAATCATCATGCAAGATCATTGGGATGAATCTAATATAATGAAATTCAGTAGGGTTCTTATACTTGGGTTCAAGAATACAATTTCACAAGTACAAGATGAGGGTGCCATAGTTAGATGGTAGTTTGTTTGAAAAACATCTAGGGGACAGAATGGACTCCAAATTCAATGAGTCAGCAATACAATGCAGCAGCCAAAAAAGCTATTAAGATGATCTTGGGCTGCATCAAGAAAGGCATGGCTTCTAAGAACTAAAAAGTGATAGCCCCTCTGTGTTCTGCCCTAGTCAGTTGTATTATTTTCAACATTTATGTTCAACTCTGGGCTTCATGGTTGAAAAAAAAAACACACTGATAAAATTAGAGGGTATCCAGGATGGTGAAGGGCCTATCCAAGTCATAAAGGAAGTCGGACTAATATTTCGCCTGGGAAAAAGAACGCTGTTTTCAAGTATTTGAAGGGCTGTCACCTAGAACAGGGATTAGAGTTATTCTGTTTGATACAAGAAGACAGAATTAGGAGCAGTAAGTTTAAGTATCAAAGAGACCATTTACGCATGATGTCAAGAAGCACTTTCTGATATTTAGGACTGTCCAAAAGTGATATGGGCTCTTTTGAGAAATTATAGGTTCCCCCTTCTCTTGGATTTCTTCAAGCAGAGGTGAATGAGCATTCCTCAGGTTATAACGGGATTCTTTTCAAGCAAGAGTTGAAAAAGATGCCTGTAGAAGTCCCTTCCAATTCTCAAATTCCATGATTCGATGATTTTGTAAAGCCAAAGACTATCAAGACTTACACAGTCCACAGCAACAAACTGGACAGGTATTTTTGGGCCACCAAAAACCAAAACTCTCTGTGATAATATTTAGAAATCATTCTAACCCAAAAGATAAGAAGTCTCCAGGGGCATTCCAAACTTTGTGTAAGGAAAACTAACTTCATATAAACAAGATGAACAAATCCTTATCCAAACAGAAACCGGTTTTATTGACTTTTTCAACTTTTCAGACATATCAAAATCATGTTCTCAAAACACACAACCAACTATCCTGAAACAGATTTCATTATTTCAATTCATATGCTTATCATAAGTGAAGGCAACTTTTATTTGCATTGCTAATAAACTTTTTTCAAGGGTATTTACATATCAGTTGGTTTTAATTGGTTTTTCATGTTTGTCCATTTTGGAGCAGTCCCAAATTCTAAACAGACATGCCGACCATCCAATACCTACACACACAGATCAAAGTTTTTCATATTTATGCAATTACCTTGATTTCAAACCCATTTCTTCCTGGAAAGTCTACTCTAAAACTTCATGATGTTATCACGGTGATGACCTGGGCTATACCCATTAGAGTATAAGCCCTGGTATTTCCTGATCAGATAGTTAGAAGGCTTCAAGTGTGTCTCTTGCCTAAAGACTAGAGGTTCTTTACTATGATGTTTTTCTTTTTGCTCACAGCAACTTTCAGAAAACTGGTTGAAGATCTACATACTTGGATAAAATCTCATATTCTTGAAATATTAAGTAGATACAACAACGTGCGTCTGGTGACTGGCAGACTCAGAGTCTGGAGCTTATCTCTATATATGATAAAGATGCAGGGGCAGATGATTGGGGGGGAGAGGAAGGAAACAAAAGAAAACAATGGAAGACAGAGGGAGAACACAGCAGTCATGAAACTAAAGCTTATATAACTTCCCCTTACCTTTATTAAGAATGCAGAACTGGGGGGGCGGAGCCTAGATGGCCACGTAGCAGCAGCAACACATCGCAGCTCTCACATAGCCACCCCAAAATACCCATAAAATAGGATTCTAAACCAATCCTAGAACTCCAAAACGCACACAAAGATACTTCCCACTAAAGTCAGCTCGG
>CM053580.1:131880029-131909351 GCA_028627135.1 Pseudochirops cupreus
ATCATTGTATGGGGGCAGGGTCGGATATAGGCGTATGGGTATCATCCCTTGGGCTTGAGCTGGGGCTGGGGGGTGGATCATCTCCCTCATCTAGCAAATCTCCTGTCCCACAAGTGGCCGCATGTCCCCAAGGCATGCGGGGCAAACCTGTAAGGGAGGCTTTCCTGATCCCAAACAACATAAAATCCTCACTATGCAAAAGACCAGGGCTAAACTCCTTGCACGTGGCCACTCGACTCCCCACCCCCTCCCACCTGGGATCCAAGCCCATGTGCTCCAGCCAGAGAGATACAATCAAGAAAAGTTTAACAAACCTCCCACAGTTCTTTATGTCTATAGTAATTCCTTGCTTTCTGGTTAACTTGTAAATTTCCCTAACGTGCACATCTGTGGTGCTCTGGGCAGTGACAGGGAGCTCTAATCCCGCTCCCAATGTTGTGTCTGCACTCTCGTGCTTCCTCCCTAATGGAGGGCTGTTCAAGCTTCCCTACTTAGCTAGGGGTATTGGTGGTCCCTGTTCAGGGTTGAAGTCCCTGTTTCTGGCACCAGTTTGTTAGGACCCTCTCACCTCAGGTTCCCTGCTGGACCACGTTCCTCACTTACCCTCCCCGGGGTCATCAGACGTCTCTGGCTTCCTTGTTCTCGAACAGAGATCCCGGCACACACAGATGGGTTTAGAAATGCAGCTTTATAGTTACGTCTTCTCTTCCTAGTTACATCTTCTTTTCCCTTCTCGGGCTTTTCACATCAAAGTGAAGCTGTGGGGGTCTTCCGAACTTAATCAGACCCATCTTAGTAATCGAGTAAACCCTCCCCCTAGACCCCGAGACCTCCAGGCATTGCCTGGTGCGCACTCGGTCTCAGGTCCTGATGGAGAGGATTCCCCCCCCTGATTGAAAGAGGGTCCCTGTGCGGGCGCCAGCTGTAGAGTGCCCCCCAACTTGGACTGTGGGGACCCTATTCTATTGCTTACCTCTTCCAGCTGCTTTCCTCCTCTCAGGCTTCAGTTGTCACCAGCTTCAAGACTAGCTTGAAGAACTACCCCCCACAGAGCACCCAGGACTCGGGCAAACGGTAAAGATGTTTATTGCAGCGTATACAGGAACAGAGAGAGCTGCACGCACGCGGTTCCCCTTTTTATACCCTAGCTTTTGATTCCCGCCTCAGAGTGCCGTCATCGCCCGGTGAGCCACTCACGTACAGCCGCGAAGATAAGGAGACATCTCGCGTGATCATGCCTTCTTCATTGAGACATGTGCGGGCCTCTACCCCGTCCCCAGGCTGTCATGGTGCACCCCCAGCGGTTGATGACGTCAAACACCCTTACAGTTTTGCCTTTGAAAACGTTGTCTCTCATGCTTAAGAGGAAATTCCCCTGTCACTTCTTAAAATTCGTAATACTTTCTTCCACCTCATATTATTTTTTACTAACTTGAATCTATTCATGTATTTCACTTTCTCAAACCCCCTGCCCCCAGGAAAATGTACGTTACTTGAGGACTGAGACTCTATTTAATTTTTGTCTTTGTACTTCTTGTCACCTGGCCTCTTCTCAGAAGCTAATGGAGTGGCTTACACTTGGTTGGTGCTTAAAAAGTGTTTTGGAGTTAATTGGATTGATTCCCATAAATATCTTGGAGTTGCTTCTGACTTTTCTCTGATAATGATTTGGTTGTGTTGCAAATCTTTTGAATTCCACCAAACCATCTGAGGCAGAATAATTATAAGGTCTCTAAATTATTGATTTACATTTCATAGAAAGAGTTTCAACCTGGGAAAGCTGACAGCAATATATTTTATCCAAAATAAAAGATCTAATTTCTGGTTTTGAGACTTTTGTTTGTTGTTGTATAAATCATAAAAATCCTTCAATAACTAATTCCAGGTGCATTTGAAACAGTAATTTAACATTATTTGATTCAAATACACAGATTTAACATTATTGCTTAGAGTTTTATACTATATTCACCTTTGTCAGTTTGACATTTTTTGTGACTTTGATAATTTTCATGGCATGTTAGACTGGAAAAATTAGAGACATTATAATATAAATGTTATATTGACAGCTGTGCAGTATAGATTTAATTTCATAATTAAGAAATTTGTTCAGGATAAATTTATCTATAAACTGTATGTGGTGATTTAACTGCTATCAATAGCTCAGTAAGGATTTATTTTACACTTAGTATGTCTAGCTATATGTAATGGGTGATTTAAAAATATGTGGCATAGTCTTTGTACACAAGCTTATAGCAAGGAGTAAGATGAAATTAGAGAATAGCAGTGAAAAGGGAACTGGTCAAAAGACCTAGATTATTATCCTGTCTTTCCAGCTCTCCCAAAATGAAGCAAGATTATGATCTTCTTGAGGCTGAAAGACTTTGTCTTTATTCTGTTTGTTTGTTTTACCATAGTTCCTTGGTCATAGTAGGTCTTAATAAATACTTGTTTAGAGGAAAGAGAATTAAAGGTCACCTACCAAGGCTTACAGAGAAAGCAAGGATTTTAAGGGTGACTATGGCTTTCATTGTGTCTATAATGGTGAAATATAATCCATTAGCCCCATTTTAAAAAATATGCTTTGAATGTATGAATTGAGAGTGTTTTTGGTCCAGACCAGGCAGCTGGGGGGAGGGGGGTAGGGGGGAGATAGGGGAGGGGGGGGGGGTCTGTCTAGAGCCTATCTCTAGGACAAGAAGAGGATGAAGAAGGTAACTCAGAGGAAATTTGTACAGGTTTACCAGAGCCAGAATTTTAATCTTGATGTTTAATTAAATTTTAACTTGTTTTAGATAAGTGTTTATTCTGTTACCATAAGCCACCTTCCTAGGTTCCTGTTCTTTTAGCCTTTGATTGTGGGCAATAGTAAAAAGAGGACCACTGAAAATTTTGTGACATAAATATCACCTTTGTATGCATTTTTACTCAGAATATCTAATGTATATCTGTAGTCCTTGCTTGGAAATTTATCAGGCCAAGCCACTAGTTTTTAAAGAAATAAATGCGTGGAAGATAATATTTATATATCCATTGCTTGGTAAGAGAATCAGTTTTGATTCTGTCACCTCATGCAGTTATTTAATATAATTATACATTAATAATATTTAATATTCTTTAGAGTTGCATTATGATATAAGTAGATAGAAAGTAGACCTCAAAGCCAGGAAGGCATGCATTTAAGTGCAGCCTCTTGACACATTCCAACTATGTGGCCTTGGACAAAGGCCTTGACCTCTCAGTACTCCTGACAGTATAAGACTTTAAGTTGCAGAGTAGGTGCCAGCCTGCATTGGTGGAGGGAGTGCCTTATATGAGGGCCCTCTGTCCATGAAATCACAGGTCCAGTCTCCTTCTCCCTGTTCATTCTCTTACAAATATTTAACATAATATTCATTCTCCAATAATGATAATGCAGTCATTTGTAGAGAGTAAGTAATTGCCAAGCTCACACCATTGTCCCCAATGCACTTTCATAGAATCATGGCTCTAGAGCAGTACAGGACCTTAGAGGCCATCTAGTTCAGTTTCTTTATTTTACAGACAAGGAAACTGAAGCACAAGAAGGTTTAATAACTTGTTCAAGGCCACCCTGTAAATACACATCAGAAAGGAGAATTTGATCATAGGTCCTGAGACTATAGAGAGACCCAGTGCTTTTTCCGCTGTGCTATGTTGCCTCCCCTGTAGAAGTATGAAAAAGGGTAATCTAATTTTTGTTTGATTAATGAACAGTCTTTCCAGACTTGTTAGCCGCTATTATAAAAGTTCTAGAGCTTGTAGTTCTGAAGGAAATTTTAGGTTTAGCTCTGTTTTTAGCCAATAGTCAAGGATTTCTCTTTCATTAAGACAGGAAATGATTTTCTCTGGCTTTTCTTTCTCTCCTAACAACACTCCCTATCTCCTTTTTTCTGGATTCCAACATTTCTGATAGAATTAAAATCCTTTCATGTCAAATAAGCATTTGAAGGAAAATTACATACTCTCCCCCTTTGGTTTTCTGAATCTTGTGCATATTGCTAACTCAGAGTAGTCTGTAAAAGTTGAATGCTTTAATGTAATAGGATTATTAAATAAGGCGGAGGCAAAAGTTAAAGGAATTCGCTCCTCATTGGTTCTGTTTGTATTTATTTATTTTATATTTTTGTTTGCTTGCTTTTTGTATACTCTGATGACATTCCAAAATTTTATTTGGATGAATGAACCTATATAAAATGTACAATGCAACACATGTTTTAAGAATTTATCTAGTTAAATATTTTTAAAAGAAGTTTTCTAAATAGTTATTATGCTGACTTTCTTCATATGCCTCAGGGTAGAATTTTTAATACTTTGAAAAAATCTTTTCTTGCTCCATATTGCTATTATTATTTCCCTAATAGCAAATGTTAAGTACTTGGAAAGATATTTCCAGAAATGGTTCCCAAGTTTTTGCATTGCAACTGTTGTGGAGGGGCATGCCTATGAAATGATACTGTCTGTATGTTTTTAAAATACATGAAATGTAATGCCTGAGAAGCTCTGATAATAAGGCTTTTGGGGGTCAGGGTAGTGGTCATAAGCAATTCTCTGCATGTAGAAATAAGGGATTGAGTCCTTTTAGAAGATAGAGATAACCCATAATGCCTTTAGAAAACCCATTAGTCATATGATTGGAGGAGTGAACTAATAAGAGATAGGAAAGGAGTTTCAAGGCAGTTGAAGTCTCTCCATATGAAACGGAAGTAAGTATGTTTGTTCTTCATGTGATACAGAAGTAGATTGCCTATTTAAGCACCAAAGCACAGGTAAAAAGAAAGTTCTAGATTGTTTTGTTCCTCCTTTCAGAAGTATTGAGCTTTTCACCAAATTTAAGAAAATGTGTACTACTCTCCAAATACATTTTCAAAGTGAGTCATATAGGATCAGGAAATAGGAGAAACCATACATCCTGTCTGTTTCCTCAGAACTTTAAAAGGATATTGATAACTTCCCTACCTACTTCTGCCACTATGGAATTTTTTAAAAAATAATAGTCAATCTGTATTTTACTTTTCATTAAGTTACCCTGTGGGTAAGCAAAAACAGAAATAAGAGAGAGTCTTTATTATTATGAAGTTGGCAGTCTTATTCTTCTAAAACATTTCCTAATCTTTTTATTAGTAGTGTTATTTTCAGTGGAGTTATGACTAAGTAGCAGTGGTCCCTTATTTAAGAAGTTATTAAAATAGAGAAAAGAATCAGTGCTTTAGAAAGTTAAGGTAAAAGCTAAATATTGACCTTTTTGGCAGAATTCCTTATTGAAATCTGAGGATGTACTCTCAAGCCTTTTAGGGCAAAGATATTATCTAATAACTGTTGATTGAATTGATTTGCCTTAATGTTTCTGCAGCATTCTGCTATGATTTGTATTGTAGGGTCAAAATTAATACTAGAGACTTAAGATAAAAGATACATCAGTGTTTTGCTTTTTTTGGTTTGTTTGCATGTTTGTTTTAGTTTGTGTGAAAGTAACTTGATAGCCCTGAAACTTTGAGTTGTCTTCCTAGGAATAGCAGAAAGAATTCTGAACCAGGAATCAGGAGTTCCTTGCTCTGCTACCTGATAGCTATATGATGCTGGTTAAGTCGCTAATTCTTTGAATCTCAGTGACCTCATTTTAAAAAATGAACAAGTCGTCTCACAGAGTTGTTGGCAGGATCAAATGAGAGAGAGTACTCTGTGATGTAACTTTGCTTCAATTTCTCGATCTGTAAAGTGTGGATAATAATAGCACCTATCTCACAGGATTGGTGTAAGGATCAAGTAAGATAATGTATGTAATATGATTCTTAAACCAAAAATGCTGTATAAACATTTGGTATTGTGATTAGTATTATGGAAATCATTTCATTAGAGTAGAAATTTGAATGATGAAAAATACATGTCCCTTTATTTATCATCAGGAGCAGAAAGTTGATTTATCTGTATTATCCTTTGCTTGTCTCTTTCAATAGATCTAGAGCTGGAAGAAACCTCAAAGAGAGGTCCGTCCAATCCACCCCCTCATTTTATTGATGAGGAAATTGAAGCCAAGAGGTTAAGTTATTTGCTCAGTGTCATGCACCTATAGCAAAGCTGGATTCAAATTCAGGTCCTGTGAATTCAGATTTAGCATTCTTTTTTGTGTTGTGAATGAATATATGTGTTGAGGTAGTGAAGTAAAGCAAAACAAATTTTTTGAGACTATTTTGAGTTAGGTAAAATAAACTCAGTGGTGATAAAAATGAATTCACTGAGTGAAGAGTAACAGAGGAAGAAAAAAAAACTCAAATTAATAATCACCCAGATGTTACAAATTACTTATAAGGCATTTAATTTCTTTAGTTCAACTATTTTAATAATTTATATCTATTTGAAAGATCTACTCATGCTCCATGTCATTTTTATCTTTTCTGAGAATGTGTTCCTTTCCATGCCTAGTTTTTAGTAAACCAGTTACAGCTAATCATTCTTTTTTGATGTATTAATTATGGAATGCCATTGTCTCTGAGGTAAAATTAAAATCACCATTTTAGTGTATTTCCCACCCTTCTCACCTTCATTGTTCTTTTGATTAAGTAGGGCTTCTAAAAAAAAATTCACCTGTATACTAGGAAAGAATAACCTGAAAAATCATCCAAAAGCCAGTTTCTATATTCTTGGAATTTGTATTGTAAGTCAGTTTGTTTTTAGTAAATTTAGTATTTGATTCAATTTGAATAGAATCAAGTAGTGTAATAGTGTTCAACAGGTATTTTGGATGGGGCTTCCTGTTATTAAAAAAAGCTAAGATTTTCTTTCGCCTGCTCTTACCCTCCCTTGCCCCCAACTGGCATCAAAGAACTTGTATTCAAATCCTACCTCTGAGCCTTATTACCTGTGTGACATAGTGGGCAAGGTGGTTAACCTCCCTGGAATTCCATTTCCTTATATGCAGAGTGAGAGGGGTAGGACTAGATGGTTTTTGAGGTCCCTTTCAGCACTTGAACTCCGATCTTAATGGATTTTTCACTAAATTATGTCAGCGAGTCTTATATCAGCTAGTCATGTCAGTCACTAGATATCTATTAAATTTCTACTATTTGCTAAGCATTATTTATTATTGGACTGAGTGGAAAAATCTAACCAATCATTTTTTAAAATCTCTTCCTATATCTTAAGTATTATCAAATTTGAGATTCTAAAAATAAATTGAGACCTGCAGAACTATTTAAAAATTTTAAAACATTAAAGTACTTTGAAAAGCAAATGAGTATACTAAAATATTCTTATTTATAATTTGGCAAATTATAAAATAGCATATAGAATGTGTCCAGTTATAGAATACCAGAACTTTATATAGTAATTTATGGTTACAAAGTATTTTCATATATGTTCTCTCTTTATAACTTCGTAACAGTTATGTGATATAGGCAGGACAGTATTATCATCCTTGCTTTTACAGATGGGAAAATAGGATCAGAGAAGTTGTGACTTGTCTAAGGCTACACAGCAAATTATGGAACAGAGCTTTGGCATATTTTATAGCCTATTAAGAAATAACAATTTTATGAAATTTCGATGTAAGAACATCGTAGTGTTTCTAGTGATTAAAAAAAAAATCAAAAGCATTTAAGTACCTGCTATAAGCCAGACATTGTACTAAGCACAGAGAATAAAGACAAAAGTAAATCTCTCTGTCAACAAGAAGGTTACAGTATGTGGTAGAATGAGAGAGAGAGACACACACAGAGAGAATCTCAGACCTAGAGCAGTAAAATAGCAAACAACAGCTGTTATTCCTTTGTTGTTCAACAACACATTTCTTCACAATAACACTGTAATGAGAAACTGAGCCTCAGAGCTTAAGTGGTTTGTCTGTAGTCTTTGAGGAGGTAGAGATGCAACTTGGCAGAGTGGATAGAACACAAACATTGGGGTCAGAGAAAGACTTGAGTTCAAATCCTGCTTCAGGCTCTCAGTAATTTTATCGAATACTTGACATCTCAGCTTCAATTTCCTTAAATGGAAAGTGGAGATAAAGTAGCATGTACCTCACAGGATTATTGTGAGGATCAATTGAAATGATATATGTAAAGCATGACATAAATGTTAAGTATTAGTATTGGAGTATATGTGTGTATACACACCCACCCACCCACCCAATACGTACATATTTGTAGAATGCGTATATGTATTATAAATAGGGAATTATACATTTGCATCTTATTATACATGGATATGTATGTAGACCTACACACATACGTATATAATACGTAGATATATTACACATAGTGGAGTGAGAAGAGGTATTTTTGGTGGAGAAAGTTAACTTAGTTTTCAGAGAAGGGAGAAATTTGTCCTGAAATTGAGATCTTTTGGAACCAGTAACATTTTGGGAAACTCTTAAGGCTTTTAAAGGGAATATTTTTCAAGTGTATGCTGTGTTTATCCCCTGTATCATTACCTTAATAGCTATTTTGATAAATCTGTGAAACTTAAACATAGTATTTACTCAAAATAACTAGAGCATAGAATACAGATAATTTTCTGAGTCAGGAAACTCTTTGTCCCTCCTCCACTTGGTATATCCCAGAGCCTTACAGTGTGCTGGCTGATGTCATTCTTTGAGAAACAGTCCTGAAGTAAGGAGCCATTGAAGCTCAGTCCTAAAGAATTCAGAGCCCTAAGAAAGGCAGAAAGTCACAAAGGGAGCCTAGAACTCCTCCCAGATTTGTCAAGATGCGTTGCCTGTGTGCCCTTCTCAGACCTGTAAGCAGTGAGAGCTCACAATCTGTCTACTACAAACCAAGCCCAGCTTCAGGAGTGTAAGTCTTGTATTTATTTGTCTTTTGGAAGTAGTTGGTTATTTACTGCTTTTAAAAATGTAGTTGATTACCAGCTTTTAGACTGACTAGTCTAATATTTAAGCATAAAATCTCTGTTTACCTAACATTTATTAAAATGGTGAGACCACTGTGAAAGGTATTATTGCTCTCTAGTGGGGATCAACAATGTAATTCTGAAATGTTGGATTGGGGACTTTGCTTTTGGTAGCATAGGAGGCAGTGGTTGGCATGGAGGAAATCTCAAGAAAGCAAGATTAACTTGAATAGTCAAGGTCATTTTGGAATGGATACTTTAAAGATTTTTCCAGTGCAACTCTCCTAATACATCCTTAGTATTGTAGAATCTATAGACAGCTTAAAACTAAAATATATTTGCCCCAAATCCATTTCTCTTGACTAAATCAGCTATGAGACATATTCATGTCAAACTATTTTGAATAAATTGCAGCTTTAATAATTTATACCATAAAATGATTTAAATTTTACCCCCAGCATTGTGTTACTTTTTGCTTGACTAAATGATCTATTTTGTGTGCTCCCTTTGTTCCTTTTCTGTGGCTCACAGTGTCATTTCAGTAAACACAGAGGAGATACACTGTACAGTACTTTCTAGTGCCAGTAGAAATTAAGTGAACTGAAAAGAACCATTGTCTTTTTAAAAGAGCTATGAGCAATGTGCATTGTGTTTTTTTTTTTTAAATTCAGCATAGAAGTAAATAAATAAAACTAACACAATGACCCGCAAAGGATTTTAAAACTCTCCTTGGCCTGTTCAACAGCCATGGCTTCTAGCATTGTATAAAAATCTTATTCCTCCTCATCTAGACCTTTACTGCTGAAAACCTAGTTTTGTTTTCAAACAGGACTTTCTCTTAGTTTCAGTGCTGTCTCTACCAGGTATGGAATTAACCGAGGACAATTCATTTACAGCGTAGACATGAAATTGTTGGTGTATATCATATATCATGACTGTGAAAGCTTCCTGAAGAAATCCTCCACAGTTCAGTTAGGCAGAAAACATTTTATGTGCAGCATTTAAGCAAACATTATTAATATTTCCTTGATGTCCTGCCATATGATTATTTTTTAATTTGACTTACAGAAGTTTTCAGAAGCATAGGAAAAAGCTGTTGGCATCTCATGAATATTCCTCTAATCCATACATTAACCTCTGTTGGTAATGGAAGAGACCACTCAATAGCTAATGTTCGTGAGCTATTGGTTTGTAGTTTTCTGAGGAAGTGTTAATAAGAGGATGTGATGATTACATTGGTTAAAAAAATTTGTATAGAGGACACTGATTTTGTTGATCAGACACTATGAATACTATTGTGATAAGGGATTGGAGATGAAATTAATGACTTTTGTGCTTATTCTATTCACTCCACTCTTACTATAACTATTTTCTAGTTCAGTCACTCTTGA
This sequence comes from Pseudochirops cupreus, assembly GCA_028627135.1. Taxonomy (NCBI): domain Eukaryota; kingdom Metazoa; phylum Chordata; class Mammalia; order Diprotodontia; family Pseudocheiridae; genus Pseudochirops; species Pseudochirops cupreus. The sequence continues at coordinate 131,890,280 of CM053580.1, forward strand.
GATACAGGGATAGAGGTTGCAGTATCAGAGGGAAAATGGGAAGAATACAGTGATGGCAATCTTTCTTACTTGATGGTCTAGGCAGGTACTTACTTCAGTTACTATTGTCTTGTGATGAGAATTATGTACAGTGATGAGAATTATGTACAGTAAAATTAAGAGAGTCATCTGTGGTGTTTGGATCATAGGATTTTAATTGGAGGAAACTTTTGTGAACATTAGTCACCACCCACTCCTCCACCATTTTACAAATAAGACAACAAAGGCTCAGAGAGATGAACTGACTTCCTGAGGTCACAGGTTTTAAATGGCAGAGTCAGCGTTTGAATTCTCATTATCTGGCTCCAAATTCAGTAGTCTTCCCACTATGCCATGTATATAATGGAAGCTGCAACAGAAAATGTTTAAACATAAGCAGATGACGTTACCTTTATTCCCCTCTATTTCACGTGTGCAATCAGTGGCTAATTCAACGTTGATGATGAAATTAGAGTTATAGAATTGGCTCAGACCTTTAAAGACCACATTTTCCAAGACTCTCATTTCATAGATGAAGAAAACAAACTAATTTCCATAGTGATGAAGTGATTTGCTGTGGTCATGTGACTAGCAAGGAGTAGAATTGAGCCTAAAATCTCACCCTTCAGAGGCAATCATTTCCCCAAAGAGTTGGGAACAACAGAGCAATGACACTGGATTTTAGAGTGAATAAAAAATATCTGGTAACTAGAGAGCTAAAGTGCCTAGATTTATTTATGAAGTTGGATAATTATATGGTGATAAAGCTGGGGGAAATTATTTATAGTTAAATACCAAAACTTTCCCATTTTTAATGCTCTGTACTTGAATTTCCAGGTGCCTAACTACTTTATATTTCAACAGTTGATTTTCACATATAATTGTTTTACTTGATTTCTGGAAAAACATAAAAGACACGTTCTGTATCAAGATAAATCTAAGAAAAGAGGTAATGTTCCATATAAATATCTATCTTTTTGTTGAGGGAAAGATGAGAAGGAAGAGAATATTATTATAGGCTGGTAGTTGTTTCCATTGGTGAATAAGTTTAAGACATGCATTATGAAACATAAAGAATAATTCACCTGAGAAATAAGGGGCTTCAAGGGTTGTAAATACAATTGATGGTCTATTAAGGAAGGAAACCATCTGCTATATGTATTAGGACAAGAAAAAACAGGTGAAAGAAAAACTAAAGTGGAATACTAGGTAAAAATAAAGACCAATTAAGAGGAAGAACCAGAGGACTAAATGTTTCATAGGGTTTAACCCCCAAATAATAAACTGTTGAAAAGTAGCTTTGTTTTTTAAATTAAATGTGATTTTTTTTTTCCCAGTTATAGCCAGGTGTACTGAATGGAGGCAGAAATGTAGATGACCGTTTGACACAACAAAAAGAGCACCGGGAGGAGACTCAGTGGGAGGAAACAAACTTGGATTTTTAATTTTGGGATACCTTCTGACTTTTACCATATGTAAAATGGTAACTTTCATTTCTAGGGTATTCTGAGGTTTACAAGTCCTTTTCCTTATAGCTTTACTTATAACATTCTAGTATCATCTTTTAAGCTCTTCAAGGTTAGGGACTGTTTTGTTTTTTGCCTTTGTATACCTAGTTCCTAGCACCTCAGTGTTTTGTACATACTATATATACATTTAGCAATTTTTAAAAAATTGAATAATTTTGAGAGATAATTAGGACACATTTTATTGACTCCATTTTATAGATAAGGAAGTGGAAACTGAGATTCATTCATTCCACGGTGACAAGCTTATAGGTGTTGTCGGTAGAATATTGATCTCTTCTGACTCTAAGGCCATTATTCTTTTTTTTTTAATTTAAACTTTTATTTATTTTTAGTTTACATCATTCATTTCCATGAGATTTTGATTTACAAGTTTTCTCCCTGTCTTTCCCCTAACCCCCACCCCAAAACAGTGATCCCACTGTATACTCCCTCCCCCATCAGCTCTCTCCTATATCCTCCCTCATCACCCCTCTGACTTTCCTGTAGGGCAAGATGGCTCTCCCCACCCCAGTACCTGTGTATTTCCCTCCCTAAGGCCGTTATTCTTTCTACTAAACCCAACTGCCTTCCCTCATACCCTATACTCTTCTCCTCACTGCCCCCCCTACCCCATTAGAAATGATGCCTTCCTCTTCCAGTCAATCTTTCTCTGATATTTATTATATTCTATCTTACACCAGTCTTTTTTTATTCCCTGTTCTAGACTGTAAGCCTTTTGAGGGCCAGAACTGGACTATGAGGCCCCTTAAACACTAGTTTTATGATATACTTATTTATTTAAAGGTATGGACTGTGTGGGTATTTTTTTTAAATAGGATCATAGATTTAGAACTGGAAGTTAGCTTAGAGGTTATCTTTTCAATTTCCTCATAATACAGTGGCCCAGCATTATAGTGATAGGTCCATATTGTTTTCCGTTTGATAAAATAGCAGTTTCTGCTTAAATTTGCGTTTGCTTTCACTTGGATGATGGATTAGTAGTTCTTTTATTCTAGGTCATTTCTTTCCTTAGAAGAGCAGGATGCCACATATGATTAGGGACCTAGTATTTTAAAATTTTGGTGAAACATAATGAAATAGTTTGTGATGGACTGACCTTCATTCACCTGAAGGATGAATAGTGGCTCACTTGCACACTAAAACCTCTGAGTCAGTTTGTGACTGTCGATATTCCAAGATTTTAAAAGATCCAATAAATAGAGTACTCCATTTTTATTACTTTTTTGTGGTGTAATCAATTTAATAATGAAGTGTTACAAATACTAAAGACTCTCTGAAATTCTTTCTCTAATTCTCATTATGACCTGCAGGTGATTGTGGTTTCTTGAATGCAGTGTCAGCTCAGCTTAAGATCTGGGGAGTTCTACCAAACTGCAAAAGGTTTTGTGGGCTCAGTGACAGATTTTTGTATCTGCATCAGAGAATCTCCTGTGTTTGGAAAGTACTCTTGCCATATTGGCCATAGCAGTTCTTGAAGAACATTTATTAAATTATAGAGATTTACTAAATTGTAGATTGTTCATTGCTTGATTGGGGGAAGGTGGTGGTTGGGTGAGGGAGTTGCATTGGTCTTTGAAACCAAAGGGTTTTTGAAATGCTAGAGTTTAATATTTATGAATCAGAGACAGGCAATAAGCTCTCTGTGCTTAGTAAAAATGAAATACTAAAATGGAATATAATAGTGTACTTTGTTTAGGAAAGACAAAATTATTCTCAGGTAATTGTTCTTTGATTTTTGTTTTACCTGTAGAGATTTGACTGCTTCTTCTCATTAGTTAAGTCAGTGGAGCCCATATCATCTGTACCATAAATAATTTAAGGTCTAGGTGATTATTTAAAACAGCAACAAAGCTAAAAGCAAAAAACCCAGTTACAACCTCTTTCCATCTTTTAACCTGTTGCCTGATCCTAATTGTGATTCGATTCCAATCTAAGCTTTAATTTACCAGCTTTTTATATGGTCCAGTTTTGACTCTTAAAATGATCTATTCTTAGAGCAGGAATGGAAACTAGAGGCTATTTAGTTCAATGCTTTTGTTTTACACATGAGGAGACAAAGAGGCGAATGATTTGCCGCGGTTCATTGATAGCAGAAGTCTGATTGGAGTCTTGGTCTTAGTACTCTTAGTTAAGTACTTTTCCCACAAATGGTGCTGCTTACTTTTTCTTGTATTCTTACTTTCACTTCTGAGAGGAGATAATTTATTTAAAGTCAGCAATTACATAACCAAGAGCCAAGATGGTGAGCATGTTCTACCAATTATCGGTGATCATTCTGCATCCACAAAAGCTGGCTGATCCAGGTCTTGAGTAAGGAGGTCAGAAGTCTTAGGCAAACGGGGAAAATATGAGCATATATTTAGAGCCAGCTTGGCTTTATGACCCCCCAGCAGATGAGAAAACATTATAATCTATAGGGAGTGGCCTTTGGAAGATGCATATTTAGAGGGTGCCTGTCATAAAAAATGGTTTTCTTGAAGCCACTTGAAGTGTAGCACCTTCTTTTACAGAGCTCACGGAGTTGTGTAGACTTTACTTCACTCATCTCTATAAGGTGCTAAGTGATTCATGGAGAATGGTGATAATAGTCGTAGCTTATGTATGTTTTATAGTTATTCTGAGTTTTAAAGAGTTCACTTAAAAACAAGGTGTTTTGTTTTGGTTTTTTTTTTTTTTGTGCTTTTGCTTTTTGGAGCGGGGAAGACAGGGCAGATGGGGTTAAATGACTTAACCAAGGTCACATGGCTATTAAGTGTTAAGTGTCTGAGATCACATTTGAACTCAGGTCCTCCTGACTCCAGGGTCGGTGCTCTATTCACTGTGCCATCTAGCTGCCCCTAAAAACAAGGTTTTAGATAAAATCTGTAACTTTTTTTGCAGCTCTTGCCTGTCTGAAGGGTTGAGCTGCATAGATGATCTTTGTGAAAGACAAAGGATTATTGCTGGACCATCCTGCATCCTCCCTTTTCTCCATTCACATGACCATTTTTGTTTAGCCCTTGTCACTCCTCACCTTCTTCATTGTAGGAATATTCTCTCTCTTTACTTTCACCTCTCCTTAAAAGATGTTTGTTGACTCTTCCATTTGTTAATATTTATCTCCACTGTTGAATTATTCTGTATTTATTTTTAAAGTGTATTTTATTTACTTATCAGTAGAATATGAGCTCCTTGAGGGCAGGGATAATTTTCATCTCTAGATTGGCATTCCCCAGAAGCAATTATAGTGGCTTGCATATATCTGGTACTTAACATAAATGCTTGATGGATTGAATTGAACACCGGAGTTGACAAGAGGAGAATGCCACTGGAACTTTTCATTTACTCCTTCCTCTTCCATGGTAGATTTAGTTATTTAGTATTTGAGGGATCTCATTATAAGATAGTATTGATAAGATGATCCTTTTAGAAATGTCCCAAGTGGAAGCATATGTACATATGTGTATGGGTGAAGAATTGGCATTGAACATAGGGTCATGGCATGGTAACTGGGGATATTCAGCCTTTGAAATGTAAAAATTATCATTATATGGTAGAAATATATGGAATTCACTTGAATTTTTTTTAAGTTCATTTAAATTTTTCACTTTTTGGGTCACAGTTGTATTTTTGAAGCACCTTTTAAGTAAGAAACTTATCGGACATCATGATATTCAAATTTTTTTTCTCTAATTAGAGAATGTACAAATTCGCTTATGTTGAAATATTTTTCCCTAGGAAAAGTCCTGAGAAATGATTTAGCCTAAATTGCTGAGGAAATTGAGGCCTCAAAGAGGTTGCCCAGGGTCATAGAGCTTGCCTGTAATGGAGACTGAACCAGAGTTCAAGCCTTCTGAGTCCTAAGACAGTGTCCGCTTTCCCTACTGTGGACAAGGATAGCCTGACTTTCTTTTGTTCTTATTTAGATTTGCAGCACTGACAAAATCTTTTGTCATTCTATATCTTTGTTCTTCATTAATCACAGACATAATTAAGTATGAGTAAATGGCCTAGCCTAGCAGTTACAGTAACTTTGCTTTGTCCTTTACTCCTAACAAGAAAGTTCTTTTGTGTTAATGCTTTGTTTGTTCAGTGAGGATTTGGGAGAATTTATGGAGATGAAAGGTGCCAGCAGTCCTGGGATTCTTGTGTTGACCACAGGCCTCAGCAAACCTTTTATGCGCCTGGATAAATACCCTACTTTACTCAAAGAACTTGAAAGACATATGGAGGTATCTTTTTTTTTCACTTTACATTCATTTGTTCAGTACCTTTTATATGTAGGTTTGCTGCTTATGTCTTTGGGACAGGAATGAATCAGTATAACAAACTGAAGGTGCCATATGGACCAGGAGTTGGTGAGACGCAGAAATTAGGTGATCTATGGCCCCTGACCTTAAGAAGCTTGCAGGATACACCATTATAATGAAACTACACGTTTCAGAACCAACTAAAAGTGGTTTTCTTAAAAAAAATCTATTTTGCCTTTTGATATTTTGAGACATTCAACACCTCTTTCTTCCCCCAAGCCCCCCAAATCAGATTTGGAAGGGATTTCACAGGCTACCTAGTCCAACTCATATCTCCTCCATGTTATATCTGACAAATGACCATCTACCTTTTTTTTTTTAAAGACCTCCACCAAGGGGTAACTTACTACATCCCTACATAGTGCAAATCACTTTTAGATAGCTCTATTTCATATATACGTATGTATATGTGTGTGTGTGTGTGTGTGTGTGTGTGTGTGTATGTATGTATAATTTCAATCCTGAATTTTCTACTTTGTAACTTCTATTCATTGCTTATAGTTCAGCCCTATGGGATCAAGCAAAAATAAGACCAGTCCCACATAGTAGCCCTTAAAATACCTTAAAACAGTTATCATATGCCTCCTAAGTTTTATTTTATTTTTTTGTCCAGGCTAAACATCTCCTTTTAATTAAAGCTGATCCTCACAGGGCATGAGCTCTAGACCCACCATGGTTACCCTCTTCTGCAGGCTTATCAATGTCCTTTCTAAAATATGGTACCCAGAATGAAACAGATTCTACATATGGTCTGACCAGGGTAAAGTACATTAGACTATTTACTTCCCTGTTCCCAGACATTTTTCCTTTCTTAATGCAGCCTAAGATGACATTAACTTCTCAGCTCTCATACTACATTGTTGACAACTTCCAATCCACTACAAGTCCTAGATCTTTTCCAGATGAGCTGCTCTTTTACCCCATTCCTTATAGTGGAAAGAATGATGATTCCACCATCAGAGAATCTGGATTAAAATCCTTGCTTTACTACTTAATTCCTCTGTGACTTTGAACCAAGATCTCAACCTCTCCATCCATGAAATGAGACTGTTGTCCCAAATGGCTCTTAAGGTCCCTTCAACTGTTTATCTTTGATTAGATTAAAAACAAACAACCCTCAATTCCCTATAAAACTTTAACATTTTGGGACTTGGACAACTTTTACCTTTTTCAGATACCATCATTTCTAATGTCAACACTACTTTTTAATTAGAAATTATGGCCATTAGCCATAAATGTCAAAGTAATTTTTAAAAGAGTGTATGTTGTTGGGCAGCAGAAGTAAAAAAAGACATTAAATAACAACTGGATGTGGTGGGTTAATTATTTTTCTTATTGGCATGTTATTGAAGGCTTGGCAAAAAGGGGCAAAAACTTGATTTTTCACTTTTCTCCTTCAAATGAGTTGTTTCACTAGTTGGATTCATATGAGAGACCTGAGGTCCCTTGATCTGCTTTTCTTTCTGGACAGAAAAAGTAACATTTATTGTAGTAGTGAGAGAAAGGGAATATGTTGAAAGCAGAATCATATTTTTACAAGTTGTGGCATTTCTATAGCAGTAATATGTTCTTAAGAAGTATTGTCTATTACCCAAATTGACAGTAATATCGTTTTGTTTTGTTACACTAAGGATTATCATCTGGATCGGCAAGATATTCAAAAGTCTATGACAGCCTTCAAAAATCTTTCTGTAAGTGTATTATTTTTTAGAAATTTTATTTATTTTATTCCAAACTTAAGAAATAAAAAGCATGTCCATAACACAGCAGAATAGAAAAAAGAGGTAATTGTGCATTACACTGCAAATCTATTATGTACAACTTGCTATTCCTTTTAAATATATAATAAAGTTATAATGTGATTTTCTTTCTTTTTTTTTTTTTTTTTACCTTTTTCCCCTCCCTCTTCCCTTCCGAGATGGCTACCTTTAGGCGTGTATGTGTGTGTGTGTGTGTGTGTGTGTGTGTGTGTGTGTGTGTGTGTGTGTTTGTGTGTTTGAATGTGTAAAGCTAGATATAGGTTTAAAAAATTTACAGATAGATTCTCAGATAAAGGTCTCATATCTCAAATATATGAAGAGCTCTGCCAAATCCATAAGGATATGAGTCATTCTCCAGTTGATAAATCATCAAAAGGATATGAACAGACAGTTCTCTGAGTAAGAAATAAAAATAATTTATAGTCATGTGAAAATGCTCTAAATTATTATTGATTAGAGAAATACAAATTAAAACAACCTTGGGATATTATTTTATACATATCAGATTGACTAAAATGATTGAAGAGCAAAACAACAAATGTTGGAGAAATATGGAAAAACAAGACTAATTCACTATTGGTGGAATTATGAATTGATCCAGCCATTTGGAGAGCAATCTGGAGTAATGCCCTAAGAGTTTGCCTTTAACCCAGCAGTACCCTACTAGGTCTGTTTCTCAAGATGATTAGGGAAAAAGGAAAAAAACCTATAAGTCTTAAAATATTTATAGCAGCCTTCTTTGTACTGGCAAAGAGCTGGAAAGTGTAGGAATGCATGTCAGTTGGGGTATGACTGAACAAGTTGTAGTATATGATTTTGATGGAATGCTTCTGTGCTATAAGAAATGACAAGCTCAATGATTTGAGAAAAATTTGGATAGACTTGTGCAAAAATGAAGAGTGAATTGAGTTTAACACTGTATACAATAATAGCAATATTGTTTTAAGAACAACTTGGATGAATAAATAATTTTAACAATCATAAATACCCAAATTAACTACAAAGGACGTATGAAGGAAGACGCTATCTGTAAGTGAATTAAAAGATATGCAATCTGTATATCCCTTATTTATATAGGATAAACATTTAATGAACTAATAATAGGAAATCTTAGAATTATTTGGTGAGGTAGATGGATATAGGGTGAAAATTTGTTATGTTTTTTATAAGCTGTCTACCAGACAGTAACTTAAAAATATTTTTCTCTGTCTCATAGTAGCTAGTCTTTGTAACTAGTGGCCAAAAAATTCATTTCTTACTAGGCAGCATTCTGGTGTTCAGCTTCTTTCTGCAAACTTATGTTAGATTTGGATGATAGCTGTGTAGCCATTTGCTAGGCCCATGTTCAAAACTTTTCCAACTTGGTGTAGGACCTGCCAAACCTTGTACTTCATTGGTATTACATTCAGGAACCTAGCATTACCTCCATGCTATAATGAGGCAACCAAGTGGCATATTAGTATAGGAAAGCTTTCTGGTATGACTCCAAACTATAATGGATTTAGGCTTGTTATTTAGAATCTATGTTTTTGTTTATTGAAATTGTCAGGATGTGTATTTTTCTTATAATCTTATTCAGTCTGCCTGCCAGTATACAAAAAATAGTAATTTTTATTTATTTGGGATATTATTTCATATATAAAATCACAGTAAGCATATACTAAACATTAAGGAATCACAGAAAAATGAAAAAGAGACAAATGTCCTGGCTTTATGGAACTTAGGTTCAGCTAACATACAAATTAATGAAATGATTTGGTAACATATCTTTTGTATGACTAACATGGATAATGTACTTGTAGTGTTGGGATGGCTCTTGATTCCTTGAGCCCTTAAATATAGCTTTAGGGTTGGCTATGTGGTGCAGTGAATAGAGCACTGGTCCTGAAGTCAGGAGGACCTGAAGTCAAATCCAGCCTCAGACTCTTAACACTTACTATCCATGTGATAGTAGTGGCAAGTTACTTAACCCCAACTGGTCTGCCTTCTCCTCTCCAAAAAAAAAAAACAAAAAAACAACCCAACCTCCAAAAACCTTATATATAGCTTTATTTTCACTGGGAAGAGGAGATAAAATAGCCATTGCAATTCCAAGGCAAACAGTATGTTGATACCCCATGGTGTCCCTGACTTTTATGCTGCGCTCAGCATTGTGGGCATATACAAACAGTGCATACACACACACACACACACACACACACACACACACACACACACACACACACACACACACACACACACATACATACATACACATACACATAAACATGCCTTACATGTATATTATTTCAATTTATATACTTATATGTACACATTTACACATACACACACATGCCTTAGATTTCTTTGGTGGTCTGTATCTGCTCCAGAGTAGGACTTCTGTCTTTCATTAATTCTTAACTTCTTTATTAACATGTTTTACTTTTCCTCTAGGCACAATGTCAAGAAGTACGAAAAAGGAAAGAACTTGAACTCCAGATTCTGACAGAAGCAATTCGCTGCTGGGAGGGAGATGACATTAAAACCTTGGGCAATGTCATATACATGTCCCAGGTCATGATTCAGTGTGCAGGAAATGAGGTGTGGTGCTTAAAGGGTTCACAAAGTATTATCACTATTATGTCTTTTGAAAGGTGAATTATGAAAACAGTGGCAGTTATTATAAAAAGATTTCCTGAGTAGAAAATTTCTAAACTTAATAGTACTTAAAAAAATTTTTTTGGTGACTTGGAACTGTTTAACCTAAATCATTAAAGTATCCATTTTCACAACAAACTTGTACTTAGTTAAATAGTGTCTGTATTTCATAGTAATGTATTTCTGAGTGCTTAATAATAACCATGAATAGTGATCAGTATTTCAGGGGCAGTTAATTTTAAATCCTTGTATTTGTGATATTTTTTGCTTTGAAGTGCCAGGTAAGGAAAAGTAGTCATTGACAAACTTCAGTCCCCTGTTTCTGTCTTATACTTGAGGGATGCTTAAACAAAGAAATAGAGGATGTGATATATTAAAAGCTTATGTATAAATGAAAAGTTATACATGCTAACTTTTAGGAAAGTTACTTCATAACTACTAAATAAATCCAACTCAGGTCAATTGTGATGTCTTTTATTAGTGACAAATTGCTACTCAGAGGGAGTGGTGTCAGATCAAATGCTCTTCTGCCTCTAGTCTCACCAGGACAGCTAATTGTTCAAAGCTCATTAATGGTGATACTCTTAGAGCTGCCATATTGTATTTTGTTTGAAGGTATCTTAAGTTAATGCTTAAATTAAGTATTTAACTAATAATTAGGACAACATACTTGGAAAAGGAGATTAAATCCCACTCTACCTGCTTTGTCTCAAAACACAGTGTAATTCATTTTGGCTGTTTGCAAGTATTTCCAGGGACACGTATCAGGAAAGTTGGGGAACTATTAGAGACAAATTCCTGCTTTATGATACCTCCTTGTTTATACTGCTTTTTGAGAGATTACTATACAGAGATTAGGAACGAGCAATGGTAGGAAAAAACCATTTGTTCTAAAACAGTAATAATTATAATAATAAAATTTATAAAATACTTAATTTTGCAGGTACTTTATGTAGATTGCTTCATTTGAGCTTTGCAATAACCCCATCAACTAGGTGTTATGGGTGGTATCATCCCTATTTTACAGACTAAGAAATTGAGACTCATAAAGGTTTAGTGACTTGGCCAAGCACAAAGAGCTAGTAAGTATCAAAGGCAGGATTTGAATTCGTTTTTTTTTTCAAGTTTAGCTCACTATTCACCAAAGCATGCTACTTCTCTAAAGATACCTGTTCTCCTCTTACCATATTTTTGACTGTGTTATGTGTGTATATATTTTTAAGCATGACTATTTGCATAGTAGAGAAGTGGACAGATTGTTAGATTTAGAAATGAGAGAGCTTGGATTTGAATTCCAGCTCGGCCCCTTAGCACCTGTGTGACTTTGGGCAAGTCTCTTTACTTCTCTGGGCCTCATTTTCCTTCTGTGGAACACAACAGATTATATAACCCCCAGATCCCTTCCAGTGTTATAGGTTTGAATCTGTGGATACATCTATATAGAAAGAGTATACTAGCACTGGATAATTTATTTTCTAAACCAGAAGTGTCAGACTTTGCCTACAAAACTGTGGAGCGCTGCCCAAACCAAATTAAAATATAATTGAGAAACATTTAACAAAATAAGTAAAAATATAGTACCAACATAGATAATGTTAATTTGTTATCTTATAAATCATTAAGCAACCCACATGTGTCCATTTCTCTATTAGTCTTGACACCATTGCTTTAAACTATTCAGAATTCAGAGCCCACTACTTATAAAATTGACCCGTTTGTCAATAGTACATCTAACTGGGTTACTGTATTAAATGTTTATGCTACTCTTCTTATGATGTAACATTTTCCTTTTTTTAGTTATTTCATATTTTAGTTAAGAAAATATTGTCTCAATTTTGAATGCGAACACAATCAACTCTCGACTGTGCCTTCAATTTTACACTTGTTGGATGATCCCTAGTAATTCCTTAAATTCTTCAGGCTTTTTGTAAGGAAATTGAGAGTGAAGATAGTGGAGTTTGTTTGTTTCTCCTTTGCTCATATTGCTTCCTTGTTTTCCCCTCTTCCCTGTGTGCAAACTAGCTCAGCAGGAATTGCAAGGGAAGATTTGATATTCCTTTCATAGTCACTCAGCTACTAGACAAGTCATTTAAAATAATAGATTTAAAATAAGAGTATATATCCTCCCTCTACAAAACAAATGAACAGAAACAAATGGAACCCCAAATGCTTCAGGAATGTGGAAAAGAGCTAACCAGTAACCTTAGGGACAGAAAGGAGAGTTAAACTTAGATCAGTGCTTAGCAGTCATCCTGGGAGGTGATGCTGTCTAGAATCTATTTAAATGTGACCTCTTGCAATGCACAAAAATGCATTAGAAAGACATTAGCATTGTCTGTTCTTTTAGATAATTTGGACTAATGTTCTTATGTATTAGTTGACATTTACAGTAGATACACAGGATTGCTTTGACATGCATTTGGTTAGCTTAGTTATTCTGTGACATCCTTGTCCAGTGATAATTTGGCCTACTTGTATAAATACACAGTGGAATCCACATTCTTCCTGGTTAATTAATCTGGTTAATCTCTATTTTGAAATGTGTTCCATTTGTTGATAAAGTAATTGCCAGAGTTAAAAACATTTATTTTAATGATGAATTAATGACCCACTTTCAAAATTAAATACCTTAGGTTAGTAATCTTTTTTGTGCATGTTAATATTTGGAAAATTATAAAAATTAAGTCATTATATGTACAATGTATTTTCCTTTTCATTACTAAACTACAAAGAGATGTCAGTTATCAGTGAACAGTGACATTTTAACGCCTTGATAATTAATGGCATGTATTGTTTCATGCTGAATCAGGAGCTTCTTTTCCTGTTGCAGCTCTTTAAGAAATTCCCTACCTTTCTTTTCTTCTCAGTGACTAGTAGAAACAGTACAAGGGTTTCCGATATCACCTCATGTCACAGTCTCGGTATTTGTACGTACGTTTGAATTTGGCTTTCATCACAGGCTCTGGCTTCTGTAAAACTGTTGGATCAGAGCTGTTAAAAATAACACGCAATGTTTTCAAGCCCATCAAACAAATTAGTTCAGCTTAATGAAACACACGAAAATAGAATTATAGAGCTTTAAGATAATGTAGTATCTTTTAATCCACATTGGATCAGAAGGATACTAGGACTTACTCATAACACAGTTTTTAAAAAAATAATATTTTGTTCCAACTCTATGGCCCTTATCCAACTTTTGAACCTACCAAGGAGCTGGATCCTGTCCTCTTAGTCAAGAAAACAGAATTTAAGTGTCTTAAGATTTAATATCCTTTTAAAGCACGATATTAGATACATATGAAACGAATGTAATTTGTTAATAAATATTAAGAAATTTAAGCATGTATTCCTTATCAAATAGATTAAAGTACTCTTTAATCAATTGCGTAAGTGCAGTGTGGAACGTGGGTAGCTGGGTGGTGCAGTACATAGAGCAATGGGCTGGGAATCAGGAAGAGTTCTCTTCACAAGTTCAAATCCAGCCTCACTTACTACCTTTGTGACCCTGGATAAGTCACTTAATCTTGTTTGCCTGAGTTTCTCATCTGTAAAATGAGCTGGAGAGGGAAATGGCGAACAACTCCAGTATCTTTGCCAAGAAAACCCCCAAATGGGGTCACGAAGAGTCAGACATGGCTTAAATGACTCAACAACAAAAAAATGCAGAATCTGCTATCTCATTTAACTTAGCTAAAGTTAGTGGCCACATTTTGGTGAAAAACGTTGTAGCATATGATTTTTGATGATGCTTAGAGTAAGAATAAATGCTTTATACTTTGTTGCATGTATTCGTGTGTATTTTGTAATTATTTGTGTTTGTTTTTTAAGGAAAAGAATGAAAGATATCTTCTACTCTTCCCTAACATTTTATTAATGTTGTCTGCCAGCCCTAGGATGAGCGGTTTTATCTATCAGGTAAAGCAGATATTTTAAACAAAGTCCACTGTTAATTGAAACCTTGCCAATTTCTTCAGACTTTTAAAAAATTATGTACAATATGTAAGCATGACTTTTGTATACTGTGCAAATGTAGATGTGTATTAAGTTCCTGTGTATTGAGATGTACTCTTATTTTGAAGTTTTTCTGTGTGTGTATATATATATATATATATATATATATATATATATATGCAGTATTAATTCTAAGTAAAGTAGAGTGAAATGGATAAAAACCGTGAACTTTAAAAAGTGTTATAAAGGGATACCAAACCAAAAGAGATATTTGGCTTAGCCTAGTGAATGACAGTTTTTTTTTTCCAATTTATAATCTTTTAATTGATCTCCTTGAATTGATGGAGAATTAAATTAAAGGAGAAAATGGTGACTTGGCAGAAGGTAGTGGTTATACTAATCAGCAGTCTGTTTATAGGATATCTTGTTTCTGTTTTGTTCTCATGTAAATAATAGCCACTGCTTCTTAGATTCTTTCCTCTGTTTCTCTCCAGTTAAAGATGCTAATAACTTCTCCATTCATTGTTTAGCACTAGGTCAGTAACCAGGCAGATATTCAGTTAGTAATTGCCTTATTTGGCTTTTCTTGACTTACATTTCATGAAAATATTATTTTTCTATTATTCACAATTTGAAATTATTCTGTTTTTACTGTATGGTGACAATTTGTTTTTGAAAAAATACAATCACACTATCAGTCTTTTATTTAGGAGTCACTTGTTCTTCCTAAAAGTGAAAATCAACAACTTTGTAAATAGGTTATCATTTTGAAATATTTCAATTCAACAAACGTTTATGAAACTACTGTCCAGCAAAATCAACCTACTTGGTATTCCTCCTGTGTAGAGCTCCTGGCTCCACACTTTTGTGCAGGGTGTCCTTTGTGTCTGGAATGTGCTCCCCTTACCTCTGCCTCATAAATGCTTGACTTTCTTAAGAACTCAGCTCCAGTGCCCCCTTTTTTATGGCAAGTGTTTTCTGTTTTCCTTACATGCTAGTACTTCTCTTCCTCTCCTTTGTATATATACAAGAAACTGCATGATTGAACAAGTAGAGTATTAGGTTGGGAGTCAGGAAGACCTGGGTTCACAACCCAGTTCAGACATTGATTAACTCTGTAACCATGGCTAAGTCAGTTATTCTCACTGAGCCTTGGTTTCCTTATCTGTAAACCGAGAGGATTGTACTTGGTGGTCTCTTAGATTCCTTCTGGCTCTGAATGTATGATACTATAATCTTTTTTAAAAAAAAACTCATTTGCTTTATTTCTTTTCTATTTTTCTCTACTTAATAAGATTTTATTTTCTTCCAATTACGTGTAAAGATAATTTTCAACATTCCCTTTTATAAGATTTTGAGTTCCAAATTTTTCTTCCTTCTTCTCTTCCCCGTTTCCTCCCCCCAAACAGCAAGCAGTTTGATATAGGTTATACATGTACTATCATGTTAATCATATTTCCACATTAGTAATGTTGTGAAAGAAGAATAAGAATGAGAGGGAAGAACCATGAGAAAGGGAAAAAAAAAACCAAAGTGAAAATATTATGCTTCGATCTTCATTTAGACTCCATAGTTCTTTTTTGGATGTGGATAGCATTTTCCATTGTGAATCTTTTGAAATTGTCTTGGATCATTGTATTGTTGAGATCCTATAATCTTCTGATCACTGAAGCCAGAAAGACAGGTTCTAATTCCACTTTTGGCACTGACTGGTTCTATGACCCTGGGCACTTCACTTAACTCTTCAGTGCCTGAAGTAACTCACTAAAACTATAAGCTGAAAAGAAGGTCCAAGCCTCTTCTGTTGGAAGGAGTTTCTTTACTTTTCCAAGGGAATCAGATGTCCTCTTCTTACCACATACAGAATTTTATGTGTACTTAATATGTATAAATGTTGTTTCCTCTGATAGAATATGTCCCATGTTAAAAATAAAAGAATGGCAACAAGAAATGTTAAATAAAAGGAGATAGTTGATCTAGGTGTCCTTTGAGATTCCTTCCAGTTCTATATCTATGACCTTACAATCTGTATTACTTGGAAACCTAGACTTGACTATGGGCATATATATTAAGATATACACATGTTCTAGTTTTGAATGGAAACTGATTTTAAAAAACTTATCAGAAAAATATAGAGCTAAAGAATACTTTAGAAATTGTTTACATGTTTATGGAAGGGGGAAATTGAGGCTCATAGAGTTTAAGAGATTTTCTTAAGATCATATAACCATTGTTAGCCAAAGACAATATTTGGCTAGAACTTTCAGCATGGTTTAAGAGAAGATTTAAATATTTGTCAATTAAGTATTCCCAGCTGTGAACCTTATGTATATTTTTAGGCCAAGCCAAAACCTATCCTTACTTTTAAAAGCTTATTATCTCTTTGCTCTTCATCTTTTTTTTTTTTTGCATTTTCTCTCCGCACATATATTTATCCAAAGTTTTCCCTTTTGTGAGAGAATGAATATTTTTTTCCATGTCATTGTTATTTCTCTTCTCCCATTTTTTCCCCCAGTTCTTGAGTGGTTGGGTTCTGTTATACATTCTTCCCTGGTTTGTTCCAAAACCTAATTTAAATGGGTATATACCAGTTTGCCCGATAAGATTTTCTGGAAAGATAACATTTTTTTTTTTTTACCTTTTTAAATAGAGACTGTGTGGCATAATGGAAAGAACCCTGGATTTGGAAACAATTCAACTCAGGCCTTTCAAGTAGACATCTATATGTGTTACGGCATCCATTGAGGATGCAAAAATGAAGGGCCCTGTCTTTGAAAAGTTCACGTTTTACTAAAACAGCACATACAAAGATAAATCATTACAAAATATATATTTAAAATAAATGCAAAGTAACTTTGTGGAGTGGGGGAAAAACTAACAACTGTAGCAAATCCTGAAGGACCTAATGTAAGAGATGGTACCTGAACTGCACCTTCAAGGGAGCAGGGGATGCAAAGAGGCAGAGGTGACAAAGGACAGAATTCCAGGCATGGGGTATGACAGCTTAAGAAAGGGTCATAGCAGTGAGAGATCAGATCATGGGCTTGGGCAATGACAAGTAGACCTGTTTTTCTGGAACATAGCTTATTTGAGGAGGAGTGATATGAAACTAGTAAAGGAAATGGGTTGGAGCCAAATAATGAAAGACTTTACATACCAAACAGACGAACTTGTGTTCTATTCTAGAGGTCACAGGGTACCATGAAAGCATCTCATACTGGGAGAGACTTCATCAGACCTGTGTTTTAGGAAGATCATTTTGCCAGTTGTGGGCAGGGTGACTGAAAAAGGGAGAGACAGAAACAGGAAGACCATTTAGGAGGCTGTGTAATGGTTCTGTGAGGTATTGGGAGCTTAAACTCGGATGGTGGCCAGACCAGCATTCAAATTCTGGTTCTGCTACCTAATACATTTGTGATTTTGGTCAAGCAGTTAATCTCTGAGCCTCAGTTTCCCTATCTGAAAAATGAAGGAATTGAACTCTTTAACTCTCCCTAAGTGTGTTAAAATATTTTCACCAAAATGGTTATGTTCTTAACCTCAAAAGCAAACCATTATGCTTCATACAATCTAGCCTTTCTCAGCAACTTGATGTAATCAGGATTGATTAGTATACCATGTTTTAGTGCACTGGCAGTCCTACAAATTTTTGAGGATTGTAGAACTGATTATACAGACGGTTCTGTTGAGATCGGGGGTCTGTTTTTTAATTTCTTTGATTCTTGCCTTGTCAGCTGTTGATCCTTGGTACTGTCAGCATGCCATCCTGTAGTAGAACCTCTTGACTTCTAATACACTATTGTTCTATTGTGGGGTTTGGAAACCAGACTGATGTGCTTGTTAGGATTGTTTGTGAAGGAAAAAATAAGCAAGCACTTAGAGGGAAGTTTAAGGGGACTGTCTTTTAAATGCTCACATGAGCTTTATTCCTTGAATTTTGTATCATCAATTTTAGTTGCTCTGGGTGAGATATATTTTTGTATTCTCAAAGATTGGCCAAATAGTTGGAGAAGGGGATGAACATTACTGTATTATTTATGTCTGATGTTCATTACTTTTTTCCTTCCATTTTCATTTTTATACCATCCATATGCATTATTCAATACACTCTAGCTCTCTTCTTTTAATTTTTAGTTTCTGCAATTCTTTCTCTTTGATGTCTTTTAGTAATTACATAATATTCTTTTCAAGTTTTCTCAAAGAAATGAAGTTACAAGTTCTATTTCCAACTTTCTCCATCATTGTCTTTTATTTTTTTATACCTGTAGATTAGTAACACTCATTTGTCTACCTTATCACCTTTTCAGAAGATTAAAAAATATATATGGGGCGGCTGTGTGGTGCAGTGAATAGAGCACTGGCCTTCGAGTCAGGAGGACCAGAGTTCAAATCCAGCCTTAGACACTTAACACTTACTAGCTGTATGAGCTTGGGCAAGTCACTTAACCCCAGTTGCCCACCAAAAAGCAAAAAAAAAAAAAAGATATTTATAAAATACCTTCAGACCTTTTGTAAGGGAGAAAACTAGAATTTTTAATGTAATTTTTCTGCTTATTCATTTTTTTCTGCTTGATTCTTTCCCAAAAATTAACTTCTTGAGGTACAGATTTATTGGGACTCTCTTCTTTTCCATTACATCTCTTGTTTATCTCTCCCTCATTTTGAAAAATGGTACACAAGTCTTTCTTCATTGACATCTTCTTACAGGCATTCCTGCTGTGATTTATAAATTCCCCCCAAAGAAAAACATTTATCTTTAATTTTCAATATTCTTTTTTTTACTGTATAATTATAATTATCCTTTTTTAAAAATTTTATTATAGTTTGCATCATTCATTTCCACAAGATTTTGAGTTACATATTTTCTCCCCATCTTTCCCCCACCCAC
>CM053580.1:131909851-131926689 GCA_028627135.1 Pseudochirops cupreus
CTCCTCCCGTCCAGCCACTCCCGGGGCACAGCCGTGGCTTCAGGACAGGCTGGTTTCGGTTCACAGTGCTGATATGGTTCCGCGTAGACGAGCTGACTTTAGTGGGAAGTATCTTTGTGTGCGTTTTGGAGTTCTAGGATTGGTTTAGAGTCCTATTTTATGGGTATTTTGGGGTGGCTATGTGAGAGCTGCGATATGTTGCTGCTGCTATGCCACCATCTTGGCTCCGCCCCCCCCAATTATTTATTTATTCTTCAACTATACTTTTCTGAAGCTCTTTGTTTTTACTTCCTTTGTTTTTACTTTTTCCTGTCTGTGTTTTGAATGCTAACATGATGTTTGACACTAAATTAGGCACTCAAAGTGAGAGTTACTACAAATGTATAATATAGAAGCTGTTCTAGGTAAGTTAAAGAAGGAGGCAGAAAAAGCTTTGAAATCATTAGACTTGATATGTAAAGATGGGGGTGATGCAGGGAAGCTTCCTGGTAGGAAGCAGGCTTTCCAGGTACTGTGGGAGATGTAAATGAATTTCATGACCATACGCCCTGTGCTCAGTTTGTTTTCTGCTCTTACCAAGCCTGACTTGTAAGTGAAGCGAAGCATGTACTATTAGGTTTATAAAAGTCTGGACAGTGGTTTTGTTTTTGTTTTTGGAATGGGAACTAATGGCTAATTTTCTTTACTCTAGATGAATTGTACAACAGAATAGAAATGCCATCCAGTCCAGCAAGCATTTAAGTTTTTGCTGTGTTCATGGCACTTTGCTGGTTACTGCAAATCAAAAGACAAAATGGAAAAGAGATAAATGATGTATTTTATGGAATTTTCAGTGGTAGTTTGATGCTGGTTGGAGTTTTATGTATTGGAGTCTGTAAAAAAATGGCTATAGATGACCACATATAGGAGAAATTATAAAATAAATTTCTGCTGTTTTCTGAAGTCTGCTTTGATTTTCTTGCCTGTCATTGATCTTGTAATTCTATCTTAAATTGATGCCTGTTTGCACATTTCTAGCTCATAAATATTTGGCACCATCACTTCATTTATTATGTTAAAGATTGAATATTCATTTCAGTAGGTACTATGAATCTGCAAAGGATGTGGCATGGCACATACTCAAGTTTTTTACCATTGATTCAGAGGGACAAGATTAATTTACGTGAAACAATTATGATGCCATATAAGACTTTGTATTGTTAAATGCCAAAATATGCAGCCTTGGCTACTTGCTATCAGAATTCAGAAAAATGAGAAATCATTGTGGGTCAGAGTTCTCAAGGAAGGTTTTATAGAAGAGGTGCTTCATCATCTAGGCCTCAAAGGAAGGTTTAAGTTGGATAAATAAAAATGAGTAAGGAGGCCATTCAAGGTCAAGGAAATAGAATGAAGATATAGAGAACAGGAGTGAAGCAGAGATCTTAATCTTGAGACTATATCATTTACTGAATTACCAAAGCCAAAATTGCAATCCAGTTGTAGTTTCCCATTGTTGCAATATATTACTGTGGTACCTACTGCTTCTGACAGTCCTGCATTTGTAGAACAGCATATTTACCTGTAGTATTAAATAAATGTTGAATAATATTCAGTACTCTTTTCTTACTATAATTCAGATTTTTTTTCGATCGGCTTACTAGTAGTAGAGTTAACTCTGTTTCCTATTTTCATCTTTTATATAAAAATGGGAGATAACCTGGGAAAGACATACAATATACGATAATGTTTAAAAAAAATTTTTTTTAAAGATTCACTATGTATATGTAGTCTTTCAGATTTTCTCTAGAACTTCCTATGAATTAAAGTTTTCTTAATAGTAGAATGACTTGCTCCATGAGGTAATGCATTCCTTATCACGGAGGATAGTTAAACAGATGCTTGTTGACTGTCAGGGATGCTTCAGAAGCGATTACCCGCTTTGGTTGTGTGATTAACTAAATCACTATCTTTCACTCTGGTGTGCGTTTTTGAGTCTTTTAACCTTTGTTTGTGACTTTGTCTGAAATTCTGACATGTTTCGATATAACCTAGCAAATGTACTTCAGTATCTTTTACCTATACCAGGGGTGGGGAACCTGCGACACCGAGCCACATGTGACTCTCTAGGTCCTCAGGTGGGGCCCTTTGACTGAATCCAAACTTCACAGAACTTTGTTCTGTCAAAGGGCTGCACTTCGGAACCTAGGGGGCCACATGTGGCCTCAGGGGTGCAAGTTCCCTACTCTTGACCTAAACATGCACTTGTAGCCATTATCTTTCTTTTTAGAATATTAATTCATGCTCTGATTTTCCTGTCTTCTTAGCTAATATTGGTTTCTACCTTATGTTTTCCCTTCCCTATTTTTTTCCTATTTCCTTGGTTTTCATTAGTATCAAAATTCTTGGCCTTTCAGAGAATCACAGAGTTGAAGAGACCATTGAAATTATGTAGTACAAATTGTATCAAGATTTCCTTTTATACTTTACCCTTCCTTTCCTCTGTCTGTCCTAGGACCCTGCTCCTGCAACCATTCCTTTTCCTTGCACATTTTAAATCTTTCCTTCATCACTCCTTGCCCTTTTCCTGGTCTCCCAAACCAAACAAACACACACATACAACTCAAAAACAGAATACTTTCCCCCAACCTTTCTGACTCATCCAGCCACCAGCCTCCCTTTACTGCTAATATTTTAAAAAGGTCTCTGTATCCAGAGCCTTTTGTTACATCACTATTTGCTAATTCTCTTGTCATTTTCCTGTTCTCAGCTTTTTGGAAGTTTTTCTTCATCATCCATCCTTTGTGCCTTGTTCTGTATTCGGCTCATATTCCTGTTTTCTTTTTGCTTGGAGGCACTTAACCTCCCTGGTCTTAAAGTTTTCTTATCTGTAAAATAAGTCCACTAAGTGGACTCTGGGGTTCCATCAGAGTTCAAGATCTATGTTCTTACATGTATAACCAGTTCTTTCTGCTCTTCCTGCCCTGACAGCTCACCTTACATTTATGTTCACCTTCAGAATATCCTCCAGATTTACTTGTGGCAGATGGTCTTATGAGATAAAACTTTGAGACTTCCTTTTCACAGAATACTTGAAAAACCCCTGTCACATGCTCATGTTTTTCCAATCCTGTGTAATTATTTTCCTTTCATCTTTTCAGTCTTTAAAATAGGCTTATTTTTATTCTGCTTGATCATGACCTAACAAAACTCTTTATACATCTATGAGAACATTAGATGATTACAAAATTATGTTTTCCTTTTTGAAAACAGATTTTATGTGGGTGTGCACATACATACAGTATAAGGGAAAATGTTATCTCAGTCAACAATGGGTATTACTATGGTATCTCATAACATACTTATTTCATATTTAGTCTTAAGACATAAAACAGTGTGCCGTAGTGCTTACAAACCAGGCCCTGTAATCAGGAAGACCTCAGTTGAAATCTTTCTCTGACACATACTGTGTGACCATGGATGTGTTGGATAACTTCTCAGTGCCTCAGGCAGCTCTCTAAACTGTGTGTGGCTCTTGATAGATGGGCTGCCTGCCCACGCATCAGTGGGTAGAGCTTCCAACTGAGAGTCCTGAATACAGAGGAACAGGTGAAAGCACAGGACTGACCAATTACTATACAACTATATTATACAACATAACAGTACTTCCTGTGCTCTAAAAGCACTAATTCCTTTGCTGTGTCCTTTCTAGGGAAAGCTACCAATGACAGGAACGACAATCACAAAGCTGGAAGACAGTGAAAACCATAAAAATGCATTTGAAATAGCAGGTGATGTAAATAAATGTTCTGTGAATACTGATTTTCATCTGGGTGAGGAAATTTAACGTTATCACATAATTGGTTTGCTCATGTTATTTTGAGAAGTTAAAATGTAACCAGAGCAAAATGTATCTGTGCGTCTGGGATCTACTCTTCCAGTGTCAGACTCTTGTTTTCTCTCTCTGACTCCAGGAAGCATGATTGAGCGAATATTAGTGTCATGCAACAACCAGCAGGATCTTCAGGAATGGGTGGATCATTTGCAGAAGCAAACTAAAGTCACAACTCTTGGAAATCCCACTATTAAGCCTCATTCTGTGCCATCTCATACTGTAAGGACTCATTCTGACGTGTGCATTTTCCCCGTTTCCAACAAGATTAGGCTTTTGATTGAGTTATCGTATACCATTCAGCATTATGGTTTCTGTGACTCCAGTAAAAGGAATCAGATGGCTTAACTTCCATATTTGTTTCTCTGCACAGATTTGCTTCATACTGTTTTGGCAGTCTGAACCATTCATCAGTTTTGTGAGACAGTCACATGATGCATTCATGGGCACAGATGTATGGTACAGTAAAGCATGGTTAGGAAACAGCCTTTCTTAGAAAGACATCTACCTTTTAGAAAAATAAATATAACTTAAACTACCATGAAGGTGTTTTTAAAAGCCACCAGTTAAAAGATAACTTTTGGAAGTTCTTGTTTAAATATGTTTCAAAGTACATTTATTTTTTTTTTAATGAAAAGAAGACACCTCTATAGTGTGGGGGGGAAATCAGATGACTCATTTAATCTAAATGTATTTTTATTCTTCTGTATATGAGACTACTTTTTCATTTGCTGTTTCATTTAAAAAAAAGAAAATAACAGGCCTCAGGTTGGTAGAATCTTGTGTTATTTTAGGATATGTAAACATTAAAGTTTCAAGATTTTCATCTTCTTGCTTAAGTTTTATTTCAACTTTATATGTAGCATAGGTCATTTTTCATCTTTAATCTTAAAAGAATGGGGAAAGTCTTTGAAATTATAGCTAGCACTGAGATAATATGTTAAGTTTTGAAAATTCTTTACAAATATTAACTCATTTTATCCTCACAACAACCATGTGAGGTAGGTGCTGTTATTATCTCCATTTTTAACTCTGGTCTAAACATCTACTATGATTTTTTAAGCCATTTAAAGTGTGTAGCATTTATTGCATTGTTGTATTAAGATTTTGTCATGTGAATCTCTTTTTCATCCCTTTACTTTGAATCTAAAACTGGTTGCCAAAGAAAGACCATCACAGCATAACAACTGATAGCAATTTCATTGTGCTAGCTTATTGTTATGCTCCTTATTTCTTTCAGAAATTTGGAGGATAAAGTTACTGCTCATTTGCTGTAGCTAACATTCTGACTTGAATGGCTCTGCCATCCTAACTGCTCCATCTTTTAAAACGTACTAAAGAGACATCTCCCATTATTACTCTTTGAAATAGAATTTCTTGTTTTAGTGTTGGGACATTTTAAAACAGAAAATAAAGGCTCGTTCTAACTCACAGTCCTCAATAATGGCCTGCTACTAAACCTGAAAAAATGATTATAGCAAGTGAAATTGCATTTCAACCAAACCTTGGCAGTTTCAAATGGTTCTTCCTTCCCTTTGTTCATTCAGTGGCACGTCAGTCATTAGACATTTGTTAAGTAGTTCCAGCCAGTGTGGGGCATGAAAAGATGAATAAGGAAGCCCCTTGCCCAGCTAGGATGTTACAGTCCAGTAAGGGAAAGAATTTGTATACAAATTACAATAATACATACTAGAATAAGATAAATTTTACAATAGATGCATTAAAAAAAGGCCTGCCTACAAGTATGTGCAGAGAGTGACCACTATTTCTGAATGGGAATGTTAGGAAAACTTTAATTGAAGAGGTACTGTATGAACCAGCCCTCAGAGCGATATGTAGGGTTTCTACCGACAAAGATGACATGGAAAGACATACCAGGCTGAGGGAGTAGCTTGAGTGAAGGCAGCAAGACAACTTACAACTTCTGAATTACTATAAACAATATTTTCCACAGAATTTTTTTACTTTTGTATTCTTTACTACTCTCTTTGTTCTTATAGAATGATTTCATTAATGCTCTAGATGCTTATAAAATTCAGCTCTCTTACATGACCTACTCAGTTTGAAAAATACCATTTTTCTCCCAATGGAAAGCTGTTGTGAATTACTTTGCTTTCCAGTGGCTCACTTAAATTTACATTAGTATTTTAAAATAGTTATTATGCTTTGATATCTTTTAAATGATTTTAGAGGCTCTGTGATGGTTACAATTTTGCTTCAAGTTAAATAAAAGGTAGTCTTAGTTGCCACTGAGTTTCTTAATGCTTGGAGAAAGGAGGAAGGTCTTTATAACTCCTTTTCAAATATTAGCCTTTTTGATTTGCCCTTGCACTCATGCATGACTTTTTGTGGGAAATCAGAACGTTCTTTTTGTTGAAGTGACACTTGCTCTTACTGGCTGTTTTTGAATATTTGTTGTTCATATTTCAATATTAACTTAATAATTTCCCCTTATTATTCATTATTTAAAAATATAATTTCTCATTTTCAAAACTGTACCTGTTAGAAAGTAGGCTTTAAGCAACAGTTTTGATTAAAGCTTACATTTCCAGGAACTAACACAGATAATGGTATAAATGTCATGAACCAGTAATTGATATTGACTTTGAAGAGGAATGAATTAGCAAAACCATTTTATTTATTAGCACATTCAGGTGGTTCTGAGCTCACCTTATTGTAAGATCTTATCTCTCTTTTTGTAATGATGGAAGGTCTTCCAAAAATGTAATTCTGTGATCTTTTTAGAGTGGTCCTTGTCCTCTACTGGGGACTTAAGTCCCTGAACTTCACTGGATTTCAATTTCCTGGTATAAAAAGGAGGGATGGGGCTAGATGACCTCCACAAGACCCCCAGCTCTTGCATTCTGTGATTCATAAAATATGCTAATAAAGGTGTGACCTTGAACAAAGTATTGAGTCCTCTAAACTCTATAGCAGAGCCAGAGAATTGAACGCTGGTTCATACTGGGTTAAGAGAGTGAACCTGACTGCCTCTGGTAATAGTAGTACATTTTAACATCAAATTCAAATAACTTTTTACTTGATTACTGTGTTCAAGTCATACATTATGTCCTTGATATATACAAAGATCAAAACCAGAATAGTGCCTGTCCTTGAGAAACTTGAAATCTTTTTTTAAAAAATTACATATTTATTAATTGTTAATAAAATCAATTAATTCTTGAATTATTTAAGTGGAGAGCTTTAATTTAACTTTTTAAAAATTAAAATCTCTACATTTAAGTGCTAAATAGTCTCATAAGTTGTTTCTTCTCTTTTCTTAAACTTTTGTACACTTGGCAGCTTCCATCCCATCCAATCACACCATCCAGCAAACATTCAGACAGCAAGCCAGTGCCACTGACTCCTGCATACCACACGCTCCCACACCCTTCACATCATGGGACTCCACATACCACAATTAATTGGGGACCTCTGGAGCCTCCTAAAACTCCCAAACCTTGGAGCCTGAGCTGCCTACGACCTGCACCTCCTCTACGGCCTTCAGCTGCTCTCTGTTACAAAGAGGTGAGGTCCTGCTGCCACTCAAAAGGGTTCATGTGAGAACAACAGGATCATGGTAGAAAACTGAACTTCAAATTTGGGGGTTAAATTAACTACCCTATGTTTACTCCCCAGTTTTCATTTTATTAATTCTGGAATATTGGCAGTTCAGAATTTGTGATTTCCTTTTATATGCAGGCTGGCTTATTCAGAACTGTAAGGACTATGTTTTCTGTCCTTATACTTATATACTTTCTTTCCACTTAATTCTTCCAGTGCCTTGGTCATTAGGCCTGGTTGAAAAGGATACTATCCGTATGTAAGCCTTCTTTTAAGAAAGGATCATTTTTATACAGAAGGCAGCATCATTGACAAGTGTTGTTTTTACAGCATTCCTTAATCTTTGCCAGCTTACATAGCAAGGCAATTGAAAAGTAATTTCATGTGGGCTTCCTGTGTGACTGTTTCAGAGCCTGAAATTATTTTTAACTTCTAGTTGGTGGTGGGAATCATTTCATTTTTGCATGTCATGCTATTGCCCTTAATAACACTTTCAGTAACTTTGCAATCTCATGTAAGATATCATTTCATTGAAGCTATAGAAGAGTGAAGTTTGAAAATAAAGCAAAATAAATTCTTTTAAGTCAGATCTCCTCTGTTTTGCCTGCAAGAAAGCTGATTGCCTCCATTGAAGCCTCATTCACTTCTCTCCTACTTCTGCAACTTCATATACTATTTATGATGCTTAGCAAACTGTGAAGTCTAGTACTTATCCACAAAATTGGTACAATTACATTAATTTTCCATCTGCCCTGAAGTTCTGCATTGATAAAGAAATGAAATATCTTAAATTGTGTTGTCAAATGAACTCAAATGCTTGCAACAAAGGTGTCTACATCTGTAAAGGCAGATACTGGTGTGGGAAATGAAGAGTGTGTTGAAACATTTTTGCCAAGTATTAAGTCATGATGTGGAATTGATAGCCAGATTTGCAGAAGGAGGCACATCAGATGTTCTGTACATTAGGCCCATACTTTCAATCAAGCACTGAGTATCTTTAAGTACTTGTAGAAGAAAAATGTGGCACAGGAAATAGTAATTCTTAACATTTCTTTGCTCATTGCTTGGTAAAACCTGTTTTTGTGATGTTACCCTCATCCACTTTTGTTGATTACCAGGAGTCCAAATCTAATAATTTTTTATGATTAGCCAGTAATGAAGATTGTTGATTTTTCTTATTTTTTTTCTAATAAACTATTTGCTTAGACTCTCTACTCTGAAGGGAAGATGGACTTTTAATACTTTGGGAAGTTTTACCTGTAGAGCTTAGAACTTGGGTTAGGTAGTTTTATTAGGAGTGGTAATACCCTCACATAAATGAGAAAGAGACATGAAAGCCCAGAAAGAAAGGAAAATAAATTTTAAAATGGATTCTAGATTTGGAGATTGTAGTATTATTGCAGATTTTTATTTTATTTTATCTGGCAGGGGGAAGACAGGGTAATTGGGGTTAAGTGACTTGCCCAAGGTCACACAGCTAGTAAGGGTTCTGAGGTCAAATTTGAACTCAGGTCCTCCAGACTCCAGGGCTGGTGCTCAATTTACTGTGCCACCTAGCCACCCCTGTTATTGCAGTTGTTGCCTTCGTGACCTCTAGATTGGAGAAGAGTTTATACATGCTTTAGGAATATTACCCAGGGGCCTCAGCTGTTGCTGAGAGCTTCAAACTACTTGCTGGAACACATATTGTCCTTACGTTTGCTATGGCTTGGGCTACATTTGTCCTTCACTTGGAAGAGATCCTTTATAGTAAAGTGAATTCCCCAAATAGTACATTGATTTAGCCCTCTGGCTATTTAACTATGAGAAACTCCTTGACATTGGTACAGGAATGATAATTTATAGATTTTCAAACCTCAATCTGATTTTATATAGGGATGGGGACTCTACCTGTGATTTTGTTGGAATAATGAACTGCCCCATAAGGAAACTCCCTCTTATCAGTACAGGCCAGCACCTTCTCTGCCACTTAGTCTTAACTGCCTAGTGCAGAGAGAGGTTAAGTGAGTTGCCAAGAGTCACGCAGTCAGCATGAGTCACAGGTGGGACTTGAAGCTAAGTAATACTGGCTTGGAGACCAGCTCTCTATTCACTTTGCCGTTTGTTCTCAGAGGTGTACAGTTTTCCTTTCTGCATTGATTTTTGTCTCATTTATGTGGTATGTTCTTTACAAGTTTTAGGTTTCTTTTTTTTTGTAATAAGAAGCTGAGTGATGGCCACAAAAAAATAGATTTTTTTTTCAAACAGAAAATGGAACTTATTTTATAACCCTTTCTATCTCCCCCTAACACATCTCTACTTTTTAAGTTTCAAATTCTCATCTTTTGGATTAATGCACCATTAATAACTTAAATTATGTGGTACTTGACTTAAAAATATATATATATATATACAAACACAAAAACCAGTGTTTCATAAAAGCTCAGATGTTTGAAACTTCATCCGTTATTGGTCTTTGTCCTGCTCATTCACTTTTTTACTTTCTTATTGTGCACTTTTTTTAGAGGATGTCTTGTATTCTGAAGGTAAGGGGTGGACTGGTACATTTCTTTGACTGAAATTAGCATGTCTGTGCGTAGAGCAGCCCATGCTGTATCTCTGTTGCTGTATTCCTTTGCTGTAGGTCTTTCCTTTAAAAGCAGAATAACTGCTCTCCTACTCCCCTGGCCTTCTCTTTTGTGGTTTAAAATGCTTTCTTCAATAAATCATTATCATTGTGTCAACTGACTTTCCTCTCAGAATCACTGCCATGAACCCCTACCCATTTTTGGTTAGATCTGTTGATGGGTCTACCCCTCCAATGTTAACAGTTCCCTCAGCCTAGGTATATGAGAGAATATGAGTGAGTGAGTGTTGAGTGTGTGTGTGAGAGAGAGAGAGAGTGAGTGTTGAGTGTGTGTGTGAGAGAGAGAGAGAGAGAGAGAGAGAGAGTGTGTGTGTGTGTGTGTGTGTGTGTGTGTGTGTGTGTGTGTATGTATTGTGCCATATGCTGTTTTTCCTTTCTCTTCAACCTCTGCCAGCCTGCCTGCATTGCTTGCAGCAGCTTTGCTGAATATTGTTACAGTATTAATAGGATATCCAAGTAACACGAGAAATATCTGCTTTCCCAAGAACCAATGGAGAAATAGCAGCCAATTTGACTAAAACTGAAAGTGGCTTATTAATTCTAAATTAATGTCCAGCAGCTGGCAAATTAAAAAAAAATCATAAAGGAAACATAAAGCACATAACAATGGCTGTAGTGTTGTAAGATTTCACACTTAACAACAACCCCTACTGGTGTACCAGTCAAAACTTGCAGCTTTTGAGGATTTTGAGCAAAATGGGTTTCTTAAAATTCTTTTCTCTAGGATCTCAGTAAGAGCCCTAAGACCATGAAAAAACTGCTACCCAAGCGCAAACCTGAACGGAAACCATCTGATGAGGAGTTTGCATTGAGGAAAAGTAAGTAAAACTGAATGAGGGTATAAATAACCTTCATTATCAGACAGGTCAGAAAGGTGAAATAAGATTCTTTTTCAAAGTGTCAAGCAGAAATCAGGAGTTTGATGCGTCAGTACTTTTGTTCTGGGGTGTTGGAAAAGTAAGGAGAATTTAATAAATTGTAATACCTGTAGAAATCTGAATATTGCCTGAGCTGGTTATAAGGGTGGAAACAGACTAACTTCATTTTTTTGTCCAAAGAAGCAGCAAATGATATTCATTGTACATGGAAAAAAATCTCTAAAGGTCAGGTTCGTATCCATGGGGACTCCTTTGATAAATGAGCCAGTCTGTTTCTGGAATTCCCTCTGAAAGGTGGCTCCACGTAACAGTAGGTGTTGCCTAAATTTGCCTCCCTTGGAGGTCTTAGAGGTCTGACATTAAACCAGAGTTTCCAGTGAGGGCTGTGGATCCCATGGACTACTCGACTGTGATGCGTAGTAGACAGCGTTTCACTTAAGGATCTTACAAGAAACAAATCTGTAAATTTGTAAGTGCCTGTTAAAGTCTCTGTTCTCGTTAGGAGAGATACAAAGATGAAAAAAGACACGTCCTTATGCTGGAAAAAACTTACGGATGAACAGCTCATTGGTTGGGAAATTACTAAATGCATGAGAGAGATCGTAGAGTCATTAGAAATTCCAAAAGGAGGTCACTGCTGGTTTAAATGAGTTTCAAGAAATTGTGGCAGGTGAGCTGTGTCTGGAAGGATTTTTTTTAAAAGTACACTTTGTAACCACCGTCAATTTTTTTTTCCCCATTACTTCAGAAAATCTGTAATTGTACTGATCAGGTACTCCCTCCAGTAGGACAGGCAGATCTTAACTCTTTTAACTTTCTCATCTTTACGTAATTTTTGTTGACGTACCTTTATATATTGAGAACATTAGATCTGATTAGATGAAATTTAATAGACATACATGTTCAAGGCAAGAAGACGTGAGCACAAGACTTATCTCTGACACACATTGACTTTATGACCATGGGCAAGATACTGAACCCCTCAGGGACCAAGACAGTTCTCAGAGTTGCAGAACAAGTGCTGATCTACATTGGTAGGAGGATTTTTTTTTCCCCAAGAGCTCTCTATACTAATGTAATCATAAGTCTAGTAAAACAAATAATCTCTTCCCAAGTACAAGGTCAAGGAACTTTGTCCAGATACAGTTCATCTGAAAAAGATTTGGGGTTTTAGTGGCCCACAAGCTGAGTTCAAGTCAGTAGTGTGATATACTAGCTAAGAAAGGTGTTGAAATCTTAGTCTACATGAAGAAAGGCATAGTATCAATAAAGTTTGGAAGATTAAATTAACAACAGTACAAGTCAGTAGTCTCTCAACTTCTCTGCCTTAAACAGTGAGAAATTTTTAGGATCTGTCCAAATAATTGGGGATCTTCACCAAACTGTATCTTGCCTCCATGACAGCTTTATGATCTTGGTTTCAGTAGCTCATTATTTAATTCTTACTGTCTTTTTGGGGCTTCTCATTTGCCCGATCATTCTTTCACTTCTTTTTCTCCTGATCCTCATTCAAGAACTTGCCCAGCAGGCCTTTCCCTCAGATTTGTGGACTTTTTATTAGATATTTTCTTAATAATAGAGTGCTATCCTCACTCAATTTCTGCCTATTTGGTTCCTGTTAAATAAAATTTTCATTCACCTCTATCTTAAGCTTTAAGTTCCTAGGAAGTCATATTTACCTGCACAAGTTAGTTGCTTATTTTTTCTAAAAACTTTTATTTATTACTTTGTAAAGAAATCTTATAGAATAGAATATAACATAGACCAAACCTAGTTCCGTAAGTAGGTAGCCTGGGCAGCTAGAACCAGAAGTTCATTCTCAGATTCATGCTTACTTCTGAAGTGATTGTGGCCAGGTAATATGTTTTATTACTACTTCTTTCCTGTCTTTGCTTCCTCAGAATTACTCTGCACTCCTGCTGTTCTTTCTTGATTGAACCTATTACCTTCTGAAGTGTTTGGCTTAGCAGCTGCATCTGGACACTTTTTTTCTTTCCTGTTTATAGTTTAAAGCCCTCTTAATTTATTGAGTCATGTTTCTTCTCAAAAAATTTCCCAATAGAGTCAAACAATTAAGCAGGTTTTTAGTTTATTTTTATTTTTGTTTTTGTTTTTTTAGGTCACTAAAAAATCATTTTGTACTACACCAGTAATTCCTAGCTTTTTTTTAAAGGGAAGACCTTCATTTAAAGGTTTAAATTTTCATGAACTTACACATGATAAAGTGTTCATTGATGGAAAATATATAGTATGACATAAGTGACTGTGAATTTAATGCTGATTTTACATGAGTTTGTAATTTGCTAATCACAAAATCCACATACATTTAAAAATAAGCTCAAGACCTTTAGTTTACAAAAAGGTAGTTTTGCTTAATATTTTGCTGAAACAAAATAAAGGTCAGAATGTCAATGCATGGTATGCATGTGGATTTGTAGCCGCTTTGTAGGAATTTCACGGTGGCCCAGGTGTCCTTGCTTTTCATGTTGGGTACCGCTGTATTATTACATAGAAGGAAGCATTTACAGTAGTAATCTAACTGTAACAGTATACTAGCACTGGCCCAGGCAGAATTGCAAAGTAGGCAGAGTTTATTGTCTTCATCTTCCCATCTTCCTTGCTTTACTTGGCTCTAAATAGACCTCTGTACCCACGTAGGTCTTGCTTCTATTTCTTGCCTTCCACCTATCCCCCAATCTGCTTTGGATTTAAGGTGATAACTAATGTGATAAACTCTTGTGCTAAATGTCCCAATATGATGTCTTTTTCCAGAGATTGTGGCAACATTTTAAACTTTGACGTTTTGGAAACAAGAATGCCATCCTTGGCTATACCATTAATAGTTCTTTTATTTGATCTAGAATATCACTTGTGCTATAGGTACATTGTACATTAGAGCACTGTATAAAGAAACCAAAAAAGTTTGTTTGAAGTCCTAGTACTAGTTGCATACACTTTGGCAGTGCAGTTACTTAATTTCTGTGAGCCTTAGTTTCTTCATTTGCAAAATGGTTGTGGTAGTACTTGGACTGCCTTGGACTACCTTTCTTACTAGTTTATTGTGAAGAAAATATTTTGCAGGCTGTAAATTTTATTATCCCGTTTTGTTCATTACCCCTTAGATTGTAAAAGTTTTAAGATGTTGAAGCATCAGGCATACTCACAGGAGAATACTTAATAAATATGATTCATTAAAAACAAAAAACAAAACTCTGTCTGGATACAAATCCTTTCATATTGTAGTTAGCAGATTCTAAACCACAGTAGTACAGTATCATTACAACACAGGTCAAATGCAACCTGTCTAGAACTGTATGATCCACTCTAATCTAAAATTAATGTCCACCAAAGTGATTTTAGGCCCCAAAATTAATTAGCTCACCCATCTCACCTGGAGCTAGTTCAATGGAACTGCATATATCTGATTAATTAGAATTGTTTCTTTTGAAATTACAGTAGCTATCTATCTGAGAAACCAAACTGTAGAACAGATTTGTAGAGTAACAGAATTTTAGAATTGGAGGGAACCGCATACATCACATACTCTAACCCCTTCAATTTACAAATAAGGAAGTCTATCTAGTTAGTTAGTAGCAGTTCTGGCATGAGAATCTGTTATCTTCTGACTTCCAATCCAGTTTTCCCCCCACTTTACCACACAACTTCTTTGGTTAAAAAATTAGTACTCTTACATAGGGAATTACTTTTTATTGTTACCACCCACGTGGTATTGGGTTATAGCATAGTAAGGACATATGCAGACTTTGATACTTCACTACCTTTCTGAGTATGTAGCAGAGCAGACACAGCATTAGAACCTTTATGAATTTGACCGACATCCCTGTCACTTCACCTAGCAGAAGTATGACTTCATAGTCACCTAAAATGATAGAATGTTACTTAATTGAACAAATAATTTTGTTCCTTTAGAGTTTGGAGAGAAGTGTTGCTTTCAAATGTCTCAGATAAAATAGAAAAGTTTCCAGTCTAGCATCCACACTACTGCTGCATGACAGAAGCTTAGAATTATAGAATTGGAAGGAACCACAGAGGACATCAGTGACAATGACAGCACAAATAAGAAACACCCAACATGTGTTTTCACAGAATGCTTGCCAATGACAAGCATTTATCTACTCAGGTGGCCTGTTTGGTTTTTGGAGAGTACTAATTATTAAGAAGTTTCTTTTCTTATATTGAACCCATATCTATCCTTCCTTGATCCTAGTTCTGACCTCTTGAGACTAAACTTATCTTGAGACTAAAATTATCATGCCTTTCATGATAATTCTTAATAAATATAGTCTAAACTCTCCTACAAAAGAATTTGAATTATGTGAGGAAAGTTACTAAACTGTAATTTTGACCTAGAGGTTATTCACAGAAATATCAAACTTGGAAGAAATGATGCAGAGGGAAGTAAACAGATCTAGAAAAATAGCACATAAAATAAGTACTGTAATCTCAAGGTAAAGAACACTAAAAAGAAATCAAAACTTTTGTAACTGTTGCCCGATCTTGACCTCAGAGAAGAAATAAAGAAATACTTTTCTCTTCTTTCATTGGAGATATAGGATATCATGGATGTGGAATGCATTACTGCCTTTTAAAAAAATTGTTTTTCTTTATTCGTTGGGGATAAGAGGCAAACATATTTGAAAATGACTGTGAAGGAAAAAAAAAGCTTAAAGCCTTACAAAATAAAAATTTTTTACATGTAAATATGGGAAACAGTTACTTTGCAGTTTTCAACATGCACAATTTATTATAAAAATGAACTATTTCCATATGTCAAGCCAGTAAGGAAGGAAATAGTGGTGGCTAACCTTGAAAATCTCTCACAGTTTCTCACAATATAAAGCTAAAGTTACAAAACTATCCTCAAAATTGGAGCATCTTTTGGGTTAAATGGATTTTATAAGGGATTGGTTGGGATAGGACTAAGAACTATATAGAAACCTGAATAAAACTGTCATGCAGCAGAATACAGTCTTTTAGGAGCCAAGTGCTTTCTGAATTTATCTTTTTCCAGCTTTCTCTCTGCTATGCTCCACAAGACATTTAATGAACTTTCCAAGTTTCCAAGTGACATCAGTCAGTCTTGTAGATATTATCACTGATAAGTAGTATTTTTCCAGTAAGGCTATGAAAGGAAGCCATGAAAATTATCTGGGTATGTTTTATGAAATTAAGTATCATTTGATCTTGATTTTCTTAGTTCAGAAAAACATGGCATGTTATGGAGAACTGTTTGGTAATTGGCTTCAGGAATGAAATTTTAAATCCATGTCTTAGTAGTCCTTAAACTCATATGATTTATTTTTCTAAAAATTATAGTTTGCCTCATGCATTTCTTATTACTCTCAAATGTTAACGATGTTGAACTAGCATGCTAGTTCAAAACAACACCAAGTGATGTTTTATTATATTTGGTAACAATGAGCCATAGCAGACTGTGCCAGGGTATTTGATGTGATGTCTTAGGAAAGAAGTAATGGGGAGGCAGCACAGTGAGGTAGAAATCCAACTGGATTGGGAATCAGACAACTTGGGTTTAAATCCCAGATTTACTACCAGAACTTTGTGCATTTAGTCCAGGCCTCAAGACCACAAGTTGTCCTCAATGCACCTGAATTCCCACTTCTGTAAAATGATAGAATTGAATTATATAACCTTAATCTAAGATCTTTCCCAGTTCTAACATTCTATAAAACTGTTACTGAGGCATAGCAGGAAGCCTTTTGAAAAGCATCCAGCCAATAAGATCAGGAGTGAAACAAGGATGTCCATTATCACCCCTCTTATTCAATCTGGTACTAGAAATGTTAGCAGTAGCAATTAGAGAAGAAAAAGAAATCAAAGGAATCAAATTAGGTAAAGAGGAGACTAAGCTATCACTCTT
>CM053580.1:131927189-131968290 GCA_028627135.1 Pseudochirops cupreus
TCCAGCTAACCAAGGCAGTATGGTGGTCCTTGGAGAGACCAGTGGCTCAGTTCAGATCCCTCTTTACTACCTTGCACAAGTCACTTAACCTGCTTCCTGATCTGTAAAATAAGGAACTCTGAAATCTCTTAAACTATAGCTGCATGGTCCTATAAACTCTTTAGTTTATAATGCATGATTCTGAGCTGTAGAACTACAGAGTATCTTAATTGGAAAAATCTTTAGAGATTCCCCTGATCTAACTCTTTCTTTAAAAGATAAGGTAACTCAGGTGAATCCTAGATAGGTTAAGTGATTTGTCAGATTCATAGATCTTATTTGGAATCTAAGTTTTGTGACTTAATTCTTTGCATTTTCTTCCACCCAGGCTGTTGTGAGGTCCTTAGAGATCTTAAGGTCTGTCTTCTGTTGAAGATGATAGCTTCCCATTGAGTAAGGAAATAGGAAAAGGACCATCCCTTTATAAGATACCAAGACTTGCTGTGCTTAATGTTGACAAGGTGTATAAAATGAAATGATTGGTGTAATTTAATGATTGCATGTCAGTCTCTGACATCTATTTACAATGTTTCCTTGAAGCCCTCTTTTATGCCTATAGTGCTGCTGAAAATTAAAAACTCATTCAGTCAAGGATCTCTAACCAAATTAGAATAATTTGTGAGCTAAAGTCATTTGGTTGTATAGCCCGAACAGGTCAAAACCTCATTGTGGGAATAAATGATCAAATTGTCATTTGACTAGGGTTAAAAGTTTATGTCATGCTATACAGATCTAGAATAAGACTTTTGTGTACCCTTGGCAAAGTTTGAAAATGGAGAGTGTGTACATGAGTGTGCACGTACACACGCATTTTCACACATATGGCTTGACCTTTATCACAAGTTCCTACATATCAGAAATACTGATATTTCCCTGCCTTACAATGTATTGATTTATTAAAAGTAGTATTTAAGTTTCCTATACTTTGCCTTTCATATTCACTTAATTAGCAACCACAGTGATCTAGTTATGGTCAGCTGTGAACTTTTTTCATCAGGGATTTTACCTTATAATAATGGCATATTGAAGTTTTTTTAAAGAAATTAATGGATGAAGATAA
This sequence comes from Pseudochirops cupreus, assembly GCA_028627135.1. Lineage (NCBI taxonomy): Eukaryota > Metazoa > Chordata > Mammalia > Diprotodontia > Pseudocheiridae > Pseudochirops > Pseudochirops cupreus. Next base: position 131,928,289 of record CM053580.1, read on the forward strand.
ATGCACTATCTTCTAGAAAATAGCCTTTATTGCTAGTTTTTCCATAAAGTGGCTGTCATCACGCAAATGAAAAGCAGTGGCATCATATAATTTTTAAAAAATCATTTTTGGCCTTCCATATTCATTTTTTGTTTTTATTTTAATATTTTAATCATTTCTATTTTAATATTCCTAAAATTCTTGGATTTCACAGTATTTCAGAACAAAGTAATAAACCCCCATTGTTAAACTGGCTCAGAAAAGCTGTCCAATTTCTGCCATCCTGTCCCCTCTCTACAGGGTACTTCATAACTGTACCTTACTATTCAAGGCATTAGCCTAATCTTATCTTTACTGTTGTCTCTCTAGTTATACTTTCCCTGGGTTAGGGAGCATAACTGTAAGTCAGTCAGTCAATCAGCATTTATTAATCATGTGATTTGGCTAGCCTGGTCACTATGCTAAATTCTCGGGATACAAACCAAGATAAAAGATAGTCCCTCTTCTATGGGAGTCTCCAGTCTAATGGAAGAGGCGGCCCTAAAACAACTACGTACAAACAAGTTATATACAGGATCAAGTGGAAATGAACAACGGAGGAAAAATCACTTGAATTAAGAGGGTTTAGAAAGGCTTCCTGTAGAATGTGGGATTTTAGCTGGCTCTTAAAGAAAGCCAGGGATACAAAGACAGAGATGAGGAGGCAAGCATTCCAGGACCAGAGTTAGGAGGCCAGTGTCATTTGATTACAGAGTACGTGATGGTAGTGTAAGGTGGTATTGGTGTTAGTATAAAGTTAAAGAAGATTGGAAAGGTATATGTGGGGGTGACAGGAGGTCAGTTTATGAAGGGCTTTGAACACCAAGCAGGGTTTTATATTTGAACATAGAAATGATAGGGAGACCACTGGAATTGATTAAGCAAGGTGTGAGTGACATGATCAGACCTAAATTTTAGGAAGATCACTTTGATAACTTGGTGGAGTATGAATGGAGGGAGGAAAAACTTTTGGCTAGGATACCAGTTTGTAATAGTCCAGGTATGAGTTAATGTGGCCCTACACCAGGGTAGGTGGCATTGTCAGGAGAGGATGTATGTATACAAGAGATATTACAAAGGTCAGACTGATAGACCTTGGCAACACATTGAATATGGAAAATGAGGAATAAAGGATGATACCTTGATTGTGAGCCAGGATGACTGAGAGGATAGTGGTACTCTTGACAGTAAGAGAGAAGTTTGGAACTAGGAAATGTTTTAGGGGGAGATATAATGACTTTAGTTTTGCTAGTTAAATTCATAGGAACTGATGAGATCATTAAATAAAATGGTACAAGAGAAGAGGGTGCAAGTTCCTGTGGGACACCCATATTTAGCAGGTATGACGTAGATCAAGATCCAGCAAAGGAGACTGAAAAGGAGCAGTTATTGGTAGGAAGAAACTCTGGAGAGAATAGCATCCTGAAAACCTAGAGAGAATGTCAAAGAGACAGGGTGATTGATGGTGTCACAGGCTGCAGAGAGGTCAAGAAGGATGAGGATTGAAAAAAGGTTATGACATTTGGCTGCTCAGAGACTGTTGGTAACTTTGGAGAGAGCAGTTTTGGTTGAATGACAAGGTGAGAAGCTGGACTGTAGAGAGTTAAGAGAGAGGAAAAGAAGTGTAAATGCTTACAATAGGAAGGACCTATTCTAGAAGACCTTCTTAAGGAGTTTAACTATAAAAGGGATGTGAGACATGGGATGAAGCTGGCAAGAATGAATGCATCATTTGCGGGCTTTCAGAGGAAGTACATACAGACATGTTTATAGGTAGCAGGAAAACAGCCAGTAGACAGGGAGAAATTGAAGTGAAGTGAGAGCATGAAGATAATAGAGGGGGTAAATTACTGCAAAAGATAGGTTTGTATGGAATCACTTGTGCATTTAGAAGACCTAGCCTTAGTGGGAAAAGCCACCTCTTCCTGTGATAGGCTTCACACAAAGTTTAGCACAGTGCCTGGGAGGCACTTGACAAATGTTTATTGATTGATGTAATGCTGGAGGAGGAAATAGGAGTAGAAAGCATCTAGGTGATATGAAATAGAGAGGAGAGAAGGAGGATCACTTGGCAGATGACCTCTGAGGCAAGGTCTTTAGCTCAGAGAGTAGGGGACAGGAAGTCATGGGAAATTTGAGAAGAGTTAAAAAGGTTTCGAAGAGTTGCTATGATGAATGGGATAGTGAGTTGATTAGGGAGGTACAGAAGGATTGCCTTGTAGCAGTGAGAACTCAGTTGAGGTTGTGTAACATAAATTTGTAGTGGACCTAGTCTGCATGGTTTTGTGATTTTTCTCTAGCTTTGTTCATCAGCATATGTGGAGGAGCAAAGGCAGCAAGTAGTGGGAATGATCCAGAGCCAAGGCTTGTCAGGGCAAAATTGATGATGCTGTAAGTGGATAAAGGGACTCACTGGAAGAGGACTTTGTAGAATTGAGCTCCTTTGCCAAAGGATCCAGATAGTGAAAGGAGGATAGTGTCAACAGTGCAGGCATGATGGTCTAGGAAACAACGGAGAGGTCAAGGGATTGGTAGTCATGGTGTGGACAAAGAACGAGGCAGAGGGAGAGGTGAAATGACAATAGATTGTGATCAGATAAGGAAATTTCAGAGATCATTAACAGAGAAGTGGAGTATTTGTGGGTGATGGCAAGATTAAGGGTATGAACGTTTTTGTGTGTGTCTGGGGTGATGTGGAGGATTAGGCCATGGGAAATAAGTAAGTTGAGGAACTATGAGATTAGGATATAGCTAAGCCACAGTCATATATGTCCCAATGTCTCTCAGACATCTCAAACCCTAAGTCATATAAGTATCTCAAATTTAACATGTCTGAAACAACTTATCTTCCTCCACCGAGATCTTCCTCTTCCAAATTTCCCTATCACTATGGAGTACACCACCATTCTCCTACTCATCTAGGCCCACAATTTCAGTGCATTCCTTGACACTTCGTTTTCATCCAATCAATTCATGACCAAATCTTGTTGTTTCTGCCTTCACAACATCTGTTGTGTATGCCCTCTCCTTTCTACTCATACAACCATAACCATAGTTCAAGCTTAAATGAACTATCTCCTGGACCACAGCAATAGTTTTCTGACATTCCTGTTTCAGGTCTTTACCTGCTCTAATTCATCTTCTTGTCAGCTGCCAGGATGATTTTTCTAAAGTGTAGGTCTGATTTTGTCACCCCTCCCTATTCCATGAGCTCCCTTTTCACATAACCTGCCCTTTCTTACCTTTGTGGTCTCTTACATCTTCCTTCCATGTATTCTACATGTAGTGACACTGGCCTATTTGGCATTCTTAAAACATGGCATTCCCCTCTTTGCATTGGCAGTCCTTCATTCCTGGAATGCTTTGCCCCTTTACCTCCATCTCTTAGTTTCCCTAGGTTCCTTCAGAATTCAACTCAGATCCCAGGAAAGGTGCCTTTCCTGGCTCTTTCCTCCTGCCCTCCAGCTGCTGATGCCACTTCCTTCCAGATGACTTCATTTTTATGCTATATATCTTATAGGTACCTCCATAATTACATGTTGTCTTCTGCATTAGAGTGTGTACTCCCTGATTGCAGGGATTCTGGTTGGTCTTTTGGTTTTTGCCTTTCTTTGTATCCCCACTGTTATCCACGTACCTGGGCACATATTAAGCACTTCATCAATATTAGTTGACGGAGAGGCTTGCTGCCTATTGGCGAAGATAAGTATATGATTTCAGAGCCCTCTGGCTGGACCTCAGGCTGTTGGAAAAAGAAAAAACCGAGATACTGAATGAGGTCGTTGAAGCATTTTAACTCTTCTCGATACTGCATCTTTCAGCCTGTAGGAAAGTGAATTCTTTATATGATTGCTAGATTCTGCTCTCAGTGATTATTGTGGGAATATTTGAGTGATAACATGTAATGACATTGGTAATTCAAGATGTAGCTGCAGTATATCAGAATACTCTTATAATTTGTTGTTCCTATACCTCAATTGAAAGTTATTTAGCTTATCAATTTGTAGTAGTACTCTAACCATACCTCTTAATGATTTTTAGTTCACTGATGTTCTTTTGATATGGTTATTCAATAAAATGTAACAACAAAAGCACCTTAAAACCTCTTTGAAAAAAAAAAGACTAACAAAGGAAAAAAAGGTAAATTTTCTTAGATATTCTTTTCTGATGTTGAATTATTGACTTTCTGTTTTCAAAATGTATTTATTCAACAAATGTGAAATGTACTATTATAAGTTTTTCAAAAATTTCCTTACTGCATTTGACTATTGAAAATGTCTGAAGTCACTGACTTCTTGAAAAGTATTCAATGAAACATACTTTAATTTGAAGAAATTCTACGTATCTCAGTGAGACAAGTATTCAGAATGCATTTCATTTAAATGAATTTTTGCGGGGGGAAATTAGTTTTCAAAGCTACAGTAATCTTAATGATGAGCTGCACAGGGGAAGGAGTGGAAAGAATGTCAGCAGGAATTGTATGGCTAGAAAAAAAAGGTGGATTAGTCACAAAGCAAGAAGGAAAGAAAACTGATGGTTAACCCATGTGTTATATTGTCCAGTCAATGTGAAGAGATCTAGCGAAACCCACAGAATGGGTCCTTGTGGCAGATTCACAGAAGAGCATAGACAGGATCATCAGAGTCTTAATTGTTTCTTAATTGACGTAAGATTTTGCTCTTCTCTTGGATAGGTACAGCTGCCTTGGAAGAAGATGCACAGATTCTAAAAGTTATTGAAGCATATTGCACAAGTGCCAAGACTCGCCAAACACTCAATTCAAGTAAGTTTAAACATAGAGTTGTGTTGATGGACTTGGTACCAGGAGATGTTCAGTAGTAGAGTAAGCTGTTCAATAGTAGAGGCAGAGCAGCCCCCGGAGGTAATTGGTGACCACTGGCCAGATGTCTGAATTGTTTTTGGAGCTTGGATGTCTTCACATGTAAAATGAGCATCCTTCACTGAAGTCTTGAAATTATTTAAAGGGATCTAAGTTATCTGTAATAGAAGAACTTGGTGTGACTTCCTGCATAAGCCTCTATTTAGAAGTTATTTTAGTTTGAAGAAAATCTTTACTGGAACATAGTGAAGAGAGAGAGGTAACTAGGGAAAACACTAGTATCTTATCTCAGTCACATGAACTATTACTCGTGGTGAGTAGAAGTATCTTCCAACACATTTTTTGCTGAATAAAAAGTAATATTTTAGGAATTGCTGGCAAAATAATTTATTAAGCAGAATGAAAATAAGGTTACTTGAGGGTTTTTTTTTAATAGCTTGTGTAGTAACACCCTCATATAGTGTTTTGTGGTTCATAAAGCATGTTTCACTTTAATTTGTAAGGTGATTTGACAATATAGAAAAAGGTAGTCATTAGATTCCAGTATCACCTTAGTTTACTTACGTTGTTATGTAGCTGCTAGTACTTATCTCCAGACAACTTTTACATGCAGTAGCAGGGTTGAGGAAGTTTTTCTACTTTTCTCTTCCACAGTGTTAATGGAAATGTAGTAAAGGTAGATAGAGTGCATTATTTTTGTTTAGAAAAAGACCTAATTTTTATTCCTGTTTTCACCATTTGGCTGATTCTGAACAGACAGTAGTTACTTTGAGCCCAGTTCTTTTCTTCTGGCTTTGGCTTTATAGTGTATAATAATAATGCAGCCTAGTAGCTGGATAGAAAGCAAAGGCCTGCTTTGACTGTTCCTGTTCTTAGAGGAAGCCAAATTCTCCTATCTGTGGGTAAACCAGCAGAGGGGACTGACAGTTTTATAGTACCTTGGCATCCAGTTTTTGGTTTGGAAAATTGTGCTCAATGCATTTTAGAATCTTCCCTGAATAATTTTGTAATGTTCTTTAAATTGTGTGTTTTTTAAAATTCCACTTAGCTCAGTACATAGCTATTGAGCACCTAATTAATTTAATTAATTTCTGGAACTTAATGTTATTGTTTGCCCGTTACTTTTAAAAACTAGCAATTGCATTCTCATACTTTTTAAAACTGGAATTATTTTTTTCTGTATCCTGATAACAAACTAAAAAAGATCCTTAGAAAACCTAAGAGATTGCAAAAGAGATTTTTAAGTTCAAGACCAGGTTCCACGTTTAAAACTCTGCTTTACAGTAGACTTATGTCTACCTTACGTGGGCTTTCAGTGTATTTCACAAAGATAGTGAGGATTAGATTGTTCTATTTGATGTTTCAGTGTTTTTAATAGCTGGTTTTGAGTTTCTACTAACTTGATTTCATCTTTTACTAAGATTTCTTCTGAAGGCCATATTATTTTATTATTATTCTACCATTTTTTTCATATAAACTAAAATAAAATTTGACTGCTGCCAACATATATATTTTTATATCGGGATAGTGATTAAAATTCATTTGACAAATGTTTTTTTAAAATTTGTGGATTTTCATTTGCTTAAGCTTGTGTGTTATTGATGTAAAGTATTATTGGTATTTTCACATGTAATGATTACATTTTTAATAAAGTATAATCCACACCCCAAATAAACAGCATTTATCTATAATTAATCTCACTAAACCAGACAAATATTTGTTAGGATTCCATGGAGTTTTTTTTGGTTATGGCAAAGTCTGCTTGGGGACATACAATTTATTATAATATTCAGAATCCATACAATTATCTGTTTTTTTATATCATCTAAATCTTGCGATTTATAATGAACAGATCACAATTCTAGTTTTGATGCCATCTTGACTTTTGGTAGATTACTTTTCATCATTCACTTTCCACCCAGCGAATTAGAGATTGAAATGCTTCTTAAATACTTTAGGAATCCTTTGGGTTCCCGGAAAAAAGTGCTGTGTACTAGACCTGAGTCTAACAAGAATCAATTAACCATTTAAAAATTATTACTGAGCTATTAGTTTTAAGCTTTTCCTGTGCTATGGAGACTTTAACCAGCCACCAAAATTGACTAGTTTACACTTTGTTTCTTCTGTATATTCTCTATGGCAAAAAGTATTTGAGGTGATGCAGAAAGTAGCTGAAGGAAAGACAGAAATCCTGGGTAATACACAGATGTGTAATTAGCCTTTGAATAATCAAGAATTAACTGTCTATATATAAATTGTTGAACAAAAGTATTAAAAATTAATTATAGGGATTTTTTAGAATGAATAAAATAATACAGTAATGGTTCCTTAGATGTCAGAAAGTTACTGGAATATTAATCTTCTTAAAAACAGTTTAAAACTCTTCAGTTTCAAATATTTCTTAAGAAAAAATTTTAACTAATGATCTCCGAGAAATGAAGTCACATGGGATTGTATTTTCTCTAGTGCGAGATGTATTTTTCATAGTTATGAGATGTTGCTATAGAACATGCTCATGGCTTTGCTGCTTCTGGCTGCCTGGAGGGGATTGACTGACTACCTGTAATTTGTACACACCTACCCATGTGCTACTTTGCCTCTCTGTAATGTATTTCCATTATTCTTGTACAAGAAAAGCATTGGACATCTGCCTTATTTTATTTTGTTCTGCTTAAATTAGTAATCAGAATACTCAGGACTGCTATAAAAATAGGCTTTTATTTTTGAGACAAAATAGTGATGGAGATGTGATGTGGTGGGTTGGAGCTCTTATGCTTTTATTTTGGGACCAATTTTCCTAGACAACCTGATCATATTCAGTGTTGGGGAAAGTATCTGTTTTAGCTAAAAGATTAGTAAATGTGCCATTTTAAATGAAATATGTGCACTGCACATTATTAAAATCAGTTTATGAACATGGAGAAACTTGTAAGCTAAAACTATATATCCTGTTAGTATCTGTTGCTGGGGAATAATAGCCACCCACCTCACAGCATCTTACTTCTAGTTTTCAACAAAATGGTCCTCTGCTTATTCTTGTCAAGGTTTGGAAGCTGAATTAACTTTGGTGTGACCAAGAGAAGGAGCAAAGAGACAGTTATCCCCATGGAAGACTGTTACAAACAAAAGGAGTCTTTTTGTTTAACTTGGGGTGTTTGTACCACTGGAGGATTCTACCTTGCTTACTTACCTCTTTCCCAGTTTTTTGTGCTTCTCTATCACAATTGCCTGGGCAGCTGTACTTTAACCATCCTCTCCTACTGCTCCTGGGCAGGGGGCGGGGTGGAGGCGGTCTTTTCTGTTCAGCCATTTTGTTCCTACTTGCTCTCAGTGTCCTTCTTTTAACATTAGCAACTTTGCTGCACACTTCTTTTCTTGATTCTTTTCTTTGGCGACAGTGCTCCCAATCAGGGTTCACATCCTAGTTAATAGAAGCACAAAACGTTTATGATGCAGCCACCTCCCATGGCTTTTGGTTTTGAGTATTTCTATTGGCTTAATTTTCATGAATTCCAGTAAGGAGCTCGGCAACACCCACACAAAGTATGGCATGGGAGGTGGGGAAAAGAGAGGGAAGTGGACTCTTGTTTAATTCCTTTCTCCAATCTGAAATTTTTACAGTGGTCATATTTGAGAAGGTAAGTTTAGGCACACACACACACCCCTCCCATTCATTATGATGACTACTTGTGATTTCTAGTCTTGGCAGAGAGCTAGCTGAAGAAGTAAGGAAGTAAGTCAAAAATATTTTAAAATTATTTTGCAGCCTACCAATCCGTCCCTTTAATGACTGGGACACATTTTAATTAACCATTTTTCTCTGCACAAATACTAAGTGAGACAGACTCATTTGTTGTGTATAATAAGATTTTAAATGTTATTGGTTAATGGTCAAACATTTATAGAATTGTCTTTTGTAGTAGAACTTAATTTAATATTTTTAAAGACTCAGAAATGAATAACAGTTTTAAAAGTAAGTTTAAAAATTATTGTGCTCTAGTTTTATTCTTAAAGATATGATCTAGTTTTATTTTTCTAGTCTTTATTCTGTTATGCTTAGAGTATGAAAACCCAGGCAGAAATAAGGATAGATAAGCTTTGATGCCTTTTTTTGTTAACAATATTTTCTCTTTTCCTTCTCTTCCCATCACCTTTTTTGCTTTCGTTTCATGTTTTTTGGTTGTGGCTACTCCTGTATGTTCTCCTCCTCATCCCACCTCTGCCTATCCACATCTGCCATTTCATTTCACCCATACATCCTTAGCATGGCAAGGCACTGACCTGATGCATAATCACGTCTTGGCTGATGATGACCAATCAAGTCTAGACTCCTTGGGTCGTCGCAGTAGCCTTTCTCGTTTGGAGCCTTCAGACCTCTCGGAAGACTCTGACTATGACAGTATATGGACAGCCCATAGTTACAGAATGGGTTCTACATCTCGTAAGAGCTGTTGCTCATATATCTCTCACCAGAACTAATGCACTTCTGAGCTTTTCTTAACAAATGCTTGTTGTATCACAGCCTGCTTTTCTTAGATGTTTTCTCGCTGTTCCTCGTCTATTCTTAATGTGATATTTTAACGACTTTTGAGAGCGTTTCTGATATTTCCCATTGTACATGGTGGAGGCTTGATTGCCAAATTTAAATGCACATCCAAATACCTGACTACTGAAGGAAGACAGTATATTCACTCAAGGATATGCTTGAGCTGGTTTTTTGTCGTTGTTGTTGCTGGGTTTTTTGTCGTTGTTGTTACTTTACTATTACTGATAGCTGTTGATTTGTAGCTCCCAATGGTTTGTTTTTTGACTATGTCAGTGTAGCAACTGTTTCCTTTTTTTGGATACAGTAGTGTGAACGTTTTGTATTTTGTACTGAAACCATACCGGTTTGTGCTCTCAGTGCCAGCAATATGGAGACTCTTTTTAGCCTTATTATGGTTGAATTTTCTATGTATGATAAACACACAGATTAAGTAGACATAGAATAAAATAGCAGTGAGAAAGATAAAAATGTTCAGTGAAAGAACTACAAAATTAATTCGGGTATCCATGGATCTGAACAATCTGCCAAGAGCATTTGATAATCATTGTGAGCCTTCTTTACACTGCTAGCATAGTTTTTTGCCTTGACAGGTATGAATGAAGAAGGATCTACTTCCTAAGTTGAGGTTGCATCTTCACTCCACAGAACTCCATGCTTCATGGTGTGATCCTAGGAAGACATTATTTATGTTCATCCTGATATTTCCTGTTTGGCCATAGTGTGAAAGTTCCCCAGGTGAAGATGTTGTGAACTTCATTAAGTGCCCAGTTGTTGCAAAGCATTCCCTAGCCCTTCCCTTAGGCGGCCACCCCCACTGACCCAAGTGAGAACAATTCCTGCCAAATAGTACCAGGAAGTGGGTACACACATTGCCAAAAATTGAGGTTCTGAAAGCTTACACATTTAGCTTCGAAAGTCATAGGTAGACGGTGCTCAGGCTGGCCTTTGGTAGGTGTACTTAAGAGATCAGATGCTTTGGCTTCAGTCATAGCTTTGGCTGCACCCTGGACATATGTATTTATTGTGTATGTAATAGCCATGAACACACATTTATTTGTTTTCAGCAATCAACAGCAGTGAAACCTTATTACAGCAATCCCATATGTATGCAAAATCCTTCCTGTAATGGGATGTTTAAGGCTGTTTTCAAGTCTGAAGGTTGCCATGCAGTTCACAATTAAGAAAAAATATTTTTAGAACTTAACAAAAAGAAAAAAAAAAGAAAATATTCCTCAGTCTTGGGATTTGTTGTAAGAGGGTTTCACTGGCACCACTCAGACTCTAATTTTTGCTTTACACAGAACTGAATGTGATAGCACTGTTACATTCAGTTGTAGCTTTCAAATCTGCATCTGGGTCATCACTAGAGGGAAATTTGTGTTCTCTTCAAGTGATAATGTATTTGGTGTCTAAATAGAACCATAGTGTTGTTTTAAGTATTTACTGAAATCAGCATCAGGAAACAAAATGCCATGATAAATGAAGAATAACATTTGAGTATTTTCATTTCTTCCTTTCCTTAGGGTGGCTGTAATTCCAGGTGACTGTAATCTGCCTCTCCCTTTATCTCCCCTCCAACCCCCCAAGCATATCTGCACATGCACAAATCTATGGATTCAGTGTCCTGGTTTTCCTTTTTTTAATAGAGCTCTAGCACAATTTATACATTTATTTCTTTCCTGGATGGTGGAGTCTGTTGCTCACCAGCCCAAAGGTGCTAATGAATCTCTGCCAGACCTGAGAAAAATCCAATAGACTTAGCACTTCATGCTTTAATGTGATGAGTTGATTGTACAAGGAAGGTGAGTCTTAATGAAATAATTTAGCAAAGCTACTCATCTAAGAAATTTCAGTTGGCTTCAGTGTAGCCACTGATGTATTTATTTTCCCATATTTTCTTATTTTAAAAAAGGTTGCCAATACAAATTGAAAAGTTCACCAAGAAAATTTTTTTTTCAATAATCCAGAGTCCTTTATTCATATTCCAAGGTGACTAGGTTTATGTATGCAGTTAATTCACATAGAGAATTGAATTTTTCTAAGAAAGTTGACCATACTAAAACATATGTGCTCACTTTATAATGGAATGAATTTAGAAGCAATTTAGTTTTATTTTAATTTTTATATCATAGTTATCATTTTATGATATTTAACTTGTGGGGCAATATTTATTAACGCTTTCTGCATTGTTTCCAGGGCCATTACTTAGACGAACTCTGTTATATGTCTGTTTAACTATGTAACTGTACCTACAATATTGAAATACAGTTCCTGCACTTGAATTTTTCTTTATAATACTAAGGAACTTTTTGGTAATAGAGATATAAAGTTTTTATTGATGCTTTATGCACCAAAATCTTTCTTTATTGTAGAAATTAATTAACATCATTATGGTGATTTTTTTGGTGGAAGCTAAGATCACTATAGAGTACGAAAAATCCAGTGGAGTGTTTTTTGTTTGGGGGGTGTTTTTTGGTTGTCCTTTGGGTTTTTAATTTGTTTTGTTTTTGTCTTACACCATTAACTGTTGTGAACTGGTTTAAAAGTATTAGTACTGCAGGCTTTAACAAACTAACAAAAAGATATACCAGTGTGGCAATGGTGGTATGCAGTCCAAAGGTTCAGTGTTTCTATTTTTGTGGAACTTAAGCTGATAATAGTACCTTATGTTTATGCAATTCTGTAATCTATGTGTACAGTTAGTATAATAGTGAACAAATGAAGAATATGAATTAGAAGATAGGTGTGAGGCATTGTCAGTACTTTTATACACGGCTGAAATGATGTTTCCAGTGAACTAGTATTTACCACAAATTCACATCATGATCTATTACTGGAGTGTTTTGCATAAAGTTGTCAAAACACAGTAATGTGTATATAGTGACATAAAGCATTGAAATATATATATACATACATATATACATATATATTGTGGATTTCATTTGTGAATGGGAAAAGCCATCTTTTAGTAGGTGACTGCCGTTTGAGAATATGAATTGGATGTATATTTGAATGTTGCATTGTATTGTACAGTATGCATATTATTGTTTGTGGTTGCATATGGCAATGAAGTGTTTGTTTTATAAAAAAAGATATCTGTTATGTACAGTTGAAATAAATTTTGCATTTGCTAGCCTGTGGCTTTTAATATTTAATTGTCACATGGGGGAAAAACAGAATAGCTTAAAGTTTTATATTATTTGGCTGTTCTCCTAAAAATCACATTGTATAAATGAAAGCCAGATGATGAAGCATTTTTTTAAAAGCCCTCCCTGGCAGTAGAGTTTACATTTTCTCAGAGTTAAATATGTTCTAGATAATGCTTGGTTATTCTTTTCAATTTATTTGTTCTTCCATCTATTTCTTTCTACCTTTTTATTTAAAAAAATAATATAACCATTAAAAGTTTTATCTTCTACAGAAAATGTACTTCCCACTCCACCCCAATTTCAATAAATGGAGATGGGAACAATTTTTTAAAAAGAGTTTTTGTGAGACAGAGTCCTTGCAAGTTCTTTCTGACATTGATTAAGAAAGTGGGAGAGAAGAATAAAAGTAAATATGGAGTCACTAAAGGGATGTTAAACTTTGGCCACCAAAAAGAGTTAACATTTTATTATAATCTTACCTGTCAGCTCTGTCAGTGTTAGCAGTGGAGAATTTTTATTAAAGATTAGGTTCCTTGACAAATTAATGAGGTAATACTATCTCATTTTTAAGAAAATAAAGTAGACGAGTATTAGAAATATTAGTATGAGAAGACATTTCATATTTATAATGTGTTAGTAATCTTGCCACTCTTGTAAGGCTCTCTCTGGGCTCAGCTGCATAAACAGCCTCTTAGAAACTTAAGTCTGTTTTAGGCTGTGGTTCTACCACAAGCCCATTTTGAAAATGGGAATTGCATGCTGTTACACCTCTGGCTGTTAAGGAGTTTGGTAAAATATTTTTGTTTTTTAATAGAGTTTAATGAAAAAGTACACTGGACTGCGAGTTAGGCCACAGTGTAGCCTAAGGCAGATTTCTCAAGTTCTCTTAGTTTAGTCATTTGTGAAATAAGGGAGTTGGGCTAGAGGATCTCCAGTGTTTCTTCTTCCTCTGAATTTTTGTGAGTCTGTAATTGATTGTTTGAATTTACGTTTTCCCCCTAAAACCAGTTTGTCTAGGTTTCCATAAATATAGCTTTATAGGATTACGGGTGATGTTTTATCACATAATTTTTGGCATTTTCTGGGAGAGTGATTTTTAATTCTTCTGTTTAATACAAATTTTTTGGGGGGGAAATCACCATGACAACATCTAAAAAGACTAATTTTAATTCTTTTTTTAAATTTATCATTTTACAAAGTACTTTCTCAGCTTGTCAACTTTTTAAAAGTTTGTCTGAGTAAGAAATTAACCATTGACTTGTCAGTGTGACATAATAATGGCTGTTTTATAACTTACCTTATGTAGCACTTTAAATGTTTACAAATAATGAAAATTATTACTCCATTAATGAGCTCAAATTTAGAATTTCATAGTTTGCAATGCTTCAAGAAATATATTAAGAAGGGGACAAATTATCATTATCATAGGGACTTTCTGGATTAATAATTTAAATCTTCACATAAAAACTTTTCTCCAACCATTTTCTGAAAACTGACATTTAAATAATGACAGTTTTGAAGAATCAAATATCTGTAACTGAAGGAAACATACCGTCAATAGAAGTCCAAGCTCAAGTTTACCTATTGCCTTTCTTATATATACATTCGTGTTCATGTGCACATATGTTTGTACGAAGGCTTTAGAATGCATATGAAGCATACGTAACAGTGGAAGCAAATAGAGTATGTGTATTAATTAGTATCTTTTAGAAGATTTTATTTTTTAAAACAAGATTACTTACATATTACCTATGTAATTGAAAGCTAAGATTTCCTATATTTTAGGGAAATTTTTACTTTCCCTTTAAGAATTCTTGTGGCAAATTCTGTTGTCCCAAAATTTATGAGCACTAGTATTATGTGAGTTAATCCTCACAATACCAGTTCTGCGGGGTAAATTGGTATTGTCATTACATTTACGATGTAAACAAACCGAGGCATAGAGGATAAGAGATTTGAGGGAAAAAACCCAAGACCAAATAGCCACACTTCATCTGTGAAATAGTACTTTAACATGGATCACATAATAGTCTCTTTGGAAGACAAATGGCAGGTACCAGGTACAGGGTTTTTTGTGTTTTTTTTTTGAAAACCATATGGAAAATCTGCATTTAAAAACCAGTTTGATCTAAGCCATTCAGCAGAGAAGACCTAGAAATCTAGGCCATTCCATTTTTCAAAATTTGTCATAGTCTCATGAAATAAATTGAATTGAGCTTGGAAATGTGTATTTTATATAGCAGTCACAGTGTTTTCAATGTGCTGCAGAATGAAGTGATCTTTTTTTTTTTAAAGCTTTTGTTCTCCTATTCTATTTTGAGGATGTATGGCATTACAAATTGAATGTGACAGATCAATACAAAACAAATGCTGTTGTGATTTGAACACAGTGCAGGAATCATCTGTTGGGGATCCTAGGTAAATTGGGTTACTGATAACAGTGGGAAAACCTATGTGGCTTAAGCTTTCTATTCCACATTACGTACTAACTTCATCAGTCTGATACTCTGTATGGATAGAGACTGTTCTCCTGCATATTTGGAAAAGCCATGTGAATCCTATGCACATTTTGGTACAGTTGTAGATAAATAAAAAAATTGAATTCTTCTTATGGTAATGAGACTAACATGTTTTTTTCATGTTAAAGGAACAGGATCCCCTGTAGCCTTTTGAATTTTTTTTTTTGGAGGGGGGAAGGCAAGGCAATTGGGGTTAAATGACTTGCCCAAGGTCACACAGCTTTCTGAATTCTTCATCTGAATTCTGGATCAGGGTGATTTCGAGGAACAAAAGAGATAACTTGTGACACACTTTGATCATCATCATTATTGTTATTATTAATCTAGCAATTTTCCAAATGCTTTCCCCTGTCACTTGTTTTGGCTGCCATTTTCTCTCTTTGCCAGCCTCTTTCCATGTGGTTTTACGGCCCAGCTGCATTCCTATTAGCAAAGTGGAAGATTTCTAGTTAAAAGTGTTGTAGAAGAGAAATTTAGAGATATCTCCTACATCTGCCAGTCTGAGGAATGAAGGACCCAAATTTACGACAAGTCTGGAGAGTTTTTTTTAAAATTAATGCTGTCTGAAGATCACTCTTAGGATTGACCGCTTTTGGAGACAAGATTATAAGGCATAGACTGAATTACCTTTATGGTAACGATTACATGTTTCCTCAGTATATAAAAGAATATTATGCATTTTTTTTTCTGTAAAGGTGGGCAGTGTGAACAAGGCAATAGTTTGCTGTTCTAAACAAAAGTGTGATACACAACTGGAATACAGCATGACATTTTTTCTTCCCAAGAATATTGGGAGGAGGGTCATCCTTGAAATAGCATTTAAATAATTTAATAATAATAAACATACCAGAAAAATAGATTTGGTGTATTTAGAACTGTATTCCTTTCTCATCTGTATAGGATTTAGTTATTTCTAGGTTATCAGATACAGGTCTAAAAACTGTATGTGAGAGCACTGAAATTACTCTGAATGCTTCTGAAGCTTCTTCCCTTATTGTTTTTTTTTTAAAGCAAAATATGACTAGAGTTACTACTGAATAGCACCAAGTGATGTGTTTCAGAGTATACAGCAGAGCCTCCAGATAATCTATGCTAAAGATATGAGTGATTTAAGAATGTCTTTATATAGTGGGAGTATCTTATAAAGTCTCTGAATTTATGTTTCAGTGGTTGCTGAATCCTTCAATTCATTTAGAAGAACATAAAATTAGATACAAGTCACTATGTCTTCTTTGAAGCCAAGAATAATACAGTAACTTTTTGGTTTTATGTAGATTTTTTAAAAATAACATCTAGCACAGTTCTGTGGCCACACAGATTTTTGATAAATGTTCTTCAGGATAAATGATTAGTGAAAACAAATGATGGCAGTCCTGAAATTGAAGGACCCAAAATGAAGCAATTTACATTACTTTCTAAACAGATAGATCTGTATAATTGTTGGGCCACATATTTTTAAAAGTTTAAAACAGCAGTTCTCAACCTGTGGGTCACGACCACTTTGGAGGTCGAATGACCCTTTCATGGGAGTCAGAGGGGTCGCCTAAGACCATCAGAAAACACATATTTCCGATGGTCTTAGGAACCGAGATGCTGCTCCTCTATCCATCTCCAGATGGGTCTGCCCACATGTAGATATGCCCACATATGAGTATTAAAGGGTTGTGGCATTAGGAAGGTTGAGAACCACTGGTTTAAAACTACCACAGTTCCAATTGTGGTAGCTTATTTTCTTAGACAAATAACAGTCTTTCTCAGTCTTACATGTATATAATAATTTTTAGAGGTATGTAAAATTACGAATTTGTATTGTCTCATTGTACTGATACTTTCTAAAGCTTTGTCATAATTGTAATTTTCTTTATTTAAAAAAGATTTAATTGTTGTCATCTCTCACATCTGCCATTTCCCCATTTAAAAAAAAATCTGCCCTAATTTCTTGGGCTTTTCAAAACTCTGCACACTTCATTCCTTCAACATACATTTATTAAGCATCTACTGTGTGTCAAGACACTGTGCTAGATGCTAATTGGATAATCTGTTGATTATATCCAATTTTCTTATTTTTTATTTAGACAATTTTTTATGTTCCTGAGAATTTAGAAAATAATTTATAAGTAACCACTGAAGAAAATTTGATGTTTTTTCCAACTAAAATGCCATAATAGTTCTATACACCTTTTCAGACTTCGTTTTATTTATTTAAAGATTTTAATGGTCATATATATGTGTTGTTTTTTTTAATGTATATTACTATTCCCCTTGTATGTGTATGTTAATTTTTAAAAAAGTATGTACAGCAGATTGATGTTGCTATCAAGGGCAAGAGTATTGCCCAGAGTTTTTTTATTCATTCCCTAATGAATAATCTCTTTTAAATAAATGCCTGTGATCTAGACCATTGGCTTTTCTTTTTCCTTTTCATTCTCAGGGAAGTCTTAGAGGTAGTAGAGAAAGGAAAATGGTGCCATGTTGTGGGGTTAGTTCCAGGTGACATGAGTGCAAGAGACTTGAGATTCCAACAGAAATATCATAGATGATACAAAATGCCTGGCCCTAAGAATTATAGCAGTTGAGATTTTGTAAATGTCAAATCCTTTTCTTTAGTATCAGCACTGTACTTACTTTGAAATTTTTCTTAATAATCCTAGGTTCCCGTAAAGAATCTGCTCCCCAAGTTCTGCTTCCAGAAGAGGAGAAAATTATAGTGGAAGAAACTAAAAGTAATGGTCAGACTGTGATAGAGGAAAAGTAAGATGTTTTCCAACAGTTCAAAGAGGGTTGCCAATTTAAAATTCAATGCCTGCCTGCTACCTCTGCCCCATTCCATTCCCTGGATGGAGCTGTCACTGTCAGTAGTGAAGTTTGATGAGGGTGGGCTTACGGTTATAAAAGTTTTACTGTTCTTCACAGGCTGAATCTTGCTGTGGGTAAGAATTCTGCCATTTACACAAATCAGCTGAGTTTTAAACCCTTCCAATTCAGGTGTCAACATTGTAACATTGGAAAAAAAATTAAGATTTAAGTGTATACCAGGGGTGGAGCACCTGTGGCCTCAAAGCCACATATGGCCTTCTAGGTCCTTGACTGCAGTCTTTCAACTGAGTCCAAGTTTTACAGAACAAATCTTTTATTAAGAGGATTTTTCTCTGTGAAGTTTGGATTCAGTCAAAAGGTTGCATTTGAGGACCTAGATGGCCACATGTGGCCTTGAGATCACAGGTTCCCCTCTCCTGATGGAGCAACATTGATTTATTTAACAAATACCCTGATAGGTACTCTCTTGGCTAAGCATTTTAATATAGCTGGCCAACTTAATAGCAGTATTTAATATGTCAAATTGTATTTTATTTTCAGGAGTCTTGTTGACACAGTGTATGCATTAAAAGATGAAGTCCAAGAATTAAGACAGGTGGGTAACAACTATAACTTAATCATATATGTAGTCAGAAAAATACAATCCTTTATAAACGCACACATACATAGGCATGTCCCTAAATATGTATAGAAAATCATGTGTTCAACTGTTTTTGATGTTTTAAAGAAACATTTCACATATCTGTTAAAAGAGAGTGAGAGAGGGCTCACTAGTTTTAGTTTTTGTTTTTATAAAAAGACCCAAGTCATCCAGCAGTGTCAAGTGGTTCTCTCTAGCAATTTAGTTGCAGCTGGTGACAGCAGAAAAAAAAAGTACCCCTCATCCCAGCTTAGCCTTAGTTAGATGTGTCTTGGGGTGCCCGAATAAGAATGGAAAATAGCACCAATCCTACAAAGAAGTTCCGTAGCTCTTTACACTTACTCAGATTGTTATCCCTCTAGATTAATTGTAATCCCCAAGGGATCATCTACTTGAAAACATCCAATAAAGGAGAACTCATTGTCACCCAAGACAGCCTGTTCCTCTTTTGAGTGAGTGTGCTTTTCTGGTACCGCTTATTCTTTGATAACAAAGGCCTGTTCTGTTCATTTGAGGACCAGCTCTAATTGTTAGGAAGTTTTTCTTTAAATTGAAACTGAATCTGTATCTCTGGAGCTCCCACCCATTTCTTTTCCATTAATCACTTGTCTGCTGTCTGGGAACAAGTAGAATGAGTCTAATACCTTTTCCACAGAATAGCCCTTTGGATTCTCTATCTTAGTCCTACCTTTTCCTTATAAGGTTACATTTTATTATGGTCTAGTGGTCTAGACCTGTGCTTCCATTGGCATTTGAAACTCCCAGTGTTGAAACTATCAGTGCAGATGAGCAACTGTCCTGGAAACTAGTCTCACAGTTACTTAGACTTGCTTGGGGGACTAAGAGGCTAAATGACTTAGCATTATGTATCAGAGGTTTTCCTAACTGTGATACCATTTTTCTATTTATATGAGATTATGTGGGCAGCAGCAAAATTTGTCACAAGATGAAAATTTTGACTAACTAACCACTTATATAATTACTCTTGTCTCAAGCATTTTACCCAGCTTCACTCTAGTATCCTTGCCTGTTCTAGCCCCCTTACCTTCCACCATATTGCCAGTATCCCACTGGTTATTCCTAGGTACTCCAAAAGAAAATAATTTGACTGCAAAAGCATTAAGAGAGGACCTTTAGGAAATAAATGAAATCCTAAAATATTTTTGTAATCTTGATCCTCTTTGACTGTGCTATGAAAATCAAACACATCATCATTCTATCATACAAATGAGGTCTTGGGAAAAATTGAGTCCCTTCAGAATAAATCAGTACTTGATTCATTTTTTGTTCAAACTGTAACTTACAATTCTTTCTCATTTTTTTCAAGATAAAGCCCAATTAAGACTTTTATTATTATCTATTTTGAGAGGATTCACTTGGTGTGGCCTTTTTGTGATACCACTTCTTTTTGAATAATGGCTCTGCTGGGAGATTGCTATGATTTCTTACCCTCCAACTCCAAGTCTTCTCTTCAGGTTAAATATCACAAGTTCTTTCAATTAATCCTCTTTTGATATGGTTTGTAGTTCTTTCACCATCTTTCTCTCCTATCCTGGCAACTCTCCAATTGCCATTGTCCCTTCTAAAATGAAGTCTTAGAAACTCAGCATAATATTTCAGTGCCATTGGTACAGTAGACACTATGCCACTCACTGTAGGCTATCACATTAGCTTTTTTGGCTAGTTATTTCACACTGTTTACTCAGTGCATTTGAAGTCTTTAAAAAATCTAAATCTTTTTCATATGAACTATTTTCCAGACATACCTCCCTCCATCTTGTACAGTACTTGTATGGTTAATTTTTAAAATTTAAATATGGGACTTTTACGAGGGCAACTACATGGTGCAATGGATAGAGTGCCAGGCCTAGAGTTAGGAAAATATATCTTCCTGGGTTCAAATGTGGCCTCAGACTCATACTAGCTGTGTGACCCTGGACAAGTCATTTAATCCTGTTTACCTCAATTCTTC
Source organism: Pseudochirops cupreus (assembly GCA_028627135.1). Classification (NCBI taxonomy): domain Eukaryota; kingdom Metazoa; phylum Chordata; class Mammalia; order Diprotodontia; family Pseudocheiridae; genus Pseudochirops; species Pseudochirops cupreus. Next base: position 131,948,790 of record CM053580.1, read on the forward strand.
ATCTTTAAAATGAGCTGGAGCAGGAAATAACAAAACACTCTATCATTTTTTGCAAATGGGATCCTGAAGAGTAAGACATATCTGAAATGACTGAACAACAACAAAAATGGGATTTTACGTTTTTCCCTATTTCATCTCATTAGATTTGGCACAGTGTTCTAAACTGAGTTTTTGGATCTTCCCTCAATCACCTGAAAGTATTTGTTATTTCTTCCAGCTTGATTTCACCTGGAAATTTTATAGGGATATGATTTGTGCCTTTATCCAAACTATTAACAAAAATGTTGAATATTACAGAGCCCAAAACAGATCACTGAAACACTGCATTGGAGTCTTCCTTCCAAGTTGACATCAACCCATTAATATTTTGGGCGGGGCGGTTCTGGCATTCAACTAGTTTGGAATGCATCTAACTATACTATCACATAACTTTTCCCATTGTTACAAGATGGCATAAGAGACTTTGCCCAATACTTTGTAGAAATCCAGGTTTGTGATTTCTGTGACCTTTGCCTGATCTACCATCTAGTACCAGTGTCAAAAGGGAAAATGAGGTCAATCTAACATTGTCTATTTTTTATAAAATCATAGTCTTCCTTAGTGATCACCCTCCCAAACTATCTTTTTACTGATATGTTCTTTTAAATTTTACCAGGAATGAAAGTCAACCTCACTGGTTTATGGTCTGCAGACTTCCTTCTCTTACCTTTTTAAGAAATTAAGACAATGTTTACTCGTCTCCTGACTTATAGCACCTCTCCCCCTTCTCTTTGATTTTTTTTCAAAAAGTCAACGGAAGTTCAGCCGTCACAACCAAGTTTTTGCAATATCTTTTTTTTTGGTTGTTGGGTTTTTTTTTTGCTTTTTGGAGGGGGAAGGACAGGGCAGTTGGGGTTAAGTGAGTTGCCCAAGGTCACACGACTAGTAATTGTTAAATGTCTGAGGCTGCATTTGAACTCAGCTCCTCCTGACTCCAGGGCCCATGCTCTATTCACTGCGCCACCTAGCTGCCCTTATGGTATCTTGATTATAGGCTTTAGTCTTTCTAAATTAGGTGTTCGAACCTAGGGAGGGCAGTTACGGCACTGCCTTACTATCTCCTTGTTCATGTTGGATTTCAGCTTCCTCTTACCCATTTTTGTCCCATTTTTCTCAGTCTAAAGTTCGCTTTACTTAGAAAAACTGAAGATGAGAAAAAAAAATTGAGGAACAATTCATTCTCCATTTTCTCGTCATCCTCCCATCTGTGCCAGGCAGTGGCCTGATGTTTTTCTTTTATTTCCCTCACAACATAGCTAAAAAGCTTTTCTTTTTTTTTGTCCTTCTCTGCCCCACTCAGTTCAATTTGAATGTTAGTGCTTTTGATACTATTGTACTATTCCTATAGAACCATACCATCTTTTATATTTTTCACCCACTTTTCTGTTTTCTGTACTTTGCTTTTAAAAATCAAAATCATTCAACTTATTCCTGTTAGTTTCCTTATTATCCTATTTGGATAGCTCCTTTTCAGTTTTCAAATATTTCATGTTCGTGACTTTAGAACTTCATTCTGGAGATCTTTCCATCCTTTTAGGGTTATTTTTCCCTCTAGAATTTTAGGCTATAACATCTTACTTATTCTTTCTGGAACCCCTTTGGAGGCATTGATGGGGAGGCTGTTGCTTCAAGGCATCCTTTGACTGAATCCAAACTGCACAGAAAAAAATCCCATTAATAAAAATATTTGTTCTATAAAACTTGGACTCAGTCAAAAGGCTGCACCCAAGAACCTAGAAGACCGCATGTGATCTTGAGGCCTCAGATTCCTCACCCCTGAATTAAAGGTATATATCAGATCATGGCTGTCTTTCCTCTCATTTTCTATCATGAATTCTAAAATGGTTAGTTCTCTTGCATTAGTTAGTTAGTTCTCTTCCTTATTACTAGTACTTTATCTCTATAGCTATCTGCATACACACACACACGCACGCACGCACGCATGCAGCTGAGGACATAAATTTGATTCCCGTATCTCTCCTAAGTTGTTGTCTTCTATGAATTACTGATCCATTTTATTGATATTCTTCCTTTGTTGTATCTACTATACTTTTTAGTGTCTGGCTTGGTAGATTGAAGTAGGCAGTTTCTCCCTACCCCTTCACTTTCTTAAAGCCATTTTGACCAGAGGTTCAAGAAATATGTTGTCGTTGTTGGGTATTTTTGTCTCACCAGTTTTTGTTATGGTCAGTCAGTTCCTGGACTATTGTTCCTATATTTAACCCATGGTTTAGAAATCCAAGTCCTGTTCTCAGATACCATCTTCTTCACTAACTATTGACTTCCCAATTCTGTCTTTCTTTTCTGGTATGTTCAGTTAGCAACAGTAATGAAAACACTTCATATATCCCCAAGCTCTTCATTGTTTTTCCTGGAACCTCTTAATACTCAGCCATGTTTCCTAGGTTTATTTTGGTAGGGTTAATATTATTTCCTCATGAAAATCCCAAGAACTAGGTAGGAAGCTTTCCAACACATCATGGATATTTGCTCCCAGAAAGCAGCTCTGTCATTCATGTCAGGTTAACAAATGACTTTATTGATAGCCCTCGTTATGGAGTTACCGACCACTCCACTTACCTCCTGCTGCCTCTTGCAGATTTGCATGAGCTTTCTTTGGTGTACAAGAAACCTCTTTTGTTCGGAGGATAAAGCTCTATTCTCTAAAGACAGACGCTCACCCACCTATGAAATACCTCCAAATATTCAGTGCTCCTTCTGCTTTTCCTTCCTTCTCTCTGCTGGTTCTTCTACCCTTTAACCAAGCAGAGTTTAGAGATTCCCCTCTGGTTCTTCAGATTCTTTTCCTTTTTGAAGGACTATTTCCATTCTTTCAAGGAAGATTTTATGGTTGAGGTGTTTTATTTTCTTTTGTTCATAAAATAGAAAGTAGAGATAGATTTCTGTAACCCTTTCACCTTCTCAAGTAGGGAGAGCAACATGTAGTTCTTCAAATATAGCTGTTTTTTTGTCTTTAATAAAAACTCAAACTTAGCCCATCCTACTCAGGTGACTGCAAAATTCCTCTTGCTGTAAGTGAAGTTCATTTTGGCAATGCTTAGTCATGGAGCCTCTTGAGTGCAGCTTGCTTTTTATAGTAGATGTCGTTAAGCTTTCTTTGATTGGCATTTAGCAGCTTCCTTCCAAAAGCCTCAGTGAAGCAGAAGCTACTTTTGTTGTCAGTCAGAAACAGAACTCCCTACCCCTTTTACTTCCTTATTTTTTCCTGTCCTCTTTCCACAATTCACAGATCCTCTGCAGCTGAAAAATACCAAGCCAAAAGGTATCTGAAGTGTATCAGAGAAGATCAGCTCATTAACTCTGATGGTAGAATCTCTAGCTCATTTGGATCCTGAGAGGATAAAATTTAAAGCCACTGGGCTCACATGAAACAATAGGACACTGAGCACTGTATCAGAGAAACTATTAGGAAATGCCAACTTACTTGGTTTATGTAACCTCATCTTCATCCATTTCTTAAGCTTAATGAGGGTGTGTCACTCTTGCCCCACAGAATTATTTCTCCCCAGCCCCAACATTTCAGAGAAATCATACTCACTTGGCAAATTAGTCATGTGGACAGGTACTTAACCTTCATCATTGCCTTTTAAAAGAACTGTTATTTCCCGGTATGTGTTACATTGTGGCCTCTTGTGCCTATTTCTACAGTCAAAATAGAAGAAATGGCATTTTACTTTTGGAGAAAATAGTAAACTTTATTGCTTGTTCCCATTGTTTTCTCACTAGGGCCAGATTTATAGTCTTATCTGAGAATGAACTATATTATTGAACAGCCATTCCATTACTCACAGTATGGCACATCATTACTTTGATTCCTTTGCAAAGTGCTTGTTGGTCATTGTGAACAGGAAAGGAGCAGGATGTAGGCACATGGTATATCATCTTATTTTCTGCCTTCTTATGATGTATACAAATGTTCGTTTACAAAAAAAGAATAATGAGGGACATTAGGACTATTTTCCTTCGGTGACATGTTTTGGATCCCAGTGGCAGTTGTACATAAAAGAACACTTAAATGAAGTTTCCATTAGGCACTTCTCTTTTATGATGCCAGGAAATTATGTAAGCTCTTTTGGAGTGTTGAATAAATATATTGCATCGTAACAACACTAGAATCTGCACCAGACTTTCATGAAATGAGTTGTTGGAATTCTTTTCTTGGCAGCATGTATTTTGGGGAAGGAAAGTTCTGTTCAGTGCTGAAAATAAATTAACATGTCATCTGTTTTTTTTTTAACAGGATAACAAAAAGATGAAGAAATCTTTAGAAGAAGAGCAGCGAGCACGCAAAGACCTGGAAAAGCTTGTAAGGAAAGTCTTAAAGAATATGAATGATCCTGCTTGGGATGAAACCAATTTATAATGAACTTGCCTTTTTTTCTTTCTGTTGAAAGACCAGTTATTTAGACCAAGCTGGGGATGCCTTCTGACATGAGTCAGTATTACATCAAGCCCACTGCAAAGCAGGATTTAACTGGATGGAATGGTTATCTTTCCTGTTATATGTATAGAAAAGATCTTGTTTATCTTGTGTATAGAAATGATAAAATCATTTAGTGAAGAGTTCATATGTGATGATAAGAGACCATGGCTCCCGAACTGCGTTAAATTAAATTTGTTAGCATCTAAATTACCTCATTTTACAAAAAGTGCAGTGACTGACTAAAAGTTCATGTTTCTCATCAGTGACTTTTAATTGAACATATATAAATATATACATATGTATATATTTCTTGTAAATATCTATAATTTTTAATGCATACATGGTTGCTGTATCTGGGCTGACACCATGCTAGAATTTCCTTTCCTCTTATCTTTATGGTCACAAGGGTTAGAAAGCATATTCATACATTCATCTTGAGTGGAAGATCAGAATGTCTAAATCCTGTTCATAGTTCATCCTTTTTGTTCCAAGTTACCCTACTTACATCACAGTATGAAAAGTACATTCTCTTCTAGTACACTTGAGTAATTTAACCTTATTTATACCTGTCCAAACGTTAAAGTAGCTTGTAAGGTTTTTGCTGAAAAGAGTATTAAGAATATTAAAGCTGCAGAAGTTCTGAGCCCAGGATCATTCATCTGTCTTAAGTGAAGAGCCCACGAGTCATATGCTTATTTGAGAAACTGACGCACTCCACAGCTGTGGCCAATTAAAGATATATGCAATTGTCTCCTTTGTCTAATTACTGTATCAGTGATTATTTACTATATTTTTTGAGATCACACACAGACTTTTATGTATAGCTTGTTAGCAACTTGATGAAGTGCACTGTCCTCCCTCCAAAAAGAGGAATCTAAAACCAGATTATGTAAATAAAATGTATTATTTATTATACAATCACTGCAGCCAACAAAAACAAATAGAGGTAATATTAGGAGCTAACATTCATGGGTAGGGTTTCTTTATTAGGATAGTCCAAATTCTGTGAGATCTATTTTTCCATCAGGATGCAGCAAATGTTAGCACAGTGCTCTGTGGGAGAGGTTTACCCTTCTCTGGCAAGTATAAAGCAATATATACATTTTATGTCCAGGCAACTGAAACTTTTAAGGTTTAGACTTTCCCTCTCTTCCTTTCCCTCCCCTTCTGCACACCCTCTGTATAAACTACAAAGCTAATGGGGAAAGGGAAGTCTGGGATTATATTTGCTTTTCTGAGCCTTTCTGGCAGCCTCAGTCTTGCATTTAAAAATCTTACCAGTGACTTGGAGTAGATGAACGCCCTGCCTAAAGCATAGCCACTTTCTGTTCTGCTTCAGTGATATAAGACCTATGATCCCAGGAACTTCAGTGTTTCATATTTCATGCAGATTATTTCCTTTTTTTTCTGATTAAGTCAGTTTTCAAATGAAGTGAATTTTTTCATAGAGCATGTACAAAATCTTTTTTAAGAGGCAAAACCCTGCAATGCTGTATAGTAGGAACTCTTGGCAAAAGAATCAGAAAGGGTAGCTAGCCTCTGGCATCAGAAAGATATCAGGTATAAATTGTAGCCTGTACCCAGGAAGGTGATTGATGGAATGTAGGAATTTTCTGAATACTAGGCATAAGAAAATGGGAGCATTTCCCCCATAAAAATACCTGTAATTCTCATATACTAATTCCCTTTGAAATGGCAGCTTTAAAAGGATTTGGATATCTCCAATAATTATGGTTTCTTCTCATTGTCATCTTATTAAAAGGTCCTAATTTGTTTAACTCATTGGCACAGTTAATCTTCTTTTGAGAAATATCGTACACACAGACCTTTTGGTGTGGTATAGAATCTGTCATTGATCTAATTGATGAGAAAAATGGGGGCTGGGGAATAAGAAAATTTTGACCTTCTGATTCAAGATTCAGAATTTCCAACAAGCTGTAGTTCACATGGAATGCAGATACAATGATGAAAAATTTCAGGTTTTTTTACTTAGGAAGTTTTCTTAAAGGTGGATTTTGTTCCTTAATTACTTATGGTTAGAAGGACATTGCAAAGAAAAACAATACAAAGGAGGAAAGTATTTAAGTTTGCCTTCTTTAGCAGATTTTAACTCAGGAACAACTTTGATCTGATCTTCTCTCCATCACTTTGTAAAAGGTGGTATCGCTGTGTCTCTTTGCTGAGAGATATAACATCTGTCCTAGCTGAAGAGCTACTCTAGCCGACAGCATATGCCAGGATAGATCTCTTACAGAACATGCCTTAAATAGTAGAATGAAGTATTTAATTCAATTCAAGTGTGATGGTGTTTTTAATGTCTCATTCCTTCATGTATGGGATGGTCATTAAGATGACCGTATTAATGCATTGCCTTTTCTTTCTGTAGATCCCAAATCATGAATTAATAAGTCCGGTTTTGGGGGAGCAGAGAAAATGCATCTCGAGTGTTTCTTTTTTTAAATTTGTTCTTTTGTACATATACTCTATAAGTTTCACCGTGTGACCTTCTGAGGGTTGGGATTTTGATATAAACATTAAAAATGGGGCACTGTGTATTTAACCTTTGAAAGGGTTACTTCTTTGCTCTCACCTTTTATGGATGAGGAGATGAAGCCATTTCTTATCCTATAGATGTGAAGCACTTTCAGTTCTAAACTGTGTTTGAAATGTAGCATCTGAAATTCTTTTTGGTGTACTTAATGATGTATGTGCTTGTGTGTCTCACCATGTGTCATGACATCCTGGACATTAAACAACTGACTGCCTTTGTATAGATTTTCTTAATGCCAATTGTTTGTTTAGGAAATCTAGAGCATCCATTTACAATAACTCTGGAGAAAATTTTAATCTAAATGTCACAGATAATGTCCTGGTATTGACTACTACAATGTTTATGCTACATTGTTGTAATTGATATTAAACAATGATTTTTTTCCTATATTATGAAGCATTGTCATTTCATTCTGTGGATTTTCTGTGTTTTGTTAATAAGTAAATGAGGTTTTTTTTTATGACCAGCAGAAAGATTTGAAGAACAAGGTACCTCAGTAAACTGGGAACCTGTCAGAAAATCCAAGGTAAAATTACAATTCCTCTTCGCGGGGAAAATAGCATGTGCTTAGTGCTGAAGATACAAATCCAAAAAAAAGCAGAAACAAAAAAAAAACTGCTTTAATTTCCCTCCCCTTTCCTCACCTTGACCAAAATGAAAGAAACAAAAAAGAAACAACCCTTAACAAAGCAGATTGTTCTAGTTAGAAAAATTTAGTTAATAGAATATGTAGAAGGTCTGACAAATTGTGTTTTAGCAAATCAAATTGCACTTCGGTAATCAAGACTGGATGGAGTTAGAAGAGTAGCAGCTGTTTAAAAAAAGTGATTCATCTTTTGGTATTCTTAGGGCTTATCAACGCCGAAGGTGACACTGCCTCTCCTTCACCACCATGCTCCATCCTTGACCTCAGAATTTTGGCAATTACAAAATAAAACTTTTGCCCTTAAAACTAAAGAACTTATAAGTAGTGAGGTAGATGTTCACAAACTCGACTGGCACCTCACTGCTGCTAATCCTATACCTCCCTTATCAGCTCACTATCCCACTGTCCACAGCAGCTCTCAGAAACCTCCTCAAGCCTGCCATGGCCCCCACTCTCCCCACCCTCTCAGCAGAGAACATTGCCTTATAATGTACAGAAAAAAAGGGAAGCTGTTCAATACGAGCTCCTTCATCTCGCCCACTTTCTCATTTCACATCACTGATGTATCTTCTACTACTCTCTTCCTTCACTTCTGTCTCACATGAGGAAGTGGCCTTAATCTTTACAGGGCCAACTGATCCCATTTCATACCATCTCCTTCAACAGATCGCCCCCTCTGAGATACCCAATTTAACATTGTTTTCAATCTCTCTCTGCCTCATGTCTCCTTCCCCCATCCTCACTGCTAATTATTGTCCTATATCTCTTCTGCCCCTTTGAGGCTAAACTCCTACAGCAGGTGCCTCCACTTTCTGTTCTCATACTCTCTTCTTAACCCATTACAATGTCTTTCCAATTCCATCGTTTCACCAAAAATGCTTTCTTCAAAGTTACCAGTGATCTCTTAATTGCCAAATCCAGTGGCCTTTCATCAAACCTCATTCTCTTTGACCTCTCTGCAGCCTTTCATACTCTTTATTACCCTCTTTTTGATACTTTTTTCTCTAGATTTTCAGGACTCCATTCACTACTGATTCTCCTCCTGCCTACCAGACTGCTTCTCAGTCTCCTTTGCTGTATCTTCATCTACATCACACCATCTTATCAGAGTTGCCCCATAGGTTTCTATTCTAGTCCCTCTCCTCTTCTCCCTCTATACTACACTTAGTGATCTCATCGGCTCCCATGGATTTAATTAATAATGTTATGCTAATGATTCACAGATCTACCTTTCTTGCCCTAACTTTTGCTTATCTTGGATGTCCAGTAAACATCTTGAACTCAACATGTTTAAAACTGAACTTACTATCTTTCCCCCAAAACCTCCCTGTGCCCTTCTACTTTCCATGTTACTGTGAAGGACACCATGTTCCCAGTCCTCGCGACCTAGGCTCGCAACCTAGACTCTCACTCCCCCACCCCGTTCCCCATATCCAATCTGTTGCCAAGAGCTGTCAATTTCACTTTTGCAATATCTCTTGAATATCTTGAATCCCCTTGTCTCCAACACAGTGGCCACTCTGGTACAGGCCCTCATTCACCTCACACCTGGACTATTTTAATAGCCTGCTGGTGGGTTTACCTACCTCAAGTCTCCTCCCACTCCAGTCCATTCTCCATTCAGCCACTAAGGTGATTTTCCTAAAGCACAAGTCCAACCGTGTCACCCCCACCACCCCTATTCAAAAAACTCCAGTGGTTACCTGTCTCCAGATACAAAATCCTATGGCATTCAAAGCCAAACTACCTCCTACCTTTCTAGTGTTCTTACATTGAACTGTGCCTCATTCTCTTTGATCCAGTGACGTTGACTTCCTTGCTGTTTGATGAGCAAGATATTTTATCTCACATCTTCAGGTATTTTCTCTGTCTCCTATGCTTCTCCCTTGTCCTCTCTGCTGGCTTCCTTTAAGTCCCAACTAAAATCTCATCTACAGGAAACCTTTAATCAACCCCACTTAATTCTAGAGCCTTCTGTCTTGTCATTATTGCCTATTTATCCTGTCTATAGTTTGCTTATTGTCTCCTTAATTATATTGTGAGTTCCTTAAAGGCAGGGACTGTCTTGTCTTTTTTTTCCCTGCCTGTCCCTTTCTTGTTTCCATGACTCCTCTTCCTGACCCCTTAAGATTCCTCAAATTCCAATTCTCAACTCTCTTTTTTTTGTTCTACAATGCTTAGCAATATCATTAATTCCTATAGCTTCAAAGATCGTATCTACATAGATGATTCCCCATCTTCTACCCTTACCTCTTCCCCAAATTCCAGACCTATATCTTCTGCTCACTGGACATCTCTATTAGGATGTCCCATCAGCAACTCGAACTCAGGATATCCTAAAAACCAATTTCTTCCCCCCTCCCCGCAAATCTTGCTGTTTCTTATGACTTTTGATGCATGTTTGTTAGTAGTACCACTATTTATTCTTATCTTCCACGGTCAGGATTTTGATGTTTTCTTTGGCTCTGTTCTCTCCCTCATCTCTTACATCTACTCACCAAGTATTATCTATTCTATTTTATAGTACCTTTTGCATCCGTTTCTCTATTCTGACTATCCACACCCCACCCCACAACCAGCCTAAACTGCTGAAGTGTAGTCTCTTTACTGGTTCCCTACTCCTATCTATTCATCATGTTGCCGACAGACTAATCTTCCTTGTTGCTCCCAGGTGGATTATGTCCATGTAGCCCCCAGGAGTCCACTCATCGTTCTTGAAGCAGCATGTGGGTAAAGCACTGGACTTGGGAGTCAGGGAGACCCAAGCTCAAATTCTGCATCCTAGCTTTGTGGTTCTGGGCAAGACATTTAGCCTTGGCCAGCCCCAGTTTCCTTATTTGTAAAATGAATATAATAATAGGATTTACCTCACAGGGTTGTTGTGAAAACCAAATGTGATCTCACACACACACACACACACACACACACACACACACACACACGTATGTATGTATAAAACACTTGGCAAACCTTAAAGCACTACATAAATGCTAGCTATTAGTGTTCCTAAAGTTTTATAGACCAAAGTGCCAGTCTCCAGCAGCCATTTCCTTCTGTATGTTGTTTCCTCCGTTAGAAAATAAACTCCTTGGAGACAAGGACTGTCGTTGCCTTTTAATATCTGTATCATAGTACTTGGCACATGGTAAGTGCTTAAGAAATGTTCATTCATTCTTTCTCTTTCTCCTTCCTTCCTTCCTTTCTTCCTTCTTTCCTTCCTTCCTTCCTTCCTTTCTTTGTCTCTTTCATCCAGCAAAAACCTGATCATATCATTCTTCCTACTTTTTGAGACTTACTAAAGACTTTTGTTGTTCAATTGTTTTCAGTCACGTCTGATTGTTTGTGACTCCGTTTGGGATTTTCTTGCCAAAGGTACTAGAGTGGTTTTCCATTTCCTTCTCCAGTTCATTTTATAGATGAGGAAGAGCTGGGGCAAGCTGGGTGAAGTGACTTTCCCAGGATCACATAGCTAGTAAATGTCTGAGGACAATTTGAACTCAGGATGATGAGTCTTCCTGACTCCAGGCCTGGCTCTTTGTCCATGGGTGCCGCTTAGCTACCTCTACTTTTCCAGAAAGACTGTTCGCAATGGGAAACAGATGGCCAAGAGATTTAGTGTTTCCTATAGACCTGCTAAACTTATTTATAATAACAGGCTGTGAGTAGCTCTCTGTCTCTATCTCTGTACATGAACTTTGGACCTTTTTAAATGATATTTTTTGCTTTTCAAAAGTAATCTTCATAAGGGAAACAGAGTTAAGCTCTTTAATGAGGTAGTTTCTTTAGGCTTCATCTGAAGTGTGTGCACCTGTGTGAATGTATCCATTCTTCATGGTTCTAGATCCATTTTCTTGCCCATTTTTTAATCTCCTTAATTTTTATTAGCCTGGTATTTAACATTTCCCACAGTACTCACTCTTCCAGGTGAACTATCATGATTGGATCAATAGAATTTTTAAAAACTAATGATTCAAAGGATAGGAACCAATAGTGCTCAAAACAAGAATCACAAACGATTAACAATCATATGAAAAAATGCTCCAAATCGTTAACAATGAGTTACAAAACAGCTGTGAGTATGCACATCACAGAGGAAGATAAAGAGTGGGAATAATGCTGAAGGGGTTGTGGAAGGACAGACACAGTGATACCTTGGTGGTAGAGCTGCAAATCAGTGCAATCATTCTGCAAAACAATTTGAAATTGTGTAGAAAAAGAAGGGGAAAGGGGCAAAATGGCATCCAAAGATTCCACTCTTAGAACTGTATCCCAAGGTCTGACAAAAAGAAAGGTTACCAAAATATTTATAGCAGCATTTTTTCTAGTAGCAAAAAAACTGGAAATAATAAATAACCCTCAATAAGGGAATAGTTGTGGGACATTAAATGGAATGTCATTGTTAGAAATTATGAATATGATGAATCGAGAGAAGCATGGGAAGGTAGTATGAGCTTATACAAAATAAAATGGAAACAGAAAAATATTATACACCGTGACTATTACGATGTAAATAGAACAACAATAACTGTAATCAAAACTGAATGTTATGAAAGTGTGATGACCTAGCACAAACGCAGAGGAGAGGTATAAGAAAGCCCCTCGCTCTGCTTCACTGTAAGGGTTGGAGACTGGGTGAATAATACCACGTCACACTTTTTCAATGTTTGCTAGTTTTGCTGAATCATTCTGGTTTATTCTTTATTATATGGAATGACTCTGGGAAAGGGAGGGAAAAGGGGATACATTGAGAAATGCAGGTGTTATAAAAACAAAAGATATCAAAATTTTATTTTAAAAACTTATTAAAGAGATCTTATCACTGGGTCTAGTTAGCACTTCACCACATGGGACAGCAGCTTTAGTGTTTGGAAACACTGAAGTTATGCTACTTCTGTTGGTTGAAATGAACGAAGCCCTTAATGTCTCTCCTGGATAAGTGATTCAGTTATAAAATGATTATATTTAAATGATCTCTAGTTCATGAATGATGCCTGGAGATTTGGGTTGCCTTATCATGTAATGAGGGGATTTTAATGTTTGCAATTAAATGTCTGGGATTTTGGCAAGTTAACTTAGTAACTAGCAGTCATGACTAAGTTCATCAGAGTTTGTGAGAGACAGAGAGACCCTCACAAGTAAAATTACCTTGTAGAAAAATAAGAGTGACTGGAAAAAAGAATTAGCAAAAAAGGAAAAAACAATTGGGAAATTCAGTGAATAGTTGCTATGGAGTAAAATAAAAGAGGAAGATATCTTCAGGAGGAAAAAGAAAATATAGTGATAATAATAAAACACCAAGAAACAAAACTTCAGAGCTCCCTCCTATTCTAGCTCCATTAGCTTCCAGTTGTACTACTTTAAAAAATGTTATTTTTCTACCTCTGCATTTTTGTCCTCCATCTGAACAGTTTTCTTTCTCTGGGAATCAATTTAATCAACAAATGGGGCCATTGCCAGTTGACTTACATCTTGCAGCTAGACTCTGATGACACAGGAGCAGAGAGGCTGATGACTTTGCACAGCTCAGCCTCGCTTAAATCCAATTCGCTCACCAGTCAAGATATCACCCTCCTGATGTCATTGATCCTCTTCAAGAAAGAAGGATGGAAAATAGTCAACAAGCATTTATTAAGTACCTATGCTACATGCTAGGGATAGAAACACAAAATTGAAATAGTTCCTGTCCTTGAGAAACTTACAGTCTAGTGATGAAAAATAATAGGCACAGGTATCAGCTTATACAAAATAGATATGTTAATTTTGGGGGAAAAGCACTAGCAGCTGGGGGATCAGAAAAGACTTCATGTAGAAGGTGCTGCTTGAGCTAAGCCTTGAAGGAACTGGAGACCCTTAAAAAAAAAAAGAAAAGCTGAAGTAAGGAGAGCATGCTTTTTACCGGAGATGGGAGATCCTATGCTGTGAGATTAACTGAATATTAGTTTGACTGAACCATAGTATGTATGAAGAAGAGTAATGTGTATTGAGTAGGCTGCAAAGATAGTATGGGTCCAGCTTGTCAAGCTCTTTAAAGGGCAAATGAGTTTATCTATTGCTTTTTTGGAGGAAGGAAGGCAGGGCATTTGGGGTTAAGTGACTTGCCCAGCACTAGGAAGTGTTGTGTCTGAGACCGGATTTGAACTCCCGACTCCAGGGCCGGTGCTCTATTCACTGCACTACTTTGCCACCCCAAAATGAGTGGGCGTGACATGGTTAGACCTGAACTTTAGCCAAATCCCTTTGGCATCAGTGTGGGGGATGATTTGGAGTGGAGGTAGACTTGAGGCAGGGAAATCAATGAAGACATTTTTCAGTAGTCCAGGACATGGGGGTCCTGAGGGCTTGAACTAGGCATGGTGGCTGTGGGACTGGAAGAAGGGAACAGCTGAGAGATGGGGAATTTGAAATGGTATGATTAGGCAGCTAGACCCTGTCAGATCCCACAACTGTACAGATTATTTCACTATAAATTTATGTTCTCTGCTTTCAACTGGGTCCTCACAATGGCAAGGCAATCCTTTTACTCCTCTAGTCGCATGGCTAGTAAGTGTTAAGTGTCTGAGGCTGGATTTGAACTCACATCCTCCTGACTCCAGGGTTGGTGCTCTATTCACTGCACCACCTAGCTGCCCCAAAAGCCATTTAATATTTAATGCTCATTGTTATCTACTTCCTCTTTTCCCACTCATTTATTAATCCTTTCTGATCTGATTTCTGATCTTATCATTCAATGCACTGCTTTCTCCAAAGTCACCAATAGTTTTTCAGTTGTAAGATCTAATGGCCTCTTTGTCCTCATTTTTTGAGGATAACACCATCCTTCCCAGTCACTCAGGGTTCATGACATCAGTGCCATCCTCCATACACACACATAATCATTCACCAAATCTTCATTTCTGCAGCGTCTCATAGTCCCCATCAGTTCATTCAAATATCTACCAGTCTAGTTGAGGCCCTCAACACTTCTCACTTGGACTGTTGCAATAGGCCTTCTCTGTTTGGTCTCCCTGCCTCCAGCCTTACCGCACTCTGATCTTCCACATCATTGCCACCAAAGTAATTTTCCTAAAGCACATGACTGATCATATCATCCTTCTCCCTGTAGTCAGCAAATTCCAGTGGCTCCCTATGCTTCAAGGATTAATGGTGAACTCTTTATCATTTAAAGCTCTTCATAACCCAACTCTTGCCTAACTTTACAGTCTTCTTACATTTTACTCTGCTTCTCACACTGCAATACAGTTACACTGGCCGACTTGTTAACAAGATCGTAGCTATCTCCAGTAGTCCTTTACCTGAAAAAGAAGAAAGATCCAACACAGAGAGAAAGGACAAGAGAATTGTGTTTGTGGGTTACATGTCAGCCCTGGGTGGGGATGGCCCAAGGCCCTGCTTTGTAACATGCCTCTCACTTGAACATAGACAGGGGAAAAGAGAAAATACCTTGTTGAGATAGTCCAAGGGTGGGGAACTTTGTGAGGTTTGGATTCAGTTAAAGGGCCACACTGGAGGGCCAGTGGGCTCAAGGCCACAGGTTCTCTACCCCCAGATAGTCCTTTATGAATGCCCGGTTCCATTCCAGCAGCCAATTAGAAGGAACCTTTTCTTAAAGTGATAGGCTGACTAGAACAATAATTTGCTCATTCTCAAGTCCACATGTGGCTGATTTCAGGCAGAATATTCTGCAGGAGCTCATAAAGACTTGATTCTCATTGCCTAAAACCAGTCACCCCTGTTATAATAGCATAATAAATTTAAACCCAGAAGGGACCTTAAAAGCCATTGAGTCCGTCCCTGCCCTCAATTTGAGCCAGAGAACAGTTAAGAGATTTGTCCAGGGCCATATAGCTCATAAGTTTAAGGCTGGACCGGAGTCCAAGCTACTCAGACTATTGTAATGGTTCAGGTAAGAGGTTATGAAAATCTCAACTTAGATGGTGCCTATGTGAATAAAAAGAAATAGTCAACATTCAAGAGAGATTGAGGAAACTGGGTGACCTTCCAGGTAGAGGTAGTACCTTCTGCCTAGTGGGTTCTTGTTAAGACACCTAGACCCAGGAACCATGGTTAAAACTCCTCCCACAGCTAACCTTTCTGGACTTGTTTCTTCTTTGATAAAATGAGAGGTAAGGGGTGCCTCTATTTTCCTACTTCACAAGGGATTTTGTGAACATTATATGAAAGAATAGCTGCTCTCAATTCCGTCACTGTGGTCCCTCTACAGTTCTCTTAGTGAGATGAAGTAAGAATCACAGCTTCTTGAGCTGAGCAATAGTCACATTATTCATATAAAGAAGCAGCCAAGAGAGGGTAGAGAAATGAGCACTGGACTGGGAAACAAACAAATTGGGTTTGGTTTTCAGTTTCATCTCTATGTGAGCTTGGGCACATCATGTAACTTCTCTGAGACTTGCTCTGTTCATCTGTAAAATGGGGATAAATTATACTGTCTACCTCACAGGGTTTTTGTGAGGACTGATTAAGATGATTCATGTAACTTGCTCTACAAACCTGTTCTATATAAAGGTCAATGATTATTCTTCTATCACAGGGCCAAGGACAATGCTATGCATTATTTCTTCACCTCCCGGAAGGGAGATCTGAAGTTCCATCATACTTCTCCATGTTTGGGACACCAGATAGGTCATTATATATACAGACAACAACTGTTTCCTGTTTATCAAGGTATAAAAACTTGGCCACCTCTTGAGGCTCCATTTTGAGGGAGGAGCCTTATGTGCTGTTTTGGATTTATCCAATGAACAGTTCTCTTTTTTAAAAAATTAAATTTTATTTTCACAAAGAAATCTACCTCCTCTCTCTTCCACCTCTCTGCCTCCTCCATTGAGAAAGCAAGAAAAACAAAACCCTTGCTACAAACGTGCATAGCCAATTAAAACAAATTTCCTGCATCAACACTATTTAAAAATGTGTGTGTGTGTGTGTGTGTGTGTGTGTCTGTGTGTGTGTCTGTGTGTGTGTGTATTCTGTATCCCAAGTCCATCACCATTCTGTCAGGAGGTAGGTAGCATGTTCAGTGAACTGTCTTTTCCTTCCCTGTTTCCATTTTCAACTTTTTGTCTAGAAGAATCATTTGGGCAGAAGTTGAGTGGGAATTCTTCCAAAGGAAAGACATCAGAACAAGGGACCCCTAAATGCTTTTCCTTTTGACAGTTCTACAGATTTTTTTTAAATGAGACTTTTTTTTTTAAAAAACAGAACCTTATTTCTGACATTCTACTGAGAGTCCACCGCCTTCCTCACAGTCCTCACTACATTCTATTGGAAACTTCGTCTGGGCAGATAGTGAGGGAGTTTTTATTTCTGCCTAACTGGGATGTAATGTTTAATTAACTTGATTTTGTTTGTAAACAAAAGTGGATGACATTTAATAACTGAGAGGATGTAAGTGGTGACTATGCTGAATATTGAAACACTACAAAATTAAAAACTGTCTGCAGCACAAGATGATGATGCTAATAAATTATTCAGGATGTCTCCTTTTCTGTAATAATGTTGCGTAAGGTTCTGTTGATATAATTTGTTATCTAGCTGTCATTATATAGTAAGAATAATGAATTCAGGTACAAACACAGCTGGCTGTCTTATTCTATATTAACCACAGACAAGTGGGGGGAATATTAGTCTTGAATTTAAAACAAAAATATTTAAGTTTAGTACAATTGTGCCCAGTCTTTTAAATGGGGAAAACAGGTCTCCAGAGCATCACCTAATAGGTCATCTAATGAAATTATTATTATTAGAAAATGTGAGAGACATGGTTTTTGGGATATGAGACCTTTATTCAATGTGTAAAATTGTAACTAAGAATAATGAAAGTTAATATGGATTAGAATGTAAGTTCCTTAAGGGCAAGAGCCTTTTTTTCTCCTTTGTATCCTTAGCATCAAGTGCAAGGCCTAGTATAGGATATGCCCTTCTAAATGCTTGTTAAAGCATTGAATGAATATAGGGTTTTACCATTTACACTGTAGTTTCCTTTGCATGGTGAATCACAACTGCTCTGTGAGATGGGCAAGTCAGGTACTATTGTCCCTATTTCTATAAAAGAACATTAACATTTAGAGACATAAAATGACTTGCCTAAGATCAAACAATTAGTAATTAAGAGATAGAGTGCCCTGAGCAATGGATTGAGTTGGAAGACCTTGATTGGAGTCCCAGTTTAGATGAGGCTCCTTATCTCTCAGTTTACTTTTCTGTAAAATGGAGATGATAATACTTGAATTTTTTCCTACATGGGATTGATATAAGGCAGTGATGTCAATCCCTGCAGGCCAGATATTGACTTAAAAAACCATAAATTAACATTACCTATGTTTTATTGTGTTTTTATTTATTTGTTACACATTTCTGAATTATATTTTAATCTGGGTTAATGATACTGCTACGAATTTGACCTGTGATGTAAAGAGGTACCCTCTTTACTACCTTCAGTAGTTTAAATGGGTTTGAAAAGTGCTATATGAAAATAGGCTACTTGGAGAGACAAGACTCAAACTGGAGGCTCTTCATTCCAAATTCAGCAGTATCTCTTTTTTTTTTTACCTTCTGTAAATTTCAAATCACTCTATCAAAGAGCATTTATTAAATATCTCCTGTATGCTAGGCATTGAGAATACAAAGACAAAAGTGAGACTGTCCCTGCTTCAAGGAGCTTCCATTCTAACAGGGAAGATATATACATACATACATACACATACATACATAAGCAAGAGCATACAAAATAAATTCAGGGTAAATGTTGGGAGAACTAGGGCACTGGCAGTTGGGACCATCAGGAAGGGCTTCACATACATTCTTCTTGTGAATAATTTTCTCTTTGAGGAGAAACAAATAGCACTTTTCCTTTGTTCCTTTGTCATTCGTATATTGTGGTAGCTTGGTACAGTTGAACAAAGGCTTCCTTTGTGCTTTTAGACTGAAGGGATAGGGACTCAAATTTAGTTCTGCCACTTATTGCCTGTGGGACTTCATGTAAGTCATTTCCCTTCTCTGGGCTTTCCTTTCCTCTCTTGTAACTTGGAAGAGATGCTATAAGGTCATCCTTCTAGCTCTAAATCTCAAATTTTGTTGTTGTCGTTCAGTTGTTTTCAGTCATGTCTGACTCTTTGTGATCCCAATTGGAGTCTTCTTGACAAACATATTGGAGCAGTTTGCCATTTCCTTCTCCAGCTCATTTTACAGATAAGGAAACTGAGGCAAACAGGGTTAAGCAGCTTGCCCAGGGTCACACAGCTAGTAAGTGCCTGAGGCTGCGTTTGAACTCAGGAAGATGAGCTTTCTGACTTCAAGCCTAACTAACCACTGTACCACCTAGCTGCCCAATCTCAAAATATCTATCCAAAAATTTATCTTAGTTTATATTCTAGTGTGAAAAATTTAATCTGCCTTAAAAGGTGTCTCACTTTTATTCAAATTGCTTACCTTGAGGATGTGACACAAGATGTGATATGTAAACTTTTCCATCAATCTTTTTTTCTGCCCAGAACTGTGATTTCATTCATGTAGGGACCTTTTATTTTTATTTTTTTTTTCACTTTTTAAAAATTTATTTATTTTTGGTTTTCAACATTCAGTTCCACAAGCTTTTGAGTTTTAAATTTTTTCTGCTTCCCTCCTCTCTCCTTTCCCCAAGACAGCATGCAATCTGCTATAGGCTCTACATATACATTCATATCAAACATATTTTCACATTAGACAAATTTTATTTTTTTTATTTTATTTTATTTATTTATTTATTTTTTATTACTTTCTTTTTTTATTAATAATAAATTTATTTAAAAAATTTTTTTGAGTTACA
>CM053580.1:131968790-132003024 GCA_028627135.1 Pseudochirops cupreus
AGCTGACTTTAGTGGGAAGTATCTTTGTGTGCGTTTTGGAGTTCCAGGATTGGTTTAGAGTCCTATTTTATGGGTATTTTGGTGTGGCTATGTGAGAGCTGCGAGGTGTTGCTGCTTCTACGCCGCCATAGGTTCATCTATTTTTTAAGTTGTTATTTTCTTCAGTATTTTTTTTGTGTCTCCTTTACCGAACTGTTGACTCTTTTCTCATCATTTTCTTGCATCATTCTCATTTCTGTTCCCAATTTTTCTTCTACCTCTCTTACTTGATTTTCAAAATCCTTTTTGAGCTCTTGCCAGGAATATTATAGCCAAATTCTGGAGCTCCTAGGTCAAGTAGAAAATATTGCAAGCAGCCAGATAAACAATTCAAGTGTGGTGAAGCCACAGTCAGGAAAACACAAGATTTAGCAGCTTCTGCATTAAAAGGTGAGAGGGCTTGGAATATGATATTCTGGAGGGCAAAGAAGTTAATATTATAACTAAGAATCACCTACCCAACCAAACTGAATATAATCCTTCAGGGGAAAAAACAGACATTCAATGAGATAAAGGACTTTCAAGCATCCTTGATGAAAAGACCAGAGCTGAATAGGAAATTTGACTTTCAAATTCAAGATTCAAGAGAAGCATAAAAAGGTAAACAGAAAAGGGAAATAACGAGGGACATAATATGGTTAACCTGTTTGTATTCCTACATGGAAAGATGATACTTGTAACTCATAGCAGCTTTTTCATTATTAGAGTTGAAAGAAGGAGCATGTATACACAGAGGACACAGATGTAAATTGAATATGAAGGGGTGATATCCCCCAAAATAAAATTAAGTGGCAAGAGAGGAATGTATTGGGAGAAAGGAAAAGGAAGAGGTAGAATAGGATAAATTATCTCACATACAAGAGGAAAGAAAAAGATTTTATAGTGGAGGGGAAGAGGGGGAAGGAAAGAGGAAGTCAATGAACCTTACTCTCAGAATTGGCTCAAAGAAGGCATGACATACGCACTCAATTGGGTATAGAAATCTATCTTACTGTATAGGAAAGTAGGAGGGGAAGGGGATAAGAGAAGGGGGAAGGGTTATGGAAGGGAAGATTGAGGGAAGGGATAGTCAGAAGCAAAACACTTTTGAAGAGGGAAAGGGTAAAAGGAAAGAGAGATTAGAATAAATGGGGAGAGGAGGGGAAAGATAGGAGGGAAATACAGTTAGCAGCAGTAATTTTGAAAAAAAATTTGAATCAAGTTTCTCTGATAAAGAACTAATTTCTCAAACTTATAGAGAACTGAGTCAAAATTATAAAAACAAGAGCCATTTCCCAATTGATAAATGATCAAAATATATGAACAGTTTTCAGTTGAAGTAATCAAAGCTATCTATAGCCATATGAAAAAAATACTCTAAATCACTATTGATTGGAGAAATGCAAATTAAAACAAAACTGAGATACTACTTCATCCTACTAGATTGGCTAATAGGACAGAAAAGGAAAACAACAGGGGGTGTGGGGAAAAATGAAACAATAATGCATTGTTGATGGAGTTGTGAACAGATCCAACCATTCCATAGAGCAATTTTGAATTATACATAAAGGGCTATAAAACCATCCTTTGACCTAGTAATATCACAACTAGGTCTGTATTCCAAAAAGAAAAGGACACATACACATATACACACAAAAATATTTATAGCATCTCTTTTCTGGTGGCAAAAAATTGGAAACTGAGGGGATGCCCATCAACTGAGTAATGGCTGAACAAATTGTGCATTGTGATGAAGTACTATTGTGCTATAAGAAATGATGAGCGGGATGCTCCCAGAAAAACCTGGAAAGACTTACATGAGCTGATGATGCAAAGTGAAATGTACTGTGTAAAAAGTAACATCACTTCTGTAAGATCATCAGTTATGAATGATTTAGCTATTTTCAGCAATACAATGATCCAAAACAATTCTGAAGGACTTAAGATGAAAAGTGCTGTCCATCCCTAGAAAAAAGAACTGGTGGTGTCTGAATACAAATTGAAGCCTAATTTTTTACTTTTATTTTTCTTGAGGTTTTTTTTTAGTGTATTTTTTCATAACAGGAATATTATGGAAATGTTTTACATGACTACACATGTATAACCTATATCAAATTGTGTGCCTTCTCAATGGGTGGTGGTGGTGGTGGAAGAGAGGCAGACAGGGGGAAGGGAGAGAATTTTGGAACTTAAAATTTTTAAAAGAATTTTTTCTTTTTGCCTTTTGGAATGCACAAGGCAGGGCAATTGGGGTTAAGTGACTTGCCTAAGGTCACACGTCTAGTAAGTGTTAAGTGTCTGAGGTTTAAAAAAGGAATGTTAAAAATTGTTTTTACATGTAACTCGGGATAGAAAAGAAATGAGAAAAAATGGAAGGCATGTTAAAATATAAAGAAAACCCTAAATGGGTTCATGAAGAATCAGAAATGACTGAAAAACAATTGAACAAGAAAAACAAAATTTTATTGTTAATAAATGTTGAGCTGTTGAATTTTTTCTGACATTATGCTCTTGTATCTTTTCCTTTACTTTTTCAACCATTCCTCTCTTTTGCTTGAGACATATTCCTGCCCCTTAGGTTTTGTCCTCACCCTTTCCTTTTGTCTGTGTGCTACATCCCTTGACAATCTCTTAATCCCTATGGCTTCAATGATGACTTTTATGCAAATGACTCTGAAATCTATCTCCTTGGATTCAATGTCTCCCCAGGGCTTCAGTCTTGCATTACCAAGTGCTTGTTTTATATTTCCACCTGGATACCACCTACAGCACCTCAAATTTGTTATTCAAAACTTGTCATTTTCTCTCAAAAACCTGCCTTACCTCCCAGTATCCTTCTACATCTCTTAATGGCATTATAATTCCCCCAGTCATGCAATTTCATGAACTGGATCCATATTTGACTTTTCTTTCTCTTTTGAATCACTCATCCAGTGAGTTAACAATCCTTGTTGATTCAATTTCATTTACTTATAACCTTATTTCCACTCCACTTGCAAAAAGTTAAGGCCCTTATCAACTTTTGTTTGCCTTATCATAATAGCTATCTACTATGCCCCAAACCCAGGTGAGTTAGGTATGTCTACCCCAAATATGTGAAGACTTGCCTAGGTGGAATGGATGGATGAGAATAAGTTGTTCCAGTGGCCATGAAGGTGGACTGAAGCAGGTGCTGTGGAGCCCTTAGAGCAGTGGTTCTCAACCTGTGGGTTATATTCAGTTTGTAACAATGAAAATATATCCTGCATATCAGATATTTACATTACGATTCATAACAGTAGCAAAATTACAGTTATGAAGTAGCAACAAAAATAATTTTATGTTTGGAGGTCACCACAACATGAGGAACTGTATTAAAGGGTCACGGCATTAGGGAGGTTGAGAACCACTGCCTTAGAGCTTGGTCAGACATCGAAGATGTCAAGGTAGAGACAATGTTACATTTTTAGTAGAGCATTTATAACTCAAAAATCAGGAAAAAAACCTCCAAATCAAGGCTTGATTTATTGTTATGTTGATTATCTAGACTTAAGAAAAGTGATAGGGAAGATGTTTGTCTTGGAGAGCCAGTCATTAAGCATTTATCAGCATATGCCTGCAGCCTCCATTAAATGATTGAAGAATGGGTAAATGAATGAATTAATGAGTTCACAGATCAGCAGAAAGTGTGGCTGGAGTGGAAAACACTGGTTTTGAAGTGAGACAACCTGTGTTCACATCCTTCCTTTGTCATTTGCTACTTGTATATCCTGGGCAAGTTATTTTTACCCTTCTAGGCCACGGCTTCCTCGTTTGCAAAATGAGAGGGCTGGACTAAATCAAGGGTTATTAACTAATCCTGGACCCTTTTGGTAGATGGTAAAGTTTAGAGACCCCTTATCAGATTTCTGTTTTTAAAAGCATAAAACAAACAAAACCCTACCAGTTTCTCAACAATGTATTGTATTAATTTAGTGTCTTTCTCCTTTACCTCTCTAGCTTGTTAAAGTAGGAGAAGGTACCATCTCTTCTATGATGACTTGTGGTTCTAAGTGATGTCATGGCCAGGAGAATGTGACTTCTATACCTATGGTTATTCTTCTCTAGGCTACATGGTAGGGTGGAGACAGGTTACTTGTATTAGGGTATTTATCATTAAGCTGAACTTTAGTTAGGAGGAACAGTTAGTACATTGTGATATGTTTGGCAGGTAAGTACCATAATGTGGTTATTAATGGCCAGAGAAAAGTCTAAACTTCTTAACCTGGGTGGTCCTTTCTGCCCTCTTCATTTATAGTGATAGATTTCAGAGATATCCTGGGGTGGTTTTTAGGCAGCAGGTTTCATGTTCTTGGCTTCTACCTGAGTTTGTCTTGGCATTATAATATTTGCTTCATGTGTTCTGTCTTCCAGGCACACCTGCTGAGCTCTTCTGCATTTCAGATAATACTACTGAAATATAGAACATAAGCCCCAGAGAACTTCACATCATTTGCTGAGTAAATTTGCAGGTAAAATAAGGAAAGTCTTGCACATGATTCTTTTCCACCTAATGCAATTAGCTCAAAATGTTCTCTTTGTACAAGGATATCTTTGTATTTCTTTTCAAGACAACACAGGAAAACTCATTTCCTTTCCTTTTGTCTCCATAAAATTCCCACCCTAAGTTTTAAGCTTAACTAAAAACCAATGAGCCCTTTGGAGGGGAGAACTGTCACCACCAGGGACACCCTTGCCTAAACTTTTGGCTTTTCCTCTCATCCCCTACTTAGCCACCAGCAGTTCTATAACCCTTCTGTAACTCCAGGCAGCAGGAAATCTCACCAGGCGTTGGGTAGGTGAGCCTTTCCCCTTCCATTCCTCCTGAGCTCAGGTTGGGAAATCATAATTCTGTTCATTCTGATGAAGATCACCAAGACTTGCCTCTGCCTTCTAAGACATCTAGACTTTTCCATCTACCTTATCTCTATTTTCTGTAGTCCCCCAGGACTTCTTAGACCTATTTATGTAATCTAAAGACCACCAGGCCTTGCCATCTGCCTTGATGATGTATCTTTAGGACTTTTGAGTTTTTCCATCTTTCCTAAAACCGAACTTGCCTTTATGTGTTTGTCTCTCTCGTTAGCGTATGAGTTCCTTCAGAGTAGGGACCATTTCAGTTATTCTATTTGTATCCCCAATGCTTAGCATGTAGTAAAAGTTTAATAAATTCTTTTTCATTTGTCTTTTCTCCCTTCCTTCCTTTCTCCCTCC
Source organism: Pseudochirops cupreus (assembly GCA_028627135.1). Classification (NCBI taxonomy): domain Eukaryota; kingdom Metazoa; phylum Chordata; class Mammalia; order Diprotodontia; family Pseudocheiridae; genus Pseudochirops; species Pseudochirops cupreus. The sequence goes on from CM053580.1 coordinate 131,974,041, forward strand.
TTCCCTCTCTCCTTCCTTCCTTCTTTCTTTCCTTCTTTCCTCCCTTCCTCCCTCTGAACCTCCCTCTGTCCTCCCTCCCTTCTTCTCTCCCTCCTCCTCTCCCTTTTTCCCTCCCTCCGTCTTCCCTCCCTCCCTGCTTTCCTTCCTTCTTTCCTTCCTTCCTTTCTCTCCTTCAGAGAACTGAGTGTTAAACATGTTTAAGTATACCACTGGAGGTAGCAAGTAACCTTTGCAGAAGCATTCAGGTAGAATATGAAATGTTATGTGTGGAGAATAGGAAATAGGCCAGTTTGGCTGGAAAAATAGTGTGTGTCAAGGAGTGCAATATGAAATAAGCCTGGAAAGAGAGATTAGAGTCCAGATTGTAAAGGACTTTAGCTGCCAAACAGAAGTGTTTATATTTTATCCTAGAATCAGTAGGGAGCTACTGAAATCTTTTGAGTAGGGGGTGCCAATCTAGCCAAATCTGTGCTTTTAGGAATACCAAGTTGGCAGCTGAAAGACTGGAGATGCAGAGAACAGTTTGGAGGCTACTTCAGTAATCCAAAAGGGAGATGATGAAGGCTTAAACTGGGATGGCGGCCAAGCAAGTAGGGAAGAGGGGAAGGATGTGAGATGTGATGATAGACTCAACAAGACTTGGCAACTGATGGGATGTAGGTGAGAGAGAAAGAAGGGTCCAGAATGACTCTGAGATTAGGAATGTGTGACTAGAAGAATGACAGTTCTTTCAACAGAAAAAGGGGAATTAGGAAGAGAGGCAGGTTTAGGGCAGGGATTGTTAACCTTTTTTGTAAACTTTTTTTAGCAGTCTGCTAAAGCCAACGGACATATCCCCAAAAGAATGTTTTCAAATAATCAAAAGAAAATGCTAAATTTCACTTAAAGTTTAATGAAAAAAAATGAAGATTTAATTTTTTCCAGTTCAAGCTCATGGGCACCCTGAAATCTATGCATGAATTCCTCGAAGGTTCTGTGGACCTCAGGTTAAGAACCATAGGTTTAAGGGAAAAGATAAAGACCAGTCTGGGTGATGCCTATTGTATATCCAGGTGGAAATAGATTTAGAACTGTAGCTTAAGAAAGAGATGAAGGTTGGATATGTAGAAACATGGCCGATAAAGATAGGGGATAAAAACCTTTAATAACTCCCTCATATTCCTACTAGTATTAGATTTATTTTTGTGAATGTCTTATCTCCTCACCTAGAATGTAAACAACTTGATGACAGGGATTTTATGTATTATCTTCATTCTCCTACTGGCTAGCACAGTGCTTTGCACATTGTATGTATAAGTGTTTCTGTTTTTAATGAGTTGATGGAAACACTCAGGTATAGTAGACCATATGGAGTTACATTCACTCATCTGTAATGAGACATGCCCAAGGGAAACTACTTACAGCCTGTTTTCCTGTGGTTGAGAGAGAGAGTAATCTTTTTTATGTTAATTTGCTTCGCGATTCTGTTTTTACTTGGGTATATGGGTAGCCTGTCTTCCATCTCGTTCTTATCCTGGTCAATTTTCTAGTTTGGGAGACGAATCTAGCAATGTCATATTGCAGGATTTTGTTTTGTACTCTGGAATTTTTACTTGTTTCCTGGTTAGCAACTATTGAAATTTGAAATCCTGGGTTTTCGTTCTTGTTATTGTTATTTTCTGGTGCCCAGCACTCATAAGCTCATCTATTTGGCTTTTTTTTGGTGCAGTTATTTTAGGGAAGAGCAAAGAACGTTATGAGTTGTTAAAGGGCTCTCCCTGGTGGCCACTAGTAATAACTTCAACTTGAAAAGTATCTTCTAAGTATAGAGAGTATTGTGTGAAGACCTTATGGAAAATATATATCTATAGATATATGTTTATATATGTATGTATGTACATACATACATGTATATATAGATGCACATACATATACTTATATATACACATGCACACCGATATACATACACACATACATAAAAGAGAGATCACACTTGGTCTCATAAGGCTTCTGAACTAATAGGGGGACATATCACGTGTTTAAGTGACTATGATACAAATTGATATATGGTAATTACATAAGAGAAGTGAAAACTACTATTGGAGGTGGGGGTCAGGGACTGAGAAGCTGAAGGACTGAAGAATTTCACACAGAAGAGAAATGGAAGAAACTTTAGAACTAAATGATAGATCTGAGGCTCTTCTGAAAGAGAAGAATTGCCTGGAAGGCATGCTGATGGGCATGCACCCAACAATGAGATCAATCATGAATGGTCCTCCAACTTCCCAACGTAGAGCAGGTTCCTCCTTCTATAGACCTCTTCAGATCTCTTTTCTCTTCTCTTCTCACATTGAAGCTCTTCTAAAATGTAGAAGATTCTCTTGAGTCTTCTTTTCTAAATCTTCTTTTCTAAAATAGGGTGATCAGCCTGTACTTTTAGGTTACATAGTACTCCATCGAAAAAGCGGAATTGCGATGGTTTATGATTTTTTACTGAGTGGCACTGACAATGATGTTTATTGACCTGAAAACAAGAAGTCTGCTTTTTTCCCAGAATGTGTATCAAAGAGAATCTTCCAAGATTTGTCAAACCAGATGACAGTGACCCAGTTCTGGTGATTTAGACAGGCATTAATTGCAGTTCCAAAAGTAATTGAGGAAGCATTGTTATTAATAATAACGTCTTGGGGTAAGATAATGAAGAACTTAGGGGCATAGGAGGCATTTTCATTACTGCTGCTGATTGAAAAAGCTTTAGAAGAGAAAGGCAGATCTGGGAAGTGAATAGCTAGTTAAGACAATGTGTCTGGGATGGGATTTGGATTTTGGATCACAGTTAAAAATTTAGGAGTGACAGACTCATGACCAGAAATGGAATATACCTAATAAAGGCTTGATAAAAGATGAATTAGCCTGAGAGTCTTGCCAATCTAGTCAAAAGGGCTTTAAACTAAAAATGAAGAGGAAGAGAGAAAACTGCCTGTGAATTTTTTCGTAATTAGACATCATAAAGAGCAGTCCTAATGTAGGAAAAATAGTAATACAGACTACACAGAAATTCACAGGAGCAAAAACAAATCTAAGAAGGGAACCAACAATAAAACCTATGTTTTCTCTACACAAATGTGCAAAATATGGGTAAACAGCAGAGAAAGGCTTTGAAACACATTCTTCTGGCTCCAAATCGACTACTTTTTCCATCTTGTTCAAAAGGAATAGATTTTGCAAAGTGAAACATCAGAAAAACATTGTACACAGTATCAGCAACATTGTGTGATGATCAACTATGAATGACTTGTCTCTTCTCAGCAACACCATGATCCAAGACAATATTACAAAGAACTTGTGATGGAAATACTATCCATATCCAGATAAAGAACTGGTGGATTCTGAATACAGATGGAAGCATATGTTTTGCACTTAATTATTTTGCTGGTTTTTTCCTCTTAATCTGTTTCTTCTTTCACAACTGGGACTAATATGGAAATATGTTTTATGTAATTGCACATATATAACCTATATAAAATTGCTTACCATTTTATGGAGAGGGGAGAGGAGGGAGAAAGGGAGAAAAATTTGAGACTCAGAATCTTGTAAAAATGGATGTGAAAAATTGTCCTGACATATAGTTATATGTCAGGAAAATAAAATATCATTAAAATAATAATAATAATAATAACAATAAATAATTTAAAAAAAGGAATTGTGTGTAGCAGCTTGCTATCAAAGTCTAGAATGCTTGGTTTCAAATCCTACCTCTGACATATACCTACTGTGTCATCCTGAGCAAGACAACTCTCAAAGATTCTTAAGTTGCAGAGAATACACTACTCTGCATTGGCAGAAAAAATTCCTCACCTGGTGCTCCCTATATTCATAAAATCATAGATACTGCAAAAAATAAAATAAAAATGCACAAAAGAAATATATCAGTTAGAAAAGGTAAGATGGTAGCATTATATGTATCTCAAGAAAAAATATAGCTATGTGTAAATGAATGAAATGGAGGGAAGAAGTTTTTTGTTTTTGTTTTTTTGGAGGGGATGAGGAAGCCTTTGGATAAGGATGAAAGAAGAAAATACAAAAGTGATATTATATTATCAACTGGCCAGATGAGGAAATGAGTGACAAATTGCTGACACACATCACAAAGGTGGCAAGAAGGCAGTTTTTATCAGTAATCTTTTTCCTTCAACTTTCTTGGTGAGGGAGCTGATGAATTCCTGACTTGTTTCTATCCAAACTTTAATTAGATTAATTCTCAGATGAGAAAAACATTGTCTATTGTAAGTCCTATACTTAAAGTCTCTCCAACTTGGTAAGACCATTGGAGTGTGAGCCTTTGAGAATCTAAGATCACTTCCATGCCATGGTTAAGTATTAGATTAGAGTAAGACAAACTCTAATACACTTGCTGCCCTGCCTGGTTTTAACTCCAAGGAACAAGATGCTCCTCCAAGGATAAGTTAATCACATCTTTAAAATTGTTTATTCATTTAATTTTAATTTATAGAATAAAACAAATATTTCCAAAATATAGAATAATAAAAAAAAAGATGATGGCACATGAAACTACAAATCTATTTTCTACAGCTTGCTATTCCTTTTAAATATATAATGAAGCTGTCATGTAAATTTCTTTTTTTCCCTTCTTTTCTCCCCCCATCACCTTGGAGATCACTACCACTAGACACAAATACATGTGTACATACAAACACACACATATATGTTTACACACATATACATGTATACACACATACACACCATATATACATATATGTTAAATCATTCTCTATATACTTCTAGTTGTCAGTTTTTTCTCTGGATTCAGACAGTCTTCCTTCATATGTCCTTTATAGCTAATTTGGGTATTTATAATAGTCAAAATGACTTATTCACTCCAAGTTGTTCTTAAAACAATATTGCTGTGACTGTATACAATGTTTTCTTAGTTCTGCTCATTGCTTTATTATTTCATGCAAGTCTTTCCATGTTTTTCTAAGATCATCGAGCTTATCAGTTCTTGTAGCATGGTAGTATTCATCATAATCATATACCACAATTTGTTTAGCTATTCCTCAACTGACAGGAATCCCTACAATTTCTAGTTCTTTGCCACTACAAAGAGAGATGCTATAAATATTTTAGAACATATAGGTTCTTTTCCTTTTTTCCTAATTATCTTTGGAAATAGACCTAGTAGTGGTATTGCTGGGTTAAAGGCAATTTAATAACTCTTTGGGCATAATTCCAGATTGTTCTCCACTCGGGTCAGTTCACAGTTCCACCAACAGTGAATTAGTGTCCCAATTTTTCCACATTTTCCTCAACATTTGTTGCTTTCTCCTTCAATCATTTTAGCTGATCTGATAGGTATAAAATGATATCTCAAGGTTATTTCAATTTTCATTTCTCTAATCAGTAATGATTTAGAGCATTTTTTCAATTCATCACTTCTAATCACCATCCTGCCTTGTTTGACACCACCTCCCTCAGTCTCCTCTCCCCTTTGATTGGAGGACTGGAGGGTAAAGTACCAAATTCCTCCAAATGTCTTCCTTTAGAGAGGGCAGAAATTGGACTTTTTATGCTCACTCTACTCTGCATCCAGATGCCCCTGTCCCAAGTACCCTCTGGTGTTCCTCTTCCCTTCTTCCCAGCTGCTAAAGTCCTCCCCTAGAAGGTAACGTTCTATCTAATGCTCTCTGTATATATCAGCTATATATGTATGTATGCATATGTGTATGTCTGTATATATGTCACATATATATGAAGGGAGAGAGAGAGAGAGAGAGAGAATGAGAATCTGACTCTTACTTTCTTACTTTTTAGGTCCTCAGAGAGCCATCTAAATTTATATACATGTATATAAATAATTATATGCCTAATGTAGCTATCAGGTACATGTAACCAATTATATTTTTGGGAATATATGCTCCTTCAGTACATCAACTGATTTTATTTCTTCTTTGTATCCCAGATTTAACACAGTACCTGGCACCTAGTTAGGGCTTACTAAATCCTTGTAGATTGATTGGTGGAGAAATGTGGACTTTAAGGGAAGGGTAGAAATTCAATACGCAGAACTGAGTGGGTGGGTTACTGAATAAACAAGCCATTCCAGGTGTAAAGAATAGTATGAGCAAAAGAAGAGAGGTGGAAATCCAATTTAACTAACGATGGGAATAGAGAGAGTAGTAGCATAAAATAAGAACTGGAAAGATATGGTGGCACAAAATTGTTGAGGACCTTAATAGCCATGCTAAGGAGTCTAAATCTTACTCTTTAGGTAACAAGAGAGCCATTATGATATTTTGAATAGATGAGTGACATCTTCCCAGATCTTTGTGTAAAAAAGATTAATCTGGCAGGAATATAAAAGATTGGCAACTCAGAAGGGAGGAGAACAGAGGGTAGATATACTTATCAGTAGTTTACTGCAATAATCTATAATGTGGTAAGAAGAGTCAGCAGTGGTGGTAGGAAAGGAAATAAAAGAAGAAGGGATAGATTTGTGAAATATTGTATTTCATGCACAAAATGGATGGAATCACTAACAGATTACATAGGAGACAAAGGATAGAGAATAGTTGGGGCAGCTAGATGGCACAGTGAAGGGCGGCTAGATGGCACAGTGAATAGAGCACCAGTCCTCAATTCAGAAGGACCTGAGTTCAAATCTGGCCTCAGACACTTGACATGCTTACTAGCTGTGTGACCTTGGGCAAGTCACTTAACCCCAATTGCCCTGCCCTCTCCCCTGCAAAAAGAAAAAAAAAATTGAGAATAGTAAGAGATAACACGCATTCAGCCATGATATTTTGGGGGATAAGATAGAAAGATATAGTTATATGTATTCTGAATTGATTGACTAACTGGAACCAAAGATTATTGATTAATTGAATTAATGTCAACCTGGAGGGAAGTCTGTAGGGGAATGCCACAGGGATGCTATATTTATTCATGTTCTGCTCAACATTTTTTAAATGGATAGTAAATCACTTGAAATTTTTATGATTCTCCTAAATGAATAGAAGAGATATTTTTTACAAATTATTTGGATGAAGAAATAAATGGCATGTATGATCATTAAATCTCTAGGTGACAAAAAGCTGGGAGGGATAGCTACAATGAGATAATGTACAAAGGGTACTTTGCAAACCTTAATGTAATAAAAAGTCCATTATTATTATAATATTATTTTCATTTTGTTCAGTGGACTTCACATAGTAATGGTTTTAGGACAATTTATTGTCCTGCTATCATTCTTTTATATTTAATGTTCTGTGGACGACTGCTACTCAGGTGGATGAAATGACTGCTTTCTGGAATATAATGAAAATATTGGGATGTAAGCACATCTTGTGTAGACCTGGTGAAAGCGTCTTTGAGACAAGTCCAATAGCAGACTAGATTCCTGAGATCATAGGTGCTTTGTCCTGTTGGCTTTGATTTCTTCTGGTAGATCTCTGTATTTTGGAAGATTGTCATTCCATGTAGTTTGGAGATGATACACATTTGATATGACATCTACTGAAAATAACATCCTTGAGTTATGTCTGGATGTGGGTGACTGTTTTGTCTCTGAATGCTTCAGTTAATGTGCAGTTCATCTGTCGAATTCTCAGGGATGCTTTACAGTCAATATTTGCGTTATTTACTTACTAGCTGTGTGACCCTGGGTAAGTCACTTAGCCCTGTTTTCTTTAGTTTTCTCATCTGCCAAATGAGCTGGAGAAGGAAAGATAAACCACTCTAGTATCTTTGCCAAGAAAAACCCAAATGGGGTGACAGTGTCATACATGACTGAACAACCTAAGACTGCTGCAGATATTGATTTAATATTAGGAAAATAATTATAGCTACCTCCAAATGGAACAGGATCCCTTTGACTCTAGTAGGGGTGAGGAATGAATCCCTTATCACTGGATTATTCTGGCAAAGACTGATCATTTGTATGGGATAGTATAGAGGAAATTCAAGTTTAATGTGAGGGTTGAACTCAGTGAATTTGGAGACATCCCCTTCAACTCTGCATTCTTTTCTAATCTCTTTTATTTTCCAAGTGAAGAAACAGACTCATGTAGGTAAAGCAATTTGCCCAAGATCACATGGGTCGCTAGTGGTAGAGCAAAGACGAGAGCTCAGAATTGTGACTCAGTCTAGAGCTCCATCCACAGAACCATGCTCAAGGAAAGGGTAAGAGAGAGCAGGTCCAATAATGGGAGGTTCTTGGGGTTGTCTAGGAGGCTTATGGGAAATGGAAAGAGTAGAGAGTCATTAAGGGCATTTCCCAAGATGGCAGAATTTCTTTTATGACTTGTGATTGAGGGTAAAAAATAAAAGTATAAATAAGTCTTCTCTGACTCAGCCAGGTTTTGTGATAATATTTGCCAAGACAAAATTGTTGGGTCAGGGGGAGTGCAGTGAGGAGTGGTAACTATTGTAGAAGTTCAGCCATAAAATGTTATGATCTCTTTAAATGACTAGGAGAGTTATTTGAAGATTTGAGTTAAATAATTCAGGAGAATGTGAATTAAATTTAATGAGTATATTCAGGTACATATGTACACAGTTTTGTTTTTGTCTTGTAAAAGTCCCATGCACGTGTCCAAATATAATGGGGAAATTTGCACAAGTTGGGTTTAGACAGGTGGTGAAAAAATTGGACCCCAACATCTCTGAATCTTGGCAGCCAGTCCTTCCTCCCCATTTCTAACTGGGCTGTGACTTAGAGCTATCTCATTTCCTTTTTTCCTGCCTTGATTCCTGCTACCTGGCTTACTCTTAAAGGAGAATTTTCTTCTTTATTACCTCATTTATTTTTTCTCTTTCCAGAGACACAGAATTCACACTACATAAGTGGCTGCCAATTCTGTGTTTCTATTGCTAGTTCTAGCTACCCAAGTAATCTGCCATTTCAGAGCTGGCTTGCTCTAAGATGACTGACTGGCCCTCCTGCCTTTTCTTCTCACCACTTTCTTCTCTATTATCACTCATTTTCATACACCCTTCTCCCACTTAGTGTCCACACTTCTAAAGGGATTACTTTTGTATTTTAATCTTGTTTGGATTGAAGCTGGAGAGGGAGGGAATAAAAAAAAAACATTGATAAGCAAAGCTATTGTGTCCTATGAAGTAACTGTACCAGATCTATAAATGAGCAAGAAAAGAATAGGGTAGGAGAGAGAAGACAAAGAAGAAATTTCTGTAGAAGGAAAGATAAGGAGCCTAGACAAAAACAATGACTAAGAATCCTACCAGAAGATAAGAATATATCTTAAGCTCTTTGAGGGTAGAGGCTGTTTCATTTATGTCTTTGTATTGCCAGCACCTAACACAGTGCATGACCCATTTTTTTTTGTTCAGTCATTTCAGTGATATCAGACTCTCTGTACCCCATTGGGGATTTTCTTGAGAAAGATACTAGAGAGGTTTGCCATTGCCTTCTCCAGCTCATTTTACAGATGTAGAAACTGAGGCAAACAGGGCTAAGTGACTTGCCCAGGGTCACACAGCTAGTAAGTGTCCGAGGTCAGATGAGTCTTACTAACTCTGGCCCCGTCCCCACTCTATCCACTGTTCCACCCAGCTGCCCAGTCTGGCACATAGTAGGTATTTAATAAAGACTTGTTGATTGATAGATTGCATTTTCTGAGATCAGAGAGTTGAGAATTTATACACACAAAGAGGAAATGAGGTTTGACTTTTAAAAAGGGATGCAGCCTGAATACTATGTTTAGATATTAAATACTAATACACAGCTAAGAATACTTTTATTCCCTTTTTTTCATTGTAGATGAACATAGTAATTTTAGGGGAAAATAAGCTTTAGGTTTCATTACTGTGAAGGAAAATGAAAAAAATATCCAATGGCCCACTTTCCTGAGGGTGATGGCTGAAATAAAATATCAATCATCACCTACAAATAATATTCATGTATCTTTACTTTTGGGTGGCCAGGTAGCACAGTGCCAGCCATGGAGTCAGGAGGACCTGAGTTAAAATCCAGCCTCAGACACATACTAGCTGTGTGACTCTGGGTAAGTCACTTAACCCTGTTTACCTCAGTTTCCTCATCTGTAAAATGAGCTGGAGAAGGGAATGGCAAACCAGTCCGGTATCTCTGCCAAGAAAACCCCAGATGGGGTCATGGAGAGTTTGATAGGACTAATCAACAGCAATAACTATGGTATATTTGCTTTATGAATGAAGCAAGTACTGTATCCTCCTCCTCGCTCTAGTGGGGATGGAGGAAGTAAGGGGGAAGGAATTCTATGGCTTTTCCTGCAATTCAGCACTGCCTGCTGCCAGGATTCCTTCCAGATGCTGAGTGTGGATCTGTAACTGAAAAGGAGATCAGACAAGTTCCTCCCATGCTGAAGGGTTTATCACTCAGCTAACCTAGGAGGAGAGGGGTAACACTGTGTGAGGGAAATGGAGCCAGCATTCTTTCAGGGAGGAGAGGACTGTCTGAAAGGAGTGGCGGATGGAAATTCTTCAGAGTCAGAGCACAGCTTCTGGGATGATGATGGAGGTGGAGGGGAGGGAGGTTGGAGCTTTCCTTCCCCTTTGCTCCAAGCTCCCAGTGCAGGGAAGTCAAGACCGCCAGATGTGTTTTGGCCCAGACCTGCCAGACTGATACAAGCAATGCTTTGTTCTGTACCAAATTAATATGGGTTTTATTCTGTGAGAAAGTCATTTACTTTACAAAAGTTTCCTGCAGCGCCTTCTATTTGCTCTTCCTAGACTTGGTGTTTATTCCTGCTCCTTTCCCTGACAGTCCATTTCAGCTGCCACACTTAGTGCTTCTTTCATGATGGATTTCTTATTCTCTGGCCAAATCACTCAGTTTCCCACTCCCAGGTTGGAGAACCAAATCCTTCTGGATAAAAATGTTTCCCTTGTAATATGTTGAAAATGGTCATTTGCCAAGAAGTGTCTCTGTTCATTTTTCTTCCTTTAATTAATCTTCTCCTACAGTGCTCTGCACATTCATTATCTTTCTTCCTTCTTGTCAAAATGGGAATAAAACTTGCTGTCCTTTTGACACGGCCTAAAAATCCTGAAATAATCCACAGCCTATGTTGATAATTTTAACTTACTGTATGCTTAAATGTTGAATTAATTATACATTACAACTTGAACTCCCCAATCTAATTGTATTAGTTCTTTGTTTTCTACTTTGCTTTGTGGAGTACTATGCTTGGCACACTCTTTAACTGAAATATATTATCTTCTTAATCATTAGAGGACTCTGTATTATTCTGTATAATTAACTTGACATTATTTTCTTCAGAAATTTAATTCATTCCAGATCTTGGTTTCAAAGTGAGATTTGTATGATGCATAATTAACACAACAAAAAAAAATCCCCCAGAAACCCACAACCTTCCGAGTAACTGCTTCCTCCAGAATAGAATTCAAAGCTTCTATGGAGTTCAAGGCTTTGTTTTCAGTGATTACAATATGTATTTATATGTTTGTTGCAGTATGTGACATTCCCCTTTTTGACATATGTAACGACAATGTCTCAAGAGAACAGTGCAAGAAGCTAGGATGCTGCTTTTTTAGAGAAGTCTGCTATGAAAAATCTGTTCCAGGTAACTATTTTATTTAGAGGCTTAAAAGTTGGTTAGCTACAATTAGAAAAGCAGCAACTCAGAACCAGAAAAGGGTTGTTAATTGACGAGGAAAGTGCCTGTTTTGCAGAAAGTTGGAAGCTTTTTAGCATTCCCTGGCAAATTCAGTCTGGTCAGTGCATTAAAAACCTGGCTAGCTTTAAAGGATTCTCAGTAGCTTACTTCAACCTCAAATGGTCTTCATATGTGGCTGAGAGACAGAGAAGGTATGTTTGAAATTTTTTTCTATCCACTCCCTTTGAAATTTCAATTTTAAGTGGGCAATATCAAGAGTAATTTTCCCTTTGGAGAATTCTGTCAGTTTAAGTGAGGTGACTCATAAAACGAGATGATTAATTTGGGGAAATATTTCAGAAAAACAATTTTTGATGATGACAATTTATCATTATCATTCATCTTACACAAATTCCTAATTTTGTATGATTCTTCAGCTGAAGGTGATATCAAGAAAGTGAAAGAGACAGGTCACTGTCTGAAATGTAATGCTGTTAAGAAAGACATAGATGTAATTAATAATTACAATAATATATGACATTTATATAGGATTTAAAAGTTTAAAAGGCACCTTATAGTACCTATATTATCTTATTGGATTTTACTTGAACCCAACAAGGTGAAATCCATTAGGAATAAACATAAAAGTCTTATACTCGGTTTTAATAAATCAACTTCACAGTACAAAATGGAAGCGGGAGAGTTAGATAGCACATTGTCAGAAAAAGAGTGGGGAATTTTAGTGCAATTCAAGTTTAATATAAGTCAGCAGTGAGATGTGTTAGCCAATAAAGGCAAAGGAGTCTTGCTTCTAGAAATAAGGAGATGGTAGATGGATCCTCTTTGCTCAGCTCTGGTCACATTCCATCTTTAATTCTTGGTGTCACAGCTGAAGGACATTGGTAAACCTGAGCTACTCCTGAAGGAGAGAAACGAGTATGGTGAAGGGCTTCGAGTCCGTATCACATGAGAAGAGGTAGAAGGAACTGGGGAAGTCAGGGGAGACAGTGAAATTTAAATCTTTGAAGTGCTGTCATGTGGAAGAGGGGTTAGGATGGTTTAGTTTAACTCCAGAAGGCAGAAACGAGAAAAGATACAAATATTTCCTTATGTGTGTGTGTATGTATTTGTGTGTTTATATATATGTATGTATGTATATGAATGTGTATGTGTATATATCATAATGTATCTGTATGTAACATACACACATATTATATGTATACTGCATGTATGTATATACAGATATAAACAGGTTATATATGTATACATCTAATATGTACATTATATGTGTATAAATAATATGTACAGTGTATATATCATCTAAGCATGCACATATACATAGACATGCATGTGTGCATACGTGCATACATACATGCACACACATTTGAGCTAGAGAAAGAAATGGTAAATCACACCAGTATCTTTGACAGGAGAACCTTAGATGAAGAGTCAACAAAGCTGAAATTATTGAATACTATCCCACCACACTATATACATATACATGTATATGTATATATGTGTATATGTGTATATGTATATATGTATATGTATGAATGCATATGTATATCCGTATATAGGCAGATTGTATATGCACACGTGTGTATGTATATGCATATATTGTACATGTGTATGTACACGCACATGCATGTATACACACAGCACGTGCATGATGTTTATGCTGTATGCACAATCTACACGTGTGTGCACATATGCATGTCTGTGCACGCACATATACCTATATAAATAATATGTGCATAAAGATATATAAGATAGATACATATTTTCCACATATGTATAAATATATTATATATGGAAAATGCCCCTTTCTTAATAAATGAACTGCTATAGGCAGCAGTGGTTTCCTTCTCCTTGAGGTCTTTAGACAGGGGCAGGATTGACATTTGGCAGGTATGCTATAGTGGGAATTTGTTTCAGAAAATAAATAGTAGATGTCCGCTAAAGTCCCTTCCAGAGCTAAAATCTTGTGATTCTCACTATGGCCTCATGAAGCAGGAGCTGCAATGGATATATATGTAGAAGACATGAAGGCAGTGAACCTGAAAACAATATATGAATTGACTGATTCAGTTCAATAAACATTTGATAAGTTCCTATTTCCTGCATTACACTGAGCAAACTTCTGGAGGAAATATGGAGGCAAAAATAATTTCTCCTCTCATGAAGCTTATAATAGAATGCAATCTGTACATAGATAACTAATACAACAATAGACACATAAGGAGCCACAGACTTAGCATTGCAGTACTTGGATTCAAATATTGGTTCTGCAACTTACTACCTGTATGATTTGGGGCAAGTCACTCTGGCATCTTTTTGTTCATCTGTAAAATGAAGGGGTTAAATTAGGTCACTTTTAAGGTGCCATCTTGCTTTAAATCCTATGATAACTTAAAGTTCTATATGAATGTGAGAAGAAGAGAAGTATGAGGTTCAAGTTGGGAAAGATCATTTGAAATTACATGGGTGGGGACGGAGAAAGGACAATAAAGGAAGATTTCATGGAGCAGGTAACACTGGAGTTGTGTCTTAAAGGATGGGTAGGATTTCAGTGGGTAGAGATGCTCAAGAAATAAGGCATGAGAAAGAACACGGAGGTGGTAAAGAGTGAGTTAGAGACAAAAGACAGAAAGAAATGGGATATATTTTGTGCCTGACCTATGGCAATGAGAATAGTGTGAAATAAGCCTGGAAAGGGTAGGATGGTGTCAGATTGTGGAGGGGCTTAAATGACAAGCCACGGACTTTGGATTTTATTTCATAGGTCCTTCAGAATGCCACGTAAGGGTTTTATGCAGAGAAGTGAGACAGTCAGACCTGTGAATAAGCATTAATCTGGAAACTGGGTGCAGAATGGATTGGAAAGGGTAGAATATGAAAGTGAGAAGACTAATTATGAGGCTATTGAAATAATCCAGATATCCTGGCCCAGTTAATTAATTGGTTAATAAATTAACATTAAGTGCTTACCTTGTGCCAAAATAATTTTTCTAATCCCCAGATCAGGAGATCAGGTAGTATAACTCCTCTTCTCAAAAACTTGTCAGTTGTTCAAGTTGCCTATAGGATAAAATACAAATTTCTCAAATTAATGTTTAGAGTCCTCCACAATCTGTCTCTTAACTTCCCTTTCCAATTTAAGGTGACTTCACCCCCCATAATATGCTCTGTGTTCCAGGGGCACTGTCCTACTAGCTGTTCTCCCTCCAACTGAAAGCATTCTTCTCTCTCTCCTCAAATGATTCTAGAACATTTTGTCTTGATCACAATTATATTCTGCCTTAAACCATATTTAGGGAGACAATAAGGTTTTTCATTATCTAAGGCACAGCACCTAAGCAAGGTGACTTAGCTGCTGATAGATATACCTAATAGCCAGGACTGCAGATTAGGGTTGGTGGGGAGGGGAGGAGACTAGAGGAGAACAGTGACCTTCATCACTTAGATAAGCAAACAAAGTGACCAAGAAACTGTTAATAACAGAGATTAAATTTAAAAGTATCACACATTTTCAAAGAGCTGGTTGTTAAATATTTACCAGTATAGAGAATAGAGTACCAGGGCTGAATTTAGGAAGATCTGTGTTCAGATCTGACCATGGACGCTTACTAGCCATGTGACCCTAGGAAAATCACTCAAATTCTGTTTGCCTCAGTTTCTTCATCTGTAAAATGGGGATAATAATTGCATCTATCTTTTCAGGGCTGTGAAGATCAAATGAGATAATCATTGTAGTGTATTATAAAAATTAATTAAATAAATATTTATAAATATGAGCACAATTCCTGGCACATAGTAAGCTCTATATAAATATTAACTGATATCCTACTCCTCCCCATCTTTGTATATGTTTCCTTTTCTTATTAGAATGTAAGCTATTTTAGGGCAGAGAATGCCTTCCTTTTTATATTCATATCCCCAGCCCTTACTACAGTGGCTTGGAATATATAATACGTACTTAATAAATGCTTTTTCTTTCATTCATTCATTCATTCATTCATTCATTCATCCTTATCCACTTTGTGTTAGTCTTATCCATTTCCTCCCATAAATTCATCCTAGGGAGTGCACTCAACATGCTAGGGGCTTCCCTCTTTCTTGGGAAGCTAGTATAATAATAGCCCTGGACCCAGATGGCTCTGGAGGAGAAAGTGAGGCTGGTGACCTTGCATAGCCCTCTCTCACTTGAATCAAAGTCAACTGCAAGTCATGTCATCATTTCCCTGATGCCATGGTCCTCTTGGAGAAGGAAGAACAAACACATCCTGTGAGTAGACTGAGCTGTCTGAATGGGGACCCAGCTAGCTGGGTAACTCAGCTTGTCCTCTCCCTCTCCCTGTCTTCTCCAAAGGAAGGTAAGATTTGATGACCAGAAGCTGACCACTTAAGTTAGCTAGATTCCTTCCTTCCTTCTTTCCTTCCTTCCTTCCTTCCTTCCTTCCTTCCTTCCTTCCTTCCTTCCTTCTTTTCTTCCTTCCTTCCTCCCTTCCTCCATCCTTTCTTTCTTTCTTTCTTTCTTTCTTTCTTTCTTTCTTTCTTCCTCTCTCTCTTCCTTTCTCATTCTTTCTTTCTTTCTTTTTCTCTTTCTGTCTTTTTCTTTCTTTCTTTCTTTCGCCCAGCTCACTCTGAAACTCATAGATTGGACCACAGTAGGTCCCTACCCAAGCTCCACTTAATGGAGCAATGTATTTTGGACCCTCCTGGCTTTTCTCTTTGGAACAGCAACCCTGAGGGTCTTCCCCTTCCACTTAGATTTTTTCTTTTTTCTTTTTTCTAATTGACTTGACTCATTTCTTAAACTGACCTATTCACTGAATGGGCAGTTACCTCACTGGAAGTGAGTACTTGAAAAGGTCTTAGCCTAAAAGGGCCAGGATCTCCCATCTTATCCTGTGCCATCTCTAGTCATCCTGATGAATATCTGGTCACTGGATCCAGATGGCTCTGGAGGAGAAAGTGAAGCTGGTGACCTTGCACAGCCCTCCCTCACTCGAATCAAAGTCAACTGCAAGTCATGTCATCATCTCCCTGATGCCATGGTCCTCTTCGAAAAGAAGGATGAACACAACTGTTGTGAGGATCTAATGAGATAACAATTATCAAGTGCTTAGAACAGTGCCTGGCACATAATAGGTGCTATGGAAATATTAGCTATTATTATTATTATTATTATTATCTTGATGTCCATCAGTTATGTTATCATACTCTTTTTCTCTAATATCTGTCTTTGAAAATAATCCTTTGCTTTTCTTTTGTAATTTTCTGCCTTGTACCGCATTATACTCTGTCCATGTTCTCTGCATAAGCCCTTTTCTAGTGGCCCTTTGGGTGATCTTCAATTTAAATTTTTTGAGAATGATAGTATGCCATGACTTGTAGCTATAGAAAAACACCAGAACAATATTGATATTAAAAAGATAGGCCTTTGTTTCAGGGAAAAGCTGTGAGTCATTAAAGTGGCTGTTGCCATTTTCCAAAGGCAGTCCAGTCATTGCTACTCTTCCTGTTCAATTGTAGGACCAACTCATTGTCCCTTTGCAGTGTCCTAAATTCTATAGGATGGCAGCTAAGTGGCACAGTGAATAGAGTCTGGGGGCCTGGAGTCAGGAAGACTCATCTTCCTGAGTTCAAATCCATCCTTAGACACTTACTGGCTGTGTGACCTTGGGCAAGTCTGTTTAACTCTGTTTGCTTTAATTTCCTCATTTGTAAAATAAGCTGGGGAAGGAAATGGCAAACCACTCCAGTATCTTTGCCAAGAACATCCCTAATGGGGTTACAAAGAGTTGGACGTGACAGAAAAATGACTGAACAATAATAACAGCAACGAGTTATGTAATTTGCCCATCAAAACATAAATTGTAGTCTGGAAAAAAATTGTAGAAATTTTCAAATTGCTTGTTTTGTTACCTTGAACATTTTTGAGTCAGGATCTCATCCTGTAGGCTCTTCGATGTTTGGGGCTTGATATATGCTATTGTTGAAAGGAAAATTCTTCATTTGGGTTTTCACTCTGATTAACGGGGCAAAACTCAGGACAGAGAGAATGAAAAGCATTTTTTTAATAAGTATGTCAAGGTAGCAACACACTGACTGCCTGATCACTGAAGACTAGCAGTAGCTTAAAAGTGGGGACGGTTTTTAGAGGTAATTAAGACAGTTCAGATAGGTGACCTCAGCAGAAGAGACTGGGCCCTTGCATCTCAGTTCCTCCTCAAGGTAGCAAGAACGTGACAGTTTACAGGTAGGCGTAAGTGACAAAAAAGCAGGTGATACAAAAAGCTTCAGATTTGGTGTTTTCTTTTCCACCAGAGCCTCCCCCAACACTAGTTGATAATGGGATCCTGGGTCAAAATCACTTTTTTTGCACTTAATAATATTTTATTTTTTCTAATTATATGTAGAGAGAGTTTTCAACATTCATTTTTGTAAGATTATATATCAGCATTAACACTATCACCACAATGTTGTAAAGGAGTGTCTGGAGGACCTCACCAATCATAGGGAATCTTTCCTAAATGTGGACCATGTTCTGGATGTTCTTTATAACAGGCAAACCCCTTTGCTGAGCATATGTCTCTCTGAATTACACCTTAAACGATAATGATAATAGTGGTTAGAAAGTCAATGAGCATGGATATCTCTGCTGTGTAGCTTTCACAGAGTTTATGTATGTGATTTTTATATGTGTTTGAGAGACACCTCACTGGAGTTCAGCCTTTAAGTTCACATTTTTTTCTCCAGGTAGGTAGGGGGTATGGTGCATAGAATTCAAATCCTGCTTTAGACACTTAATAGCTGTGTGAACTTGGGCAAGTCATTTAACCTTACTCTGCCTCAGTTTCTTTAGTTTGTAAAATGGAGATAATAACAGCACCCTCCCCTTAGGATTATGGTGAGGATAAAATAGTATATTTCTAAAACATTTTGTAAATGTTAAAGCACTATATAAATGTTAGGTGTTATTATTATTGAATCAACTGCTTTTTTTTTTGGAGGGGAGAGGGCAGGGCAATTGGGGTTAAGTGACTTGCCCAAGGTCACATGGCTAGTAAGTGTGTCAAGTGTCTGAGGCTGGATTTGAACTCAGGTCCTCCTGACTCCAGGGCTGGTGCTCTATTCACTGCACCACCTATCTGTCCCAGAATCAACTGCTTTTTTAAAAAAATAAACATAATAGAATCTTGTATTCTCTAGGACTGAGAAAAAAAAACACCATTATCTCCTTTCTTACTCCCATAACAGAGTCCTCAGCTCAGGGGCCAGGCTCTTTAGAACACAGAAGAACCAGTCAGCTAAGTAGTCCTGATAGGCATTGTTCGCTTTTTGTTTGTTTATTTATTTATATGTGTATCTATCTATCTTTCTATCTGTCTATCTATTTATCTATCTATCTATCCATCTATCTATCTATCTATCTATCCATCCATCCATCTATCCATCCATCTGTCCATCTATCCATCTATCTATCTATCTATCTGTCTGTCTCTGTCTGTCTTTCTGTCTGTCTGTCTGTCTATCTATCTCTTTATCCATCTATCCATCCATCCATCTATCATCTATCTATCCCACATTTTATCTATCTATCCATCCATCTATCTATCTATCTATCTATCTATCTATCTATCTCTCATTTCCTACTCAGTGTTTCTGTTCCAAGGCTTTATCTGACTTAGTGTTAGAAAATCCTTCTGCCTCTTACTTAATTTTTAGTTGCCGATAATATTCCATTATATTCATAAGGGGATGCCTCAGTAAGACTTTAGCAAAAGCTGAAGGTCTGCATGGTCTAAAACATGAAAACGCTGATAAATAAGAGAAAGAACACTGAGTTGCAAAATAAACATTCTCCACTTTAGAAAATGTGGGTGTTGTTCTGTTGTTTCAGTCATGTTCTACTCTTCATGACCCCATTTGGGTTTTCTTGGCAAAGATCCTGGGGTGGTTTACCATTTCCTCTCCAGCTCATTTTATAGATGAGGAAATTGAGGCAAATAGGCAAAAATTAAGTGACTTGCCCAGGGTCACACATCTGGTAAGTGTCTGAGACCAGATTGGAACTTGGGGAGATGAGTCTTCCTCATTCCAGGTCCTGTACTCTATCCACTGCACCACCTAGTTGCCCCTCTCTCTAATTGAGTCTACTAACTAATTATTAAGAGACATACGCCAATAGGGGATTATAAACTAGTAGCAGGATAACCAAATACAGATTTACTCCTAGAATTCAAGAAGTAGTAACATCTACCCTTGGGGGAGATAGAAGGGAATTGGGTAAATAAACCCTAAGGGGGAATTACACATTCATATACTTGTAATTTGTTCAGCCACTCTTCAGTCAATGGATACCATTTTTTTTCTCCAGTTCTTAGCTACAACAAAAGGACTGACGTAAATATTTTTGTTGCTCTAGTGCTTTTTCCTCTTTTATCTCTTTGGGGGTATAGACTTAGTCGTGATATGGCTAATTCAAAGGTTTGCAAGTTTAGTAACTTTTGGGCCCATATTCCACATATCCAAATTCCTTTCCAGAACAGCCAGACAAATTTATGGCTTCTCAAACAGCAATGTACCAGTGTGCCTGTTTTCCCATAGCCCCTCCAACGATTGTCATTTTATTTTATCTTTTGTCATCTTTACCAAACTGATGGACATAAGGTAGAACCTCAAAACTATATTAGTTTGGATTTAAGAAACTTTTTTTCCACATGGATTTTATTGCTTGTATTTCTTCCTTTGATAAACGCCAGCTCAAATCCTTTTAGCGTGTATCTACTAGGGAATGACTCATTTTTTTATATTTGTATTTCGGTGCGAAACTTTTATCACATAAACTTGCTCTGTTAACCATTCCCCTTATAATTTCAATCACGTTGATTTAGTTTGTGCAAAACCTTTTCAATTTTGTGTAATCAAAATTGTCCATTTTATTTTCTATGATCCTCTCTAACGCTTGCCTGATCATGAATTCTTCCCCTACACAGAGATCAGAGAGGTATTTTCTTCTTTGCTCCACCAAGTTGCTTATGATGTGATCTTTTATATCTATGAACCCTTCATTTTACAGATGATGAGACTTAAGCCCTAGACAGGGAATATGGGAATTAAATGACTTATTCAGAGTCACTTGGCTAGTAAGCATCAGAGCGCAGATTTGAACCTAGGTCCTCTGACTCCAAACTCAGTTACTTCACCATTGAAATTATGTGCCGTGATGTGAATGAAAGCATGTTAAATAGGTTCTATCTGGGTTTTGTAGACAGACCCACCCATCAGATTGAACATGTATTGTCAGCTTCTTCCAGATAAAGCCTAGTCTTTCACTCCCATATGAGTAACACACAGTTTTAATGTGAAATCACAAAGGACAGGACTGATCTGTTACAAGAAGCTTTGTATAATTCAGTCCTGTTAACTGATGCGATATTTTGTTTGTGCTCCAAAATGCTATTAATGGGACTTATTCCAAAGTATAAGCTGGAGCTAACTAGGGCGCTATGGGATGCTATTTTGGGACCCAAACACTCTGGTCTTTGGATTAAATTTTTTTTTCTTTAGCCAAAACATTTTTCAATATTTGGAAAACAACAGATGCTTGAAGCCCAGGCCACTTCCTTTCCATAATGAAGTTACAGTGATGCTTTCCATTTACTGGATGCTATCCCCCCTGGTGCTTGAGTTGATTTCTAGAACTAATTGAACCATTCAAAGTAATATTAACTGCTATGGCAATATAACCAAGTAGTGTTTGAGTCAGAAATCAGCTCTTAGGGGAAAATGGATGTTGTTCATCCCTGCGAATCATCTTGGATTCTGGGTAGATGGGCCATCTTACAACGGCTGGCACAGATTATAGACATAGAAGATGCTTACGTTACAATGCACATTTTTAAACAGAAGTTTATTTAGCCACTTTGGCCAATAGGTATGTTACAGATAGAGTCCTCTCTCTAGGGTCAAGGCTAATAGGGGCTTTTAGGAATGTAGGAACAGTGAAGACAGCAACAAAAAATCCCAGCTCATTACTTCCTTAAAGTTTTCAGTATTGGGTCAGGAAGGAAGATGAGGTTTTTCCCCCCTGGTTCTTGCCATTCTTATACAAAACTAATGTTAATTTCCTCTACATCAGCCTGGTTTTATTATATGAGTTGTCTGTAGTAACACCTTTCTTCATGGCCAAGTCACTTGTGGGAGAATCCTGGGCACCAGGCCCTTGACTGAAGAATTTGCTAATATACCCTCAAATTCTTTTCTTTTCTTTAACATCTCTATTATTCAAGGCTGAGAAAGAAGCTTTGCGCTGTGTAAGTCATAGTATGCCGTGACAGGGTATCATGAGTTCACTGTGTGCATAATTCTATGTTACGAAAACCTTTCACTAAATTCTTAAATTGACTGGTTTGAAATGAGCATTGTATCATGCCTTAATCAAAACTTGCATAAGAACTTGCAATCATAAGAACTCGCAAAATTGCCTAAGGCAGTGGTTCTCAACCTTCCTAATGCTGCGACCCTTTAATACAGTTCCTCATGTTGTGGTGACCCCCAACCATAAAATTATTTTCGTTGCTACTTCATAACTGTAATTTTGCTACTGTTATGAATTGTAATGTAAATATCTGATATGCAGTATGTATTTTCATTGTTACAAATTGAACATAACCCAGAGGTTGAGAACTGCTGGCATAGGGTATCAAGGAGAAAGGAAGGGAAAGATAAGCTTTTGACTCACCCTTATTGTCCAGCTCTGGCTTACAGTAAGTAAAATGTTTAGTGAATGACCTTATTCAAGTGTTTGTTTCCAGTTTTTAGATAGGACTAAGGACTAATCATAAAAGAGTAGAGCTGTTAGGGATATCTGAAGTCTTTTAATTCAATCCTTCAATAAAGCATGAATTCTTTAAGCCGCCTTCCCACTCTGGAGTCCTGTGTTTGCTATGATACGATCGCCATCTTTTGGGGAGAATAAAATAAACTGATTCTTACATCAATAACTCCTGTGATGATCAGTATTGTCTTAAAATCCATTTATTAAATATAATTATTTTCATGTGACATCATATAAATAATACACAGAGTAAATTGGACTACAGTATAATCCTAAATGTCCAACTCTACAATTTTAAATGTAGAATTGTACATTGCATTTGCAGCTTTGCAGTCAAATGCAGTATCACTGTAATATATGGACATATGATAAAAAAAAATAACACTAGTCTTGGAATCAGAAGATCTGGGTTTGAATCCTAGATCTGCCCCTTCCTGGCTGCATGACCTCAGGGTAGTAATTAGCCTTTCTGAGCATCACTTTTTTCATTTGTGAAAAAGAGATAAATGACTTGGTCCCAGGGTTTTAGGAGAAAAGAACTTTGTGAATCTTAAAATGATGATACTATCTGTAGAACCTACTTCACAGGTTTGTCTTGATGATCAAATGGGATAATGGGTGACTAGTTCCTGGGACATTCTCTTTCATAGGCCCCACAGAAAATTTTTGTGTAGTATGAATGAATTTGGTCAGCACCCATTCAAAAACGTAGTTCATAAGCCCCTACCAATACCTTTTATCAGCCCTAGGGACACCTTAGTTCAGCTGAAAGACATTTAATTGAATGGAATTGCAAATAAAGTGATGAGAAAGTTCCTTCAATTCACAAGTGAGACACGATTTCCCGTAGGTTATCATACCACCAATGGGGAAGAGAACAGATAAATTGGAATCATGCACGAGAGGAACAAACCTAGGGATCGTATGTGGCCTAGACATAAGTACAAAATGACACGAATACAGGATGCATAGTACTACAGGGAACTCAGTTCTGATTTTGCTGCTGCTCTCTTCTGAATTTCTTTGTTCTTTATTAATCTGTTCATCAGTTTGCTGGTCTCATGGTCACTGATGGGCACATCACATCTTCTGGATATTGAATCTCTATTTAAAGTTGGGCACCTTTCCAGTGGTTACTGTTGGATGTCTCTTAGCATATTTCTGCTTCCAGCTTCTGAATTTTATCGTTTTAGGACTTACCTGATGACCACCTCAGCTTTGGTCTGCTACAGTTTGGTAAATGGAAAGCCTTATTACACAGATAAGGTCAGTGGAGGGGTCATGAAATGCACTCTAGGCCACCAATGGCTAAGGGCCTCGGTTGTTCTTTCATTCTTGTTTGACTTAAAGCTTTGGCTCATTACTGAAATTCAATAGAAAAATGCTAAGTTTTCCAAAGATATTTAATCAGTAAGGTTAAAATTAGCTGGTAATAATAACAATAACCAGAGTTTACATAGAATTTTAAGGTTTGTAAATTGCTATACATGAGTTATCTCATTTGATGCTACCCTGTGAGATAGGTGATAGTATACCCATTCTACAGATGGGAAAACAGAGTGGTTAATTTACTTGCCTCAGAGCCACATAGTTAATAAGTATCTGAATCAGAATTTGAACTCAGGTTTTCCTGTCTCCAAGTTCAAGGCTGTATTTCTACACCATCTAGATAAGATGAGAATCAAAAGAGCAGCATGATAGAAAACATGGTGGGAATTGGAATGAAAATGTGACATGCTAGGGACACCCTGTTCTATTCAAAGATTTATTTTTCAACTTTGGATGGTTATAAATTGAAATTATATTCCAGCTTATGTTCAAGGATTTACCGCCTTGATAGTTATCATCCCGGGAGTCTTTATTATCTATGCAATATACAGGTCAGTTTGTTTTTAAAGCACTTTTCAAAGTTTATATTTAGGACTTGGAATATAATGAAATAATTGGGAATGATGATTCTGAGATCCTTTCTCCCTCTGACTCAATGATTGTATGATTCCTCTGCCTTTTGTAATCCTATTCCTCCTGCTGGCCTACCTTCTCCTCCCCATACAACTTTGGATTTTGCAATGTGAAAGGGGAAGCCCACCTCTATAATCCTTATCTCAATTGCCTGTTTTAGACTTTTGCAGCATTTCTGCCATTGTTCAGGCCACTTCCCAGGCTTGTTCACCTCAAAACCCCTATTCACATTCGAGTTTATGGCTATTGCAGCTCTGCTGATAATCCATTTGCAATGAACTAAGCGTTTGCCCTTCATGTGCCACCCCTGCTGAGGGTCTAATGCTTTCCTAGTGGCCTTGGCTTGATCTTGTTACACAGCCCTCTCTACTACCTTTCCTCCTTTCTTTTCAGATCTCATTCTAGCAACTGAGAAGCATTTTTCCTCCATTGGTGAATGTACTTGTCAGATGGAATAGGATGGTGATGAGGATAGGAGAGTAGAGAGAAAAGGGAAAGGTTGAGTGATGCTAATGGGGGCTTCAGAGTATTCACTCATAAATCATAGAATTATGGACCTGGAGAAATGCTGGACCAAAATGGAAGAAATCTCCTAAATCTGACTAATCAGTGTTCTCTCTTGTCCCCCACTTAGCCTCTTACCCAACAACTACTTATTGAGGCAATAAATTTTCATTAAACAACTTTTATTTGCAAGGCACATTGTTTATTTTATTTTATTTTGCTTTTTTTGGAGGGGGGAGGGCAGGGCAATTGGGGTTAAGTGACTTGCCCAAGGTTACATGGCTAGTAAGTGTTAAGTGTCTGAGGCCGGATTTGAACTCAGGTCCTCCTGATTCCAGAATCGATGCTCTATTCACTGTGCCACCTAGCCACTCCCCACATTGTTTATTATGTACCATATGATATTCAGGGGGGGGCATTTTGTCACTTAAAGGAGTCAAGGGCTTTTGGGCCAGGTGTTGATCTCTTGGATGGATTGCATCTACATTTCAGTCTTTTTGCACACCTATGTCCAAATGATCAATCAGTTCTTGCTTTTTGACATGGAAAAATGCCTAAAAAAACCTACACCATGCGTCCTGACTATCTTGTCTTGTCATGATTCCTAAGCACTTAGTCCTTAGAGATATCAGAGGCATGAAAAGAAAATTGGATTGTAAAGACATTGGAGTTCCAGCCCCAGTTCTGTCATTGATTAGGGTTTATCTTAATCTCTCATCACTTCATTTTCAATGTCTGTGGAATAAGAGGATTGGAAGATTGGATTTAGATGAATTCTGTGGATTGGACTCCAAGTCTATGAAGTGGGATGATTCCAAACCCTGTTAGTATAAGCAATTTCAGCTCACTTGTTTTCTACTAGTCCCTAGTGCATTTCCCTAGTATTCTGTTCTAGAGTGGAAGGGGAAATACAGTAAAGGAAATATGACAAGCCTAAAACCCCAAAAGGCAAATAGTATGCAATCTTGTTTTCCCAAGATTTCTACTGTTGCGTTAATTTTTCTGAACTCTACTGAAGTGACAGTTTGTTGTCATAACATTTTAGAGCTGTAATTTAGTTTAATCTCATTTGGTAGATTAATATATGGAGGCCTAGGGATGTTTTGTGATTTATAGTAGAAGATAAGCTCCTTCAAGGTGAGGACTATTTTCATTTTTGTCTTTGTATCCCCAGCCCCTAGAACTATGTTGAGTATAAAGTAGGTGTTTAAGTTCGTGTTACATTCTAGAGAATGTAAATTATTTGATCTCTGGGACTGTTTCACTAATGTTTTTATATTCTAGCAGTGCCTACCTCATAATAGCACTTAATTATTTGGGGTGTGTGTGTGTGTGTGTGTGTGTGTGTGTGTGTGTGTGTGTGTGTGGTTTGATCATTTGTTGAATTTAGTTAATAAAATTTGTCAGCAGAATTGAAACTGTAATTTAGCTCTTTTGATTCCCAATCTAGTGACCTTTCCATTATGCCATGCTGTTGCTATTACTCTGATGATTTTTAACCTATAATGAGAAAAAAAAAGTCATTTTATTTATTTATTTATTCATTGGTATAACAAAAGAGAAAATTCTAAGTCATGGAGTTAATGTCTCACTATTCGATGGTCAAATGAAGGGACAGATTGGTAACCCTGTGATATTTCTAATATCTGATTTCTGTGATTGAAATTCAAAATACTATTTTTATCAGAGTTATACAGGACAGAAATAAAAAAACAACTCAAAAGCTGTGTGGATCACAAGAGAAGAACAAACTGGGACTGGAGAATACCACAGTGAATTGTGAAATATCTGATAAAAAAGGTACTAAATTACTGTATATAGAAATCATAGAGTTCTAGAATCTCAGTTCTGAAAGGTTGTCTGGCTCAAAGGCCTTCCCAAAGCATGAATCTCTACCATAATACTGCCTAGGAGTGGTAGACACCATGGTTCTGATCAGAAATGAATTAGATGAGAGAACAGTTCAATAGATATTCTGTTTTTTAAACAAACATGATGATCCTGTTTGTTAATTGGTCCCTCCCTCTCCTAAAATGCGTAGTCTATGATTTTAAAAGGTAAATGCTACTCTCAGCTTTTATTTCCTTCTATTCTATTCCCTTGCTGTAAAAACCTTTTTCGTGCCAACTTATAAACATGACTAACTGAATCAAGAGAAGAAAAAACCGATGGCTTTCAGTGAGAAACCAAATCAAGAGATGCCTGAAGATGAAGGTACTAAATCCTTACTATATATAAATTATAGAAGCCTAGAATTTCAGTATTTAAAGGGTCTTTATTGGTCATAGAGCTCAAGTCCCTCCCCAATGCATTAATTCCCTTTGCAATATTCCCTGCGAGTTGTAGACAACATGACTTTGATCAGGAATGAAACAGTAGGTAAAAAAAGTAAACCAACAGATAACACTAGTTTTTAGACAAATACAATAATTCTGTTTATAAGTTTGGACAACAGTCTATTTGCTCTCGTTCTCTGCCTTTATATCTCTCTCTGTCTCTGTGTTTGTCTCTTTCTCTCTTAAAATGGTAAATTTCATTCCCAACTTCTATTCCTTTGCTATAAAACCCTATATGATGATGGGATGGAACTTCCTACGACTTAGTACTTTTATACATAATCTCCCCCAACCTTTCCCTTTTAACAGAAGTGAACTCTTTTCCTCCAATGTTTCTCTTTCTTACTACAAAACTCTCCTTGGTTTTAAGGAAGTCTTAAAGAGGAATTAAGATAGCTACCACCGAATATATCACAATGGTTGAAGAGTACAGTAAATGGTGTGGAGTAATTAGTATTCTTCCTTTGACTTTGAGTAGATGGGGGTTTTCACACCTGTTTTAAGAGCTCTTTGAAAGCCTTCAAAAGGACCTTTTGTTCTGCCTAAACTTTAACTCCAGCGACCTGTCAAAGGTCCAAATAACATGAGGAGAACACACCCTTTCCCTTTCCTCCTTGACATTTTTTTTAAATGAGGATGAAAATACACAAATGACATGTTATTATTTGTGGCTGAAATTCAAATGAAATCTTCATTGACAAAGACCTGAGCTCTTCAGTAAAACTATTCTTCTATTAGCAAAATACTGAATTATACTTTTGAGGGACACTGGATTTAACTGGAATTCCAGGATGTCTGTGATTGGTACACACACAATATTTTCAAGAAATGAATTTTGACAATTTTCACTAATTTAATGATATCTTTGTAGGAGAGTATATTTCCTTATGAATATATTACATTTATATATTTCATCTGACACATTATTCTTTGCTATTTGTGTATCTTAGGAATAATAATAATGGCTGACATTTATTTAAAACTTTAAGGTTTGCAAATCCCTTTACTTATATTATTATCTGATTTGAGTCTATGTTTTTGTCATTATCACTTGAACATGTGGGGAAGAGTTTCTTGTGGTGATTGGGAAATCTCACCTCAACCATTACTTCCAGATTAAAAATCCTCTCATTATCTCTGTCCCTATATACTAGAAATGCTTTCCTTCCGTTAGCTGTTGATCTTTTGTGGTAAGAAAAGTAAAGTATTTTAATTAATAGCAAAAGAGGGTAATGGCAACAGTATCATAGAATTACGAATCAGACATGGTATGGTAGCAGAAGATTTCTCTACTGTTCTCTCTTTGGAGAGAAAATCAGGTACTTCCATGGCTTAGCATAAACCTCTCTTTTCCTGATGTTACTGTAGTAGGAAGTTATCATTCATAGATAGCATTTTCTAGGGAATCTGCTGATCACAGCTACTAGTCCCCCCTAACTGTTATCAATGGATTAGCAGTATATGACTTTTAAAATTAACTTATTTTGAACTATGGTTCTGGTCTTATAGATCTGCCAGTATGCAGGAGAGGGAGGAAGAAATTTTCTATCATTGCAAGCTAAGGTTAGAGAAGGCATAGTGGATAGGAATCTCTGCACTTTCTTGATGTTCATTACCTTTCACCTTGCCTCCTCCCTCTCTATCTCTACTTCCTAATTTGTTGTTACCTCTGGGATTTGCAGGGTCCTTAACCACCAGTGCCCCACTTCTTTTTTTTTTAA